>JACYXH010000047.1:1652500-1690000 GCA_026745465.1 Lota lota
GTGACACATGGTGAGTGAGATGAGCCCTCGATGTGAATCACGTCCTTTTTCCGATTTATTTTCCCCCATTATTGAAAGAGGTGCAGCAGAGAGAGAGAGAGAGAGAGAGAGAGAGAGAGAGAGAGAGAGAGAGAGAGAGAGAGAGAGAGAGAGAGAGAGAGAGAGAGAGAGAGAGAGAGAGAGAGAGAGAGAGAGAGAGAGAGAGACAGAAAAAAAGAAAAGCCGGGGGAAGAAAAGCAGCTCATTTGGGTCCATTAGCGGGAGAATTGCTCTGTGGCACAAGAGGTGCGTGCCACTGATGGACTGGACGCTTGGCTGGCTGGCGATCGGCTGGAGTCTCTGCGGAATCTCTAACCAGGGTCATTGCTGTCGTCAGTCTCACAGTGAACGGATGGTCATTTGATTATGAAAAAGGTATATGCAAGAGGATAAGTGGATAGTCCATATTGGATTATACCTGGAATGGATGGACCGATCAACGGAATCATAAAGGACTTAAACATCATGACGTCACATCGCAATGACCTCCGCTGTTTCGGAGGTATAGGAGCACAGGAATGTGATTGGTAGTAGTTTTGGTCATTGTTTATTAATGAAGAGATTTGTTATTATGGAGAGATCATTGTGTTTGAAAATATTTGGATTAACCTAGGTTACGTTATATTTACATTTGTGTAGGATTTTACAGTACTACAACTCTCTCTCTCTCTCTCTCTCTCTCTCTCTCTCTCTCTCTCTCTCTCAAGTATTGCCAACAAAAACTCCCATGATGCACTCTGATGTACAAGTGGACAGGTCATGTCATAACATGTTTTCTACTATCTTTCAGTCTTTACATAATGGATGCTTTTTATTAAAGATTATAACCATGATTGAAGTTCCCTCACAGAAAAATGTGAGAGCTCTCTCTACAGTTTATTTTTTATCTATTATGCTCTGTCTCATATCTAATCTACTGTACTCCATCTGTACTCATATCCTTTGCTGCTTTTCTACAGTTTTTTTTGACTCTACTCTTTTTTATTGTGTTGTACTTTGCTCTACCCTGTTCAATACAACACTTTTTTCAAGGTGGTAAAAAACCTGGAAAGAAAGTGGTATACCAGGTGGTATGCGAGGGTGCTGCAGGCAAGACGTGGGATTTTATATTTACATTAATATAAAAATGTATATATACAATTGATAATACATATATAATACAAATATTGCTAATTAAATATAGTATTATGGCTTAAATATTTCTACTTTTGTGCATTACATCATATGGTTTCTATTGTAATGTTTTCCATTGATGTTTTGTGTTTACTAAATAAACACACTGCAAGCAGCGTTGCTGACTTTTCTTTCCACTGTTTCCCACTGGCCATGGCCTATTTGCAGTATAATTGTGTATAAAGGGGGCATTGACAGTCTGTGTTGAGCCACTGCCTGTGCATTTATCAATGTCTTACTGTTTGCACATGAGGAGGTCCACGGAAGTTCTTGATGACAATTTAGTGGTACACCTCACGTCATAGGTTGGGAACACTGCTCTACTCTGTATCTACTCTACTCTGATCTACTCTATTACATCTCTATTCTACTCTGTCTCTACTCTTTCTCTACTCTGGTGTACTCTGTCTCTACTCTACTCTGATCTGCTCTACTATGTATATACTCTACTCTGATCTACTCTACTATGTCTTTACTGTACTCTAATATACTCTATTCTGTCTCTACTCTACTCTGTATATACTCTGCTCTAATATACTCTACCCTGTCTCTACTGTACTCTGATCTACTCTAATCTATCCCCACCCTAATCTGATCTACTCTACTCTAATTGACCATACTCTAATCTGCTCTACTCTGCTATGTCCCTAATTACATTACAACTCATTACATTTGGAAACCCTTCCCTTTGTCCCGAAACAAGAACTTGTTCTTTTAAAATCCTGAACTTGTTACAAAACGTTACTGGATAGTGTAATAGGTTGAAATTAATTTTGAAAACATGGCGAAGGCTATTTGTCGATGACCAAGATACAGATAGAAAGGTATGGGAGAGGAAGAGAGAAATGGGGGTAGGAGGGGTAGGTTGGAGTCACAATGAACGATTGAAAGGGGAGCGAGAAGGTGAGAGAGGGAGAGAGAGAGAGAAAGCGAGAGAACAAAAGGTTAAAATGGGGAGGGATAGAGAAAAGGGGGAGAGACAGAAAGAGAGAGACAGAAAGGGAGAGAGAGAGGACCTTGAACTAGTATAGTAGGTTGTTGAAGAGCAGGAGTTAATTTCTTCTCCTAACTGGCATTGTGGGACCCTATGGTGTTATTTTCCCTCTTTATTGCACTCTTAGCCATCCGATAAAAGGACGGATACCTCTACTATGGGTTCCTCCTCAATGTTACTTCCATTTACCAGCCTTGGTGGTGTTTCTTAAGGGCCAAACGGTTGTCATATATGGAGCCTGCGAGGCCTCTGGGAGTGTAATTGTGATAAAGGGCTTCACAAATAAAGTTACATTGACTCGGTCGGATGGAGAATCGAAATTGGAGTGGTCAAACAACTTGTAGCAGGAACAAGAAACTTAGATCAGCTCAGGGAATAAGAAAATGATACATAGAGAGAGAGAGAGAGAGAGAGAGAGAGAGAGAGAGAGAGAGAGAGATTATTTTCTCAATTTTGTCATTTTGCAGGCTTATTTATCCAAAATGACTTACAGTGAATTCAGATACATATCATTAAGGAGCCACTAGGGGTTTGGGATCTTGATCTAGGATGCTTACAGGTAAGCTGCAGTAATGGGGGATCAACCTCAGTACCCTTTGGCGGTTACTCGAACCCCCTAGCCACCCTGACCTACTACACCATCCTGCTATATTCTCTTTCAATATAATTATTCCTTTCTTCCCTGCCCCTATAACTGTATTTTTCCTTCCTTGTCCACCATTTCCTTCTGTTTCACATTTTTCGTGTTGTGTTAATGATTAAAGTCCTGCCATTTGAATCCCAACACAAGCATAGCAGTGTTTACTAAACCATGGGTCTTTTCTTAATTATCTCCTGTTCCAGTCTGCTACTCTTTATATTTTAATTTTGCTGTGTATACATATATATTATATTGATTGGCTGTCACATCAAGTACATGCAGAAATAAATGTGTTAAAAAAACTCAACTGGAATTACCGATTTTAATCATGAATGATTAAACAGCGCTTTTTAATAAATGTTAGGTCAATATGTAACAGGGGGTGCGAGATGAACAACAGCCACTACAAAGTCCAGTAAAACCAGAACAACACAGAATTGCTACATAGAAATGCAGATTTGTTTCACACACAAATCGTCCGTATTTCACACACTGGTGTAGCGCAAACGTTTAATGTCTCCGTTTGTGCTTACTCGCTGATAAAAAGAGGGACCCTCCAATGCTGTAGAGAGGGAGAGACCATGGGAAAGTTCCAGAACTTCAGAGATTAGCTCTGCCTGTACCGTAGCTGCTCCAACCAATATTGAATACATGTTTTGGCTGGCTATATAATGAACGCCCAACCAAGTGTCCAGAGTTTCAAGTGTCCTAGTTGGTAATAATTCTCTCTCTCCCTCTGTTTCCCTTTCTCTCAACTTCTGTCTCTCATATACTGTTTCTCCAATTTTATCTGATCATTTTTACCTTCTGGATTTCTCTCACTTTCTCACTACTATTCTCTCTCTCTCTCTCTCTCTCTCTCTCTCTCTCTCTCTCTCTCTCTCTCTCTCTCTCTCTCTCTCTCTCTCTCTCTCTCACAATTTCTTCATCGGAAGCAAAGAACATTCTATAGGCTACAAATATAGGCTTACTGTAGGTACAGTATGTCATAATGTTACAGACAAACACTACAACACACTGTAATAGGTACTGTACGCTGGTGTTGAGTACTTTGTCGCCAGCATCTCAGCAAGACCAAAAACCGGAAACTAATTAACCTCATTCTCGCACTCTTTCTGGTACTATGCAGCACAATCTCACGCACATAAATACACATAAAAAAGCCCCCCCCCCACACACACACACACACACAAACAGGGCCCCACACAGACAAAACACATCTGATTTAGCGAATCACTGGATCTCTGGAACAGCTTCATGAGTTCCTATCGATTGCACAGCAATCCTAAACAATAACAATGGTTCATTTGTTAAACCAGCTGTGCGTTTTACACACACACCCACACACACATAGTTGCCTCCCCGGGAGCCAATCGCAAGCTCCAAAAAACAAACGAGAGTGCTGAAGAGTTTGCCGTTTAGGGCGTTAAAAATAACATATTGTCGTATTAAGCGGGTCATACACCTAGCTAGACACAGGAAGGATAACACACCTAGGATTCCAGTTCCTGTTCTGTGTTATTATAATGGGTGCTAATGGAGACGCGAGCCAAAGTTTTGAGCAGTGCTCAAAGTTGTGGCACGGTGCATACACACACAAAAACAAACACAAACACACACACACACGATCACACGCACACAATCACACGCACACACACACACACAAACAAACAAACACACACACACACACAAACAAACACACACACATATACACACACGTATACACACACGCATATATACACACACACACATACACACACACACATACAAACACACAAACACAAAGCAAATAAACAAACACGTGGACACACACAAACATACAAACAAACACAGACATCCACACAGATTTACTTTACTCTAAAAACTTCAGATAGATGGACTGGGCGAAGACAGGTGGTTAAGTGAGTGGAAGAAAAGAATGAGAGTGATGGCAGAGAGACGGAGAGAGAGTATGATTGTGTGAGAGTGTGATTGAAACCATTCAAGCGTCCCATTTTCTCATCAAATTACTAAGTGAGGGCCACAGTGCTCCTAAAATACCGTTTATCAAGTGACCAGTAGGATTTTGAACCTTTTTTTTATCAACCCACACACACACACACACATACACACACACACACACACACACACACACACACACACACACACACACACGGATGCCCATGCACACACAAACACACAAACACACGTGCATGGTTGCATGCGTACAACTTCCTGTTTCCACTATGGAAGGTTTAGCTCTGAAGAGCAGACCTAGCTTTCTGTTTGACGTTTTGTCTGTATGTCTGTCAAAACAATCAAACTCTTTCCTGTTTTTATCCTCTCCTCTCTCGTTACCTCCTCTATCATCCACTCTCTCAAGGTTAGAACACTTTATCAGACTGTAGATTCACACACACACACACACACACACACACACACACAGGTGCACACACACACAAATGATTGGATTTATAGCACAACATCCTCTCTCAGACTGGTATATAGTCTGAATAATTTCCTCCTTTGCTGACAAGCGCTGCAAATTTATTTTCACACACACAAAAACAAACATAAAATGACACATACACAAACACACACGTACACACAAACCAACACAGACACACACAGACACAAACTCAAAAGGCTTCTTTCTATTGCTACAAACACTGCAAAATAAAGTCAGCAGCTGACAGCTACATGCAAATACAGTATCTTAAAACAATGAAGCTTTCCCTACAGGCTGCCCAGCACCAAACGTATTTCTTTACTTGCTTCCATCTCATGTTTTCTGCATATGTTTTTCTTTTTTTGTTTATGTATGTATATATATTTCTATATATCGTTACATGTATGTCTCCAGACATACATGATATTTAAAACTGCATTTAGAACCTATAATATTACAGTATCATTTATTCAGATCACATAAGACAATTACAGTCAAATTCCTCCTGACCATTGTAATTCTTGACTTTAACTTAATTAATGAACTACTCACATTAATACAATTTAACCCATTTAAAGGAAACAGCAATATTCAAATATTATGTAAAGCCGAGATTATGTAAATAAATAGCCTTCTCCGTTTTAGTCTGTTGCCGGAGAGAATGCTATGTTATGATTATTATGATAATCATACTATTCAGATTCAGATATCCTATATTTATCGTAACATTTTGTAAGCTGTAAGTTACTTCGATCCGATTAACATGTAATATAACAAATTTCAGAGCATTATTTTTATCCTAGTTTAATAGGTAAATAATAAGACTTGCACGGTGGGGATCAAAATCAATTTTCATTTTGCAGCTTAATAATGCAAAAACAAATAGTTTATAAGATCTGTAAACAGAGAAGGGAAATGCACAACCACATATAGCCCTGTTCCCTCTCCCGCCATCCAAACGTTCCTCCATCATCCCCTTCTTTGTCATCACCACACACACACACACACATACACATGCACACACACACACGCACCTTGACCTTGGGTTGGGGGGGTTGTACCCACTCAGCGCTAATGCAGCTAAGATAGTGGATTCCAACGGACGGAAGAAAAATGGAATTGAAACGTTATGGGGTTGAATTTAGGCCGGCTTACCGAGAGAGAGAGAGAGAGAGAGAGAGAGAGAGAGAGAGAGAGAGAGAGAGAGAGAGAGAGAGAGAGAGAGAGAGAGAGAGAGAGAGAGAGAGAGAGAGAGAGAGAGAGAGAGCACATTGGTGGGTAATGGTGAGGAGGAGAGGAAGAGAGGTAGAGTTGAAAGGACAGGAGGAGGAGATGGAGGGTAAAATAATTTAAAATGCAAGGGAGGAGAGAGGGAGAGAAGGAAGAAGGATGAAGTGACAGAAATAAGGAGGATAGGTTAGGCAAGGATAGAAGGAGAGTAGGAAAGATGAGGATAGATGAGCTGGATGGAGAAGGGAACAGAGGAGAGGAAACTAAGGGAGATAAGGAGAGGAGGAAAGAGGAGGATAGAAAAGCTGGGTGGAATATGGAGCAGATGAGAGAGAGAAGTGGAGGAGGACGGAGAAAGATGAGGAGAGGAAATAGATGACTGGAAAGAAGAAAACAAGGAAATAGTAAGAGGAGAAGAGAGAAGGACAGAAGGGATGAAAGAGAAATGAGAGAACGAGCTGTGATAAGAGAAGAGAGAGAAGGCAGGAGATGGGTTGAGAAGAAAAATAAGAAAAAAATTAGTAGATGAAGAGGATGAAGAGGACAAATGAATGAATATACACAGGGTGCAAGAGGAGAAGAGAGAGGAGGAAGGGAGAGGAGGAGGAGAATAGAGAAGAAGGATGAGGAAGAGAGAAATAAAGGACAGTGAAGGGAGGACGGAGAGGAGGGAGATGAGAGGATACCCTGAGCCCAAACACACCGCTGACTACACACAGTTCAGTGCAAAGCAACAGCAGGTGGTGTACTTCCAACACTGACACCGCTTCATACAGTATGAATAAGTAATGCATTGCAGGAGTCTGCTCTGTGCAGTACAAACTGAAGTCTGGAATACTTCCTTACAGGGGCCTCATGCTGACAGGGGCTGCACTGCACTAAACACCAGTACAGCCTCAGCGTAGATAAAGAGATACAGCTATAGACATGAAGGTTTACTATGGACTGCATTGCTCAGCAATTACCCCATACAAAGGCGACCACGCACAATTGGTTTTCTTCCCCCCCAAAAGAAAAAAATGCATACAGAGGTTAGACAAGCAGTTTTCAAAAGGCGGCATTGAAATGTAAGTATGATTGAATTTGGGAAAAAATAAAAAGAAGGGAAGGTTTTTTGTTTTCGGTATTAAGCTAAAATGTAAATAGTGCAGCTGGAGCTAGTCCTGTTAAATCAGGATATGTGGAAAATACCACTAGGTGAAGGTATTTCAGATGGAACAATGAAGTCAATGTTCACCAATATGTGACACCTTTATAGAAATGTTTTACCGGCCAAATAGACTTAAGGACGTTGGAGAAAAAAAACGAAATGAAAATAACAGCCATACTTACTATTCGATTAGTTTTTTAAGAGAACTGAAACGGACACTAGAAATAATGTGCATTACAAGTTTAGGAATTCATTCCTAAACTCGACATTCAGCCCAAAAATAGACTTTAACATTAACTTTTAGTCAATTTCTCTAGTTCAAGTCAGGCAGGGAATACAAAATGACATTACAATTCACGTGCTGTTTTAGCTCAGTTTCAGGTCTTTTTTTATTTCAGAATATTGAACCTTTAGGGGGCTTACTAGGCAGATGACAAGCTTCAAATCAGCCAGACAGCTGTATGGCTTTTAAAAGCTGTTTTGATAAGCCAGGGGGGGACAGAGAAAGCACTCCAACAGTGTCTAAATACAGAGTTCATCCAACAAACTGTCAAAACAACATTTTGTTACAACTTTGTTACCCAAAGAAAATGACAGCCCCTAAAATAAAATTGCTTCTAACCTTACATTGATCGTTTTCAGGAATGCGTTGCTTTCTTGTTTTATTTATTCATGTCATTTATTGTTGTTGATCCGTTTGTTTATTTTCAGTGTTTTTTTATATAAATTCTTTGTTGTTGTAGTTGTTAACGGTTGTATCAAGGCTTTGTTCGATCCCCAAAATATGAATTTCCTATTACCTAACCCCAAATTATCCCTAACCTAGATAAACCCTAAATTGTTATTTCTGTTTTGTAGTTACTGCATTTTTTTTATTGTTTTAAGCCTAACCTCTGACAGCGCTGACTAAATTTCCTTTCCATTTTGGGTGGCAAATGGCACCGACATCACCATGGATGTATTGATTATGGGTATGAAGTCATCATTTATCTGCATGTATTTCCTATAGGCTGTGCTGCCACCACACGTGATTAATAAAGCTCATGACCGGCATACACACACATGCACAAACATGCACACGTTTACACAGACGTGCAAACGAGCAAACATCCACAGACACGTAGACACATGCACACACTCAGGATATAAATATATCTATAGATATATATATATATATACACATATATATATTCATGTATATATATACATATATATATGTATATACATGAGTATATATATGTAAATAGATATATACTGTATATATATATATATATACAGACACACAGATGCACACATTATACAACAATGGTAGAGCCTTGATCTTTAATACATACAGTGTAATACACGCACACGCACACACACACTTGCACGTATCGAATATCAACCCCCTATATCCTATCATTAATCTCCAGTTATTGAATCTCCATATACAACCCGGGGTTCTACATAGAGCACCACGACCCGATGGCCAAAATATATAATTACCTCACTCCACAGTACCGCACTGCATTGTGGGTACTGCCACAATGAACAATCACTAGCTCCACTATACAAGAAAAACGGACCACGGAGGGCACAGGCTCATTGAGAAACCACACAGCATAGTAATAATGGAGTGCTAGCTATAAGCCCTAATAGCATTAGCCAAATAGGTGTTAAATAGGTGGTCCACACATAATGAGCGTCCAGCAAAGCATTGGTAGGGCATTCAGAATATAGCCAGCCAACAAACAGGAGTTCAGCACTTTCATGAAACATGTATTTCAATTTAGAAATTAAGAAAGCCATTGCTGTTTAGATTCCTTTGGTTATAAAACGTCAAAACAAGCTGTAATCTGATTGGACGAGCTTCGTGGTCAGCGTCAACCATGTTCACAGTTGAAATTGATTTAACTTCAAGCATGTCTAGGCAGAGAATCTGAGCTGTGTGGAACGCCCAGGGTAGCGTCAACGCTAGGTTGGGCTTCAACACTCAACGCCATAGGAACACACTGCCAACACAGGCAACGGAGAGGCTGAAATTCACAATTCACAATATTAGAAAATAAATATGTTATTATGAGGACTCATCAGACAATAGATCTTATAAGAGATTATTAGGTCACATATAGGTAAGACAATGTAAGATTCACCGTGCATATTCCAGCAAATACATGCTTCCATATTCCATCCATGACTTCTTCTCAGCTGTGACTTCTTTCATATCACAATTTAAAGACCCTTTGATCCCTTTAGCAAACAGAAGCTGTTCCTAAAGTCAACGCTACACAGTAACATATTGAACATAAAAAGAGTGGGTTGGAGCATGACAAAGCCACATTTAGCGTGTGGGTCTTAAATACTTTAATTGCTTAGCTGTAATATGTGCCATATGGAGACAGTGGAGCTCTTACAGGAAACAGAGCAACGCTGGTTACAATACAATTCAACACACGATGAAGTGAGCCCGGGGATTGGAAAAGGGCGTTCAACACAACAGCAGATTATACATTAGATATCACAATCAGCGTGGGTTTACTTGCCTGCTCAGTTTGCACATATTAAGAATTTGATGTGGACTACTTGGAAAGAAAGATCGGCTCATCATTTATTGTATGATTGGCATACAGCCTGACGATCGCATGAAGACCTGAGTCTTCGGTTTTACCGCTAGCCCTCAATAATTCTTTCAGTATCCCCGCACCATCCTTCTGCCTCATAAATATCCTAACTGCTTATATGAACGCTGTACAAATCATGTCCTCAATAGGACAAGGGCTTAGACTCTAGGGACTGCTGGGCATCACACTGTGTCCCTTAGAATCGGGCTGTGGGATTAAAGGAACAATATACTGTTCTAAAATGCGTGTGTTGAACTGCTCTTGAGCAGCTCAACACATCCTACAACCGTGGGTCATCATTATTGAGGATGCTGCCAAAAACACGTGTTAGCCCTCATTCTCAGTGTGGTAGTTTAAAGAGTAAACTACATTGTGTTCTGGTTGGCTTGTGGCCCGGATGGGAGTTTAAAAAACAACTCTCCAAATGATATGATCACGTAGATCATATCAAATAAGACGCTGAGGTCATGTTTTCATTTGAAAGGGGAAGGGCTCTGTCACTAAAATGTTTGTTGTGTGTTGCGTAGAAGTTTCAGCCCTGGACATTGTGAATAAACATTCAACAATATCTCTTCTAGTCTTGACTCCTAAACAGTAGCACTCTCCTTGAAACAGTTTTAGAGGTGCTTGATTTAACTTCAGCCTAGGGAGAGGGAGGAGAGGTGCTTAGCAACTCCCTGTTGCACCGATAAGGTAAACCAAGCACACACCTAGGAGCACCTGAGTGGTCATAAAGGGCCTTTATGTCCCGCCTGATTATCCTATATCTTTCGGTGTTGGGGCGTAAACGTGGCAAAGATGAACACGGCTTGTGGATGGTTTCTTGATTTTCTGCCATTCTGACGGTTTCTGAAACAGCCCATGTTGCCTCCTTCCTTCCAGACACATGTTGTGGTGCTTAATGACGTTGTGACTCCTGTGGAGGGAACCCCCTCCCTCTCCTGACTGTCTTGTTAAGCGTTTGTGTTTGTTGGGTATGTAACAGTTATAGGGTTGTGTGTTTCTGGATTTGTGCTGCAGAAATCAATTCCCCTCTATGATGATATGATGTTGATATTTACCCCCCCCCCCCACCCCCCCCCAATGTTCCATCGTCCATCATATAACTTCACCCTGAGCGTAGGAGTCAAACGCCTTAACCACTATATGTCCTTTTCCACCTCTTTTATTTTCGTCACCATACTCTAAATCCACTGCAATGGTAACCATAGTAACTAGGGGTGCATAGATTACTGTTGATTACCGCGTGCCCATGTCTACTGAGGTGTATTTTTCATGTGTCTGTCCAAGCGCCTATCAAGTAGGGTACAACATACCCTAAATGGGCAACTACATCTGCTGTCCACTGGCCAGATACGCACAGGAATTATACGGTACTGCCAAGTTAGTGGATATATACAGTACATAAACGGTTGATCTAATATATTTACATTCTCTCCGTCTCACCTGCCTCCAATCCTAACACCTCTTTCCCTCCCGGTCTCCCTCTCGCTCTCCCTCTATCTGTCCATATAACCCTCTCCAGTAACTCTCTCCCTCCCGGTCTCCCTCTCGCTCTCCCTCTATCTGTCCATATAACCCTCTCCAGTAACTCTCTCCCTCCCGGTCTCCCTCTCCCTCTATCTGTCCATATAACCCTCTCCAGTACCTCTCTCCCTCCCGGTCTCCCTCTCCCTCTCCCTCTATCTGTCCATATAACCCTCTCCAGTACCTCTCTCCCTCCCGGTCTCCCTCTCCCTCTCCCTCTATCTGTCCATATAACCCTCTCCAGTACCTCTCTCCCTCCCGGTCTCCCTCTCCCTCTCCCTCTATCTGTCCATATAACCCTCTCCAGTACCTCTCTCCCTCCCGGTCTCCCTCTCCCTCTCCCTCTATCTGTCCATATAACCCTCTCCAGTACCTCTCTCCCTCCCGGTCTCCCTCTCCCTCTCCCTCTATCTGTCCATATAACCCTCTCCAGTACCTCTCTCCCTCCCGCTCTCCCTCTATCTGTCCATATAACCCTCTCCAGTACCTCTCTTTCTCTCCCCCTCTCTCTCTCTCTTCTTCTCTCTGTAATATCCAAACCAGTCAATTGAATTAGCAGTGGGTCCTGCGGCACTGACGCACGCCAGGTACACTTACAGAAGCAGACACACACACACACACACACACCTTCCTGTCCTTAATGGAGTGGTGGAGGTTTGAGTGTCGGTAGCAGATGGCTGATGAGGATGCCGGTGATTCAGGCCCGGAACATTCTGCACTAAAACGGAAGGAAAAAATGTAACTCTGTAATGCCCCCCAGGACCATTACAGTCCGCCTTTAGCAAGGCTTTTGACCCTCCATTTGCACATTTTGAGCTTTTCTGTTTGTTTGTGTGTGTGTGTGTGTGCCTGTAGGTGTGTAGGTGTGTGCGTGTGTGCGTAGTGTGAAGTGTGTGTATGTTTGTGTCTAAAATTACTGGCCTCCCGCACCATTACAAAACTACCCCTCTCTCTGACAGCTGTTGGTTATAAAAAATTTAAAATCTCAGCAGGGCACCATTTTGTTTGGACCACCTGCCTTGAAAAAGTTGATGTTGATTCCACAAAAACAAAAGTAGAAGAAATTATACCATCAACTTTCACTAGTCACGAGTCAGCTAGTTTTAAACACACACACACACACACACACACATACACGCAGGTATGCACACATGCAAGCATCCGCACACAAACTCCCACACTCACACACGCACTGCAAGAACGTTGGTTGACCAGCAAGCATCCTGACACACTACACTATCGGAGACATGAAAACAATATTCCTATTCTTACTCCTGGTTCACTGGTGGAAACAGATAGAAACAACTACACAACTGAGGTGGTGTATTTTTTTGTCTCTCCCTATTTTGTATTGAATTGGAATATGAGAATGAGGGGTGACGTTTTCGAAAATGGGCCGATGTAAGAAACATTTTCAATGTTTTCAACATTGTGTTGATACCTAGAAGTCCGGTTATGTTGCCACGATTGTGCCAAAATGATCCTTTGAAATTGGGAAAACCAAATTTCTCATACACAACATACACAACAAATGTAGAGACAGCGTATGTGCAGTATACAAATTTATACAGCCCCACCACCTATTCAACAGGGGTTTGATTCCCAATGACCACAGCCTACCTGTAAGACATATTTGAGCAAGATACCTGACCCCCTACCGGCTCCTTAATGACATAAGTGAATCCCATAAGTACAGAAAATACTCCATACACATAAACACTCTCCTAGCAATCAGAGAGATACAAAAGACATGGGAATAACGAACGGCCATCAAGTTAGGAACCTAATGGGATAACGAGTTAATATGTGCGAGCTCTCTCCGGTTATGGCGTGTGCTGAGAATCCAATAAATTGGCCACTATCTATCCAATCCATTGATTGTTTGGAAGGTAGAATGTGGCTTCTCCACGTTCTTTAACGATATTGTGGATTCCAAAAATTGGCTTTCATGTGCATGGTTTTCACATGTATGGAGACCGTGCACACGTAACACAAACACAGTGCATATGTTACACGTCAAAACGGTGGCGATTTTCAATAGATATGATTTTCATTTAACAACAATGCAGGATCTTTATTGGAGCTTGATGGGTAAGTGATGATATGCGTATTTATTGAAACGATTAGGCATGCACATGCACGCACACACACACACACACACACATTCGTGACAGTGTCTTCTGTCATGAATCTCATATTCCCGCTCACTGCCATAATCTCCTCCTTGGAATGTGGCACGGGGGCGCGGGGGGGGGGGGGGGGGGAATTTGTCATTTCCATAATTCAAGTGATGGCGGCGGAGACGATGTGAAATTGAATGAACGGGTGGAAGGTACTCTGCCACGGAGTCTCTTTCTCCTCTTCATTGCCACTCGCGCTTGCTTCAAAAGTGCGATAAAGGAGATAGATAGTGTGTCTGATCGTACCTGAAAGGTACCTGGTCAAACCTCAACGCTCCTTGAGGACATGTATCTCGATTGACTCTTGCTTTGGATCAAAGCTGCCCTGGATCACAGTGTCTGCTAAATAGTGCACTTCACTTTTTCTGTTTTATTTCTCCTCTCTCTTGGATCCATTTCTTTCACCATCCCCTTTTCTCCTCTCTCATCCTTCTCATCCATCTCTTCCATTCGCCCCTTTCTCCCTCCTCTCTCCCCCGCTGCTCTCCTTCGCATTTCTCTCCCTGCTTTCCCCACAACTTTTCTATCTCCCCTCGGCCACATCTTCTTTATTATCTTTATCTTTCCTCCTCCCTTTCAGATCTCCTCTCTCCCCCCGCCCACTTTTTCATCTCTTCCCCCTCTCTCGCCATCTCCTCCACACTCCCTCTCTATCCTCTCTCTCACCTCTCACACTTTCTATTCTTTAACCACCTCCTTCGCTGTCTCCCTTCTTTTCCTTCATGATTAAGATTACAGCTATGACATCCGTTCTCTTTGTCTCACTCTCACACACACGAAGACGGCTTCTTAATCTAATTAACCCCCAGCACTGGCGGTTGTAATGAGCGCACAAAGAAAAGCATGACAAAACAAGAAAGCACTTGTCTCATTCATAAACACAGAAAGAAAGATTTCGGTAAATGATTGTTTTTGTTTCGGGACAAAATCACTATGCTGATTTCGCAAGAGTAATTTGTTGTGGTTTTTTTTTATACTGCAATTAAGTGTTTGTGTGTAATTATGTGTGAAAGTCTGGCCATAAGGAACGCCTTAGAAGCTATGCCTTCATCCTGCGTTCTAATTGGCCAAATAATTGCAGCCGTGTTGAAAAGACAAAGCTGGAACACAATGAAGCATTAAATGGCCACTGGTTGTTAATGAACACACATGTTTATTAAACGCAATTATGCATGCTAATATATATATATACACACACAAAAATATGCACACACATGTCACTCAAATACCACCCATTAAATAATTTGAAATTCAATTTAATTCCGAGAATATACAAAAGTATATGTATGTTTTTTAATAATAAAGTAATCGTAAGGCGTGTGTGTGTGTATGTGTGTGTATGTGTGTGTGTGTGTGTGTGTGTGTGTGTGTGTATGTGTATGTGTGTGTGTGTATGTGTGACGACAATTGAACTGCAAAGAAAACTTATTTGTACAAAGCAATGTCATTATCAGCATACATCAATACACACAATGTGCTGCCTTGCGTCACCGATAACTACCCCCCCCCCCCCCCCCCCCCACACACACACACACACACAAACACACACACCCCAGGGTCCACCAGCAGCATTTAAAGGATTGGATTTGAAGAAGTCAACTCAGGACTCAATCAATCAAGTACATTCACTGTGAGCAAAGGAAAAACACACATTCTCAATGTACAATGAAAACGTACAACCAAAGTGATATAGAAATACAAAGTAAAGGTCTGGAGTGACTCTCTCTCTCTCTCTCTCTCTCTCTCTCTCTCTCTCTCTCTCTCTCTCTCTCTCTCTCTCTCTCTCTCTCTCTCTCTCTCTCTCTCTCTCTCTCTCTCTCTCTCTCTCTCTCTCTCTCTCTCTCTCTCTCTCTGTAAGGCTGAGCCAATTCAATTAAAATGCTTACTATGTTAACTCCCTCGGAATAGGAATCGGACACTTATCCGGCCCCTTGAGTCACCATGGCAACCTGAAGAAAGAGGTGGCAGTGGCTCGGCGGTCATGAGGAGCAGAGGTGGCTTCAATATTTCTGCTTTGTTCCTTTGGTGGAAGAATGTTTGAGCCCGACGCAGGTTTGATGACAAAATCGCTAAGAGAGATGTCAAATGTTTGTAAATGGTGTGTGTGTATGTGTGTGTGCGCGTACAGCATCCACACATGTAGTCAGGCCATTGTTGAAAAATCAAGCTTCTAATTACTTAAATGTGGTTCAACCTTCAAAGAAATTCAAAGAAATAGCCTTTAAAGACACGTGTACTCTAATCTGGGATTCCCTCTCTTCTTACTACATGTATGTCCTGTTCACTGTTCTCAGAAGCTCAAATCAAACGAACTGACATTATTTTGTGTGATAGCATAAAATCCTTGCAATATGCAAATGAACAGTAACAGATAGTTTCTTCCAAACATCTTTGTCATTTAACTTGTGAACCGCACTTCTATAAACACAAACAAAGAAAAGACACAGCATTTCCCAATCTTAGCAGAACACACGGCGTACTGTGCCCCGACTCCTTCCATGTTAAATATTGATATATACATGGCTGTAAACACTGGAACAGGCTTTGATGTCTTCTAATCAATATGCATGTGGTCCTCCGTTCGTCACACATTTAAAAGGAATAAAGAAATATGCAGACAAGCTCGAAACGTCTCTGGTATTTTGATACACGATACTCGGTCGCTGGGGTTGAAAAGGAACCCCAGGCATCAAGCTGATAGTGACACTGGTACGAGCACTCAAACACCATTATTTTCACTTTAGTATAGCATTTATTAATATAATAATGTTTTGCTTATATTCATGCAATCCACTTAGTGACAGCCCCTCTTGGAGTCAAGAACGTGCCTCCAATGTCCTTCATATCTCTCTCTCTCTCTCGCTCTTTCTCTCTCTCTCTCTCTCTCTCTCTCTCTCTCTTTCCATACCCATCTCTCTCTCTCTAGCCAACAGGCTCATACATCAATCAGTTATCAGCTGACTCAGTGAGGCTGTCCCAATTCTCCTCTCCTGTCCCTCCTCCCTTTTTCTCTTGTCTCCCTTCATCTCCTTTGGCCCCCAAAGCCCTGTGTTGTAATTCTCCAGTCATTTCCATACATCATTTCTTTGTGTTTCCATTTGTTTCTTGTCTTTATCTTGTGCACAGATCCATCCTTCCACTCACCTCTGAACCCTTGCCTCTCTGTTGATTCCCAATAGGCTCTTCTTCTATCCCTCCCTCCCTCCCTCCCTCCCTCCCTCCCTCCCTCCCTCCCTCCCTCCCTCCCTCCCTCCCTCCCTCCCTCCCTCCCTCCCTCCCTCCCTCCCTCTTCCCTGTCAATCACTCCTCTTTTCCTCTGCCTTTCCTCTCTCTCTCGATCCTCCCCGTATCTCTTTTCACACATCAATCACATCTCTCTCTCACTTCATCTCTCTCTCTCTCTCTCTCTCTCTCTCTCTCTCTCACTTCATCTCTCTCTCTCTCTCTCTCTCTCTCTCTCCATCTCTCTCTCTCTCTCCATCCCTCTCGGCCCTGAGGGGCCTCATTAGACCCAAAGCCTCTCATATTTCTTTCATGGCTTCCAAGAGAGAGAGCGAGAGAGAGAGAGAGAGAGAGAGAGAGAGAGAGAGAGAGAGAGAGAGAGAGAGAGAGCGAAGAGAGAGAGCGAGAAAGCGAGAGAGAGAGAGCGAGAGAGAGAGAGAGAGAGAGAGAAAGAGAGAGAGAGAGAGAGAGAGAGAGAGAGAGAGAGAGAGAGAGAGAGAGAGAGAAGCGAGAGAGCGAGAGAGAGAGAGCGAGAGAGCGAGAGCGAGAGAGCGAGAGAGCGAGAGAGAGAGAGTGTTGAACATTCCACATGCATTATTCTCACGCCGCGTGCGGCCCTGGGCCCGTTACTGTGCAAGGCAGCAGAGACAGCGGGTGCCCGGCACCCTGGGGGGAGACTGCAGCGGTGTGGAAACACACACACACACACACACACACACACACACACACACACACACACACACAATCACGTACACACTCACACTTAGAAACATACACACACATACACACACATACACACACATACACATGTGGAGGTATCATAGCAGGACAGAGAGATAGACTGACAGAGATCGAAAGAGAGCGAGAGATTTATATAAATACAGTATATACACAGAGAGATAGACACACAGGTATCCAGACATAGAGAACTAGAAACAGAAAAGAGGGAAGGATGGACGGCTAGATAGTGAGATAGTTTGTTTGATTTGAATCATGTTTTATACATACAGCATCAAAAATACTGTAGAATATTGTTTCTCGTATGTATGCTGTAGTACGTATATGTTGTTGCATGTGTGTGTGTGTACGTGTTGTTGTGTTTGTGTATGTACAGTACATGTTCTTGTATTTGTGTGTATGTGCAAGTTATTGTGTGTGTGTGTATGTACATGTTGTTGTGTGTGTATGTACATGTTCTTGTATCTGTGTGTGTGGACATAGGCAAAACAAGCCTATACACGTCTTATATTGCCCTTGGTATAGCAGCAGCGCACCAAGGGATTTCCATATATGTTGATTCCATCCGTGACTCGGCTTGTAGCTCGATTCTGATTCTGATCACAGGGCAGAAGAGTGGAACGTAGAAGGAAGGGGTGGAGGGGAGGAGGGAGAGGGAGAGAGAGAGAGAGAGTCAGGGGTCGTGTTAACCCCATCAGTGAGTCCAACAGACTTTGAGGAGGTGTAGGGCTGCAAGCCTATCCCCTTTCTATCCATCAAAGGAAGATGATATTCAAAGGTGCAGAGAACATATATTAACTGCCTGGCTCCCAGGGCACCGGGCAGAAGCTGCTAGATCTAACCAACTATTGACAACTCCCCTGAGCCAATGATCTGCAGTGGAGCAGATGCACACTCTACACACACAAACACATATACACGCTCGCTAATATAGTACATCCCCACTCATACACACATACACACACACACACACACACACATACACACACAAATGCATGCACACACACACGCACATGCACACACACACACACACACACACACACACACACACACACACACACACACACACACACTCATGCCCGCATTCATACTCACACTTTCAGACTCACACTCCCACACACACACAAACAGACACACATGCTCTCTTGTGTATTTACACACAGACATGCAAGGATCATCCAAACACTATAACAAACACACAGGTGCAGCATTAGAATGCTAAGCATGAGCTAATGGACTATAGTTGAGTGATAACTTTTGTTTACCTGCAGACTTCATATTGAAAAGTTATGAATAATTAAGAATGCAAAATAAAGAAGGGTGTGCATAGTTCAATATGTAAATGGAATGTGCAAACACACACACACACACACACACACGCACACACACATAAACACACAAACACATACACACACACCATTATAATGGATGACAAAAAGGTCCTCATTTGATATTATCTTGGACACACCATATGGTCATTACCACTGCAGCCATTGACGCACTGTCCACCAAATAACACACACACACACACACACACACACACACACCTAAATGAGTAATATTTTCAACAGACACATATACAAAGGAAGGTAAGCAGACAGCCTTGGAAGACTGACAGACAGACATACTGATCGACTGACAGACAGAACCAGAGATATAATGTTTGAGCCATCAACTGCTCATCAAAAATGTAAACACAACCTCTGCACAGAACAAACAATAACTATAAATTCACAATGCCCATTATGAATATAAAATGATATGCTATGCTAAGAGGGACTCAGCTTGTACAATACAATCTTGCTAGATCTGGGTCATCAGTGCAGGTACTTAAAAGCACTCGAATTGATTGTAATCCTTCACAAGCGTGTTTCAGCACGCTAACTTGGATATTAACCTATCGACATGTGTTGGGAATGAGCATTAACGTGTCAGATTGTAATCGAAAGCTCCCTTGCGCAAAATGCACTGCTGGTAAAATGTGGACAAAGCATAATCCATTTTTAGGATTACTTATATAAATGAGCCATGAGCCAATATCAATATCAAGTGTTACAAGGAAGTATATTTGCTTTTATAGTCTACATACTGTACCATTATAACCATTATAATGCAGTGACTTTTATTGTAATATTGACTATGTTTACCTTGCTATTCTACCAATAGTTATTTATCTCATTTGAATGAGATAACTCACTATTGCAAAGGCTAAAACTCTAAAGTTAAAAGGAAACGAGGACTGCTGGAAAGTTATTTTTTATTGTATGCTGACATCTCTTACCTTTAGCACCAGCAGGAAGAGAAGAAGCCATGGGGGGAGGGGGGGGGGGGGGGGGGGGGGGAGACCGCAGGAGGAGCAGAGAGAGACAGAGAGAGAAAAAAAAGGAACAGGATAGAATGATGTAATATAGGATCGGGTCTATCAATTCGATTTAGAAAATGAGTATGATTGACTTATGATCATCGAGCGATTCCTCGTCAAGGGGAGGCAAACGCACACACACACACACACACACACACGTTAGCACACACATTTAATTGCTTAAAAGCCAACTCACCTTCATTCCATCACTCACCTCTTCCAAGCCGACATATCTCTTTCATTCACCTCTCTGTACATCTATGCATCCACTCCCACATTTATATGTTTATTCCTTCTCTAGAGATGCTCAAAATAACACGTATTGTTCCAGCATCGCCCATGTATTTCTCATGTTCCATAGGTTACACATTGAGCCACTAAAGTTGCCCAAACATCGATTGAAGGAGACACGAGAATCGCAGAGAGCTAGTCGTTATGATTCTGCAGCAGCTGCTGAGCTTGAAGAACCAACACATACACCAGTTAGCTAACTAGCTAGTTAACACACAATCCAATCGATACAACTGTTGACAGAACAAGTAAATAATATGTAAAAAAAAATATATATATATATGTATGTAGTGAACAAAACAAAGGCATGTTGTTGGTGTTTTTGTGTTGCCGGTAATGATGTGGAAACACCAGCTGTGTGTGTTCTGGGCTGGTCACCACAAAGCTGTTTAACGTTGTCAGTGTGTGTGAACCTTCATACAAGGCTGGCTGGAGGGAGAGAGGGCTGCCCTAGAGTAAAAGGTGAGGAGGTTCATTAACCATGTACGCCCAAAGAAAATGGGCCGACAAGCGAGCACCCTGCGTGCGGACCTTTGGTCCACTGTGCCGGGCCCTGAGAGGAAAGTAACACTTAGAGAGAGAGAGTTATATATATATATATATATATATATATATATATATATATATATATAGAGAGAGAGAGAGAGAGAGAGAGAGAGAGAGAGAGAGAGAGAGAGAGAGAGAGAGAGAGAGAGAGAGAAGAGAGAGAGAGCGAGAGCGAGAGAGAGAGAGAGAACTTTAGCAGCTCAATGTGTAGCCTATGGAACATGAGAAATACATGGGCGACGCTAGACCAATACTATCTGTCTCTCTCTCTCTCTTGACTCCATTTCGTAAAATGTACCTCTGTAAAAGACGATTTCTTCATCTCTAGTAGTCATAATACCTTGCTCCCTCTGAAGAAACGGAAATTAGGCTTAAACTTTAATTGCAACCCTTGGAAAAGATGATTATTTTCTTCTGTTTTCTATTTAATAACTTTTATAACATTGGACCTCTTAGCTCTGCCCGTGGCTTCAAAATATCTCTCTCTCTCTGTCTGTCTCTCTCTCTCTCTCCCACCCACTGCCTCTCACCCACACGCTGCTCAATCTTCTACACATATTCACACACACACACACACACACACATGCACAAGCACACACACAATGTTACTCTCACACTGTTTCTCATTTTATTTAGAATGAAAGAAAGCATAAAATAGGACAGAAAGAAAAGACAACACTAACAGTGAACACAGACCAAAATCGTATACTCTCGTCCTTTTGCTCACATGTACACACATGTATACACGCACGCACACACACACACACACACACACACACACACATACACACACACACACACACACACACACACACACAGAGCCTCAGGTTAGGGTTAAATATAGAAGTAATCACTAGTCCATCATGACGATGTTCTCACACCTCAGAGTTGTCAATCATTACTTCAATGGAAGCACCACACACACACACACACACACACACACACACACACACACACACACACACACACACACACACACACACAAGCATACTGTAGATTCAGAATGAAACTAAAACACACACACACAAACATGTAGCTGAAATACTGCAATATTGAGTTGTTTACACACACACACACACACACACACACACACACACACACACACACCCACACACACACAGACATACACACACACACACACACACAATACGGCGGCTGTCAATCAAGTTACTCCTCCATCAGTAAACATCAGCTCATGTCTTCAAACACACATTCTCCCTACACCGTCCCCTGATCCCACCTCTGCTGGGATGGGAGGGGTGTGTGTCAGTGTGTTTGTGTGTGTGTGTGTGTGTGTGTGTGTGTGTGTGTGTGTGTGTGCCTGTGTGCGTGTACATATGTATGTGCGTATGTGTGTTTGTGTGAATGAAAAGACAAGAAGATGGACATGGAGGTAGAAGTTATGATCTAGGACACAAGGACAAGTACACAAGGAGGTAGGTCTTCTAATAAGGAGATACAAATCATGTGGACCTAGGAAACAAGGACAAGTATATAGGACACAAGGGAGTAGCTCTAGGACAGAAGGACCAGCATGTAGGAAACAAGTGTGCAGGAAACAAGGACATGTGTATAAGACACAAGGAGTTGGTTGTAGAACATAAAGACAAGGACATGGGAAGTAAGGTGGTGAGTTTAGGAGACAAGGCAGTTCTGTAGGGACACAGGATATGTGGAGAGATGAAGGGGGAAGTTAGGAAGAAAGAGATGTGGCTGGTAGGATGGAGGAAGAGAGGAGAATGGAGGGACAGATAGAGGGGGAGATGGGGAGGGCTGGGGGGTAGTTAGGAAATAGAGGACAGGAAGGACATAGATGCACTTATGTTGAGGAAGAGAGAGGGGAGGGAGAGAGAGAGCGTTAGTACGAGATGGAGGGAGAGAGAGAGCGACAGAGAGACAGCGAAGGAGAGAGATTGACAGCCTGAGAGAGAGAGAGAGAGAGAGAGAGAGAGAGAGAGAGAGAGAGACACACACAGAGACAGCGGGGGAGAGAGATTGACAGCCAGAGAGAGAGAGAGTGACAGAGAGACAGCGAGTAAGAGAGATTGACAGCCAGAGAGAGAAACCGGTGGAGAGAGAAAGCGAGGGAGAGGTGGAGCAGCCATTGACTGACAAAGGGCCCAGAAATAAACCTCTCGTATCAGTACACATGACATACAATGCTTCACCCTCCTCCCCCCTCCTACATCCACCAGCTGCTGCTGACAGAGCCAGCCATGGGAAAATTCCATTTCATTAGCTCACAGCGAGCTGCCAAGGACAGAGATGTTAAACAATATATATCATCACAAAATAAAACAATACAAAAAAGAAATAAATATATCAGTAACTCGCTCAACTAACCAACTCAGTAAATAACTAAATGTACTTTGCTAAACTAGCCGAAACTAAACTAAACAAGCTAAGCTTAACAACTGGCTCAAATAACTAGTTAAGCTCAACTTCAAAGCCAGCTAAACTAAACTAGCTGAGCTACAATGAATAACAAACTAAATTAAACTCCCTGCTAAAGTTAACTAGCGGAACTAAACAACAGAACAGGCTAGCTCAACTATATAACTACCTAAATGCAACTAGCTTAAATAAACAACATAACTCGCTAAACCCAGCCTGCACTGTGCCACAGGGGAAGAGTAACAGTAACTGCCAATGCACTGAAGTGGTTAATTAAAGTAGTACTTCCATAATGTAGTGCATCTGTGGAAGTTGTAAAGACACATACACAAACCTCCCTCCATCTATCCTGTTTATTGGTGGGATAGACAACCAATCATACAGCTGGATGGACAACCGTAACTGATGCTGACAGGATCTCATAGTGCATGTATCTGTTTGTGTTTGTGCGTGTGTGTGTGTGTGTGTGTGTGTGTGTGTGTGTGTGTGTGTGTGTGTGTGTGTGTGTGTGTGTGTGTGAGAAAGAGAGAACCGTTTAAGGCTTCATGATGACTATTTACTATTCAGTCATTCAGCAGACACTTTTATCTAAAGCGACTTACAGTGATGCTTACAGGTGTGTGTGTGTGTGTGTGTGTGTGTGTGTGTGTGTGTGTGTGTGTGTGTCTGTGTGTGTCTGTGCATGCATGCATGTTTGTGTGTCAATACATCTTTAATATGTGTAATTCAATCAGGAGAGGCTAGTATTCAAAATGAACCGCAACATTTATTGACAACACATTTGGCAATTAGACACCATCAAATGATTCTTCATGGGGATAATGGATCCTTGAAGTTTGCCGGGATATGACTTCCCCCTGATGGTGTCTAGACGCTGGTGGTGGTGTGACTATGGATGGAATTCCTTGGGCCTGGAGGACGCTATCACCTTCTCTGTAGACAGGTGGAGCTTCGTCCCGGAGGTGAAGGGGACAAAGGAGGGCTGAAATGAGTCTCAATGAAAACAGCAGACAAGCATGAATGAGAGATGTAGATATACACTGCGCATTGACGCGCAATTGTACTCCTGTTAATGTATTTGGTCATGATTGGTTGAGAGATGAAGGGGAGGGGCCTGCGATGACAGCGTGGGAACGTAGAACCCAACATAGAGCGATGAGAAATAGAAGGGGAATGTCATCTTCCTGATTGAACTTTTGCTTTAGCTACATTATGTGTGATGACAAAATCATAATGGATGTTGTGATGTTGGCAGAATGTCACCAAAACCAATGTGTGAGTGAGCTATAGGTCTAACACGCAAAGCTCACAGCTAAAGGACCCACCACGTAGCAGAAACAAAAGCATCATGCTACTGTTGTACTATTAAACCATTGCCTCTGGGCAACTCTGCATTTTATTAATCAGCGCTAAAACAGGAGCGCGCGGTAATGACCTGGCACAAATTGGACGAAAGATGAAGATACAATTAACTGTTTTGGTCGTTTAGACTCTAAACATTTCCTTCCACACTCTAAACTTTAGAGTGTGGAAGGATACGTTTTCGCCAGCACAGCACACCACACACTAACTGACTCCATTCCCCAACAACCCCGTCCTGATTTTCAAAACAGAAACTCACAGATACCAATTGCAATGTCGTGAACAAAAACGTGTATGTAGCGTGAACAAACATGGCGGACATCCTAAGGAACTAGGGGCGAAGTCATGGCGACGGAGTGAAAATGGATATTGGCTATCGTCTTTCCCACGTGACAATCCATCCATTGCGTACTTGGCTGTACCAGGGGTTCCCCCCACACCACAGGATACCGGATCGTAAATATTGAACATGTAGTATTTGCGATCCCGATCTGGTTTGGAGAATTCAAATGCATTGTTAACATAACCCACACTGCAGGATAATCCGGTGTGGGTATAATGCCATTAATAATGGCCAAGAAATCGTGAGACACATAAAAAAAATCTAGGTTTTGCTGACCAGGGTCGAAGGGGGGAAATCGGCACAAAATGAGGCTTATTATCTTGTAGTGTGTACCGAGCACTGGTTTTGGCTGCGGCTGTTGCTAAGCGACTGTTGAGGCTGACATGCTGGCGGAACGTAATGTATTTTAGCATCGCGCAAGATGAAAAGAAAACCCATTACGTTTACAACAGCGTCGTAAAAAGGCGAAATACAATGGCAAAAGTTGCTAGAACATTCTCTACCAGGCAACAGTTGTCTGTCATCATTTTTAGTATATTTAATTTAATTTATATTTAGTTCAAGTAAAGTACTGAACATAATTTGCTAGAACAGTCTTTACCATTTCTTTGTAAATGTACAATGTACACTGAGAAGTGTGTAAAACTATATAATTTATATCATTCTGCATCATTTGTTTCATTTTTTTGTGAATGCACAATATAAGTTAGTCTGCATGCTCAGACCCAATGTGTTATAGTTCAAATGGTGGCACCAATATCCAAACACATCTCACATGTTAGTCTGCAGTGTTTCTGAATGCAGCATGGATGGAACGGGTCGCCTTCTGCTGACAATGTCGGAACAGATTAGGCTGTACACGTATGGTGCGTCAGAACTGGTTTCTGGCCAGGTAGAGGTGTGGCGGACAGCCGGGCCCCAGGTCTGACAGCCCAGATACCTGTTAATCTCCCCTGAAGCTGATAGGATAGGACAGTCTAATTCACCTCCTGGTCGCCATGCAATGTACACACATTCATATATAGACACACACACACACACACACCCACACATGGACACAAACACCTGCACATACTCCATACCATTAAGTGGTAAAAACACTCTGAAACACTATGGCTACGCTAATTAACTTGGCTAGTCCATCAGGTACTTTGACAGGAAGGTAATTGCAAACACAGGGTACTGTTTTTTGTTCGGAAAATGAAATTGTTGGAAAAAACAGCTTAACTATTTTCACCGGTTTGTGAACTAAAAAAGCTGACAAACTGCAGGGATCGGCACGCTTTTAAATGCTTTCATGCGTTATAATGCTTCTCAATCCATCTTCAGCATGGCTAGCGCGGTTCGGTAATGGCTGTCATTAAGGAGAACTTTAATGCTCTGTCAACTCTTTGACGCTTGCACAATATAATACTCTTTTTTTTTTTTTTTACATGGTCTTCATGACAGCTCATTATAACAAACAGACTGTTTTCACACAGCTGTTATCAGGTCAGAAAGATACGGGAAAGTCATAGATACCATTCACATGTACTGAAATATCTTGATGTTTATATATCTATATATCTATATACTGTATGTATATATATATATATATATATATATATATATATATATATATATATATATATATATATATACACTGTATATATGCTATATGCTGATGTGAGTTCTTGTAATGTATGTGTGTTATTTTTGAGTTTACGTATAAATCCTTATGATTTTCTTTCATTCATTCATTTCCATTATTTAAATGTAGGCCCTCTTTATCATCAAGAAATCTTGAAATAGGCCTAGCTTCTTGTCAACCCTCAGGTACTTACTTAAAGTTGCAGTAAGTAGCAGTTTATTGAAAACATTTAAATCATAACAATCAGCATTGACTGCAGATATGTCAAGGTCAATTTAAGTTACGAGCTAGTTGAAATGTTACGTATTGCAACTTTAAGAGTCCACGGTATAAATGCTTTCATAAATAAATAAAAACGTATTGTTAGTAGTTTGTCTTTCTATTCATTATATCTCTATATTCCATTTTTGTCTGTGTACGCCTGCATAGCTGTTTGACCATACAACATTTTTTGTAAGGTGTTTGTCCTTGTGCGTGTGAATCCATTCATGTGTGTGTTCCATCGCTTGTGTGTAATTGTTTGTGTTAGTATTTTGTCTGCCGTCCCATGTGTGCTCAGCATATTAGGTCAGAGGAAAAGGTTGTTCGATAGGGCATTCAGGTTTGACCTCCAAACCTTTCCCCCCATTAATTCTTTATTGCATATTGACCACCTCCTCTGCCTCATGGGTGCAGTTGTCCGCACAATGTAATATACAAACTGGAGGGAAGCCAGGCTGCTTCCTCTTCAGCATGGACCATATTTAAGTATATTAAAGGACCCCTATTTTTGCCACAAGCTGTGGTGTTGATGAGAAATGATAAGCCATTTTAAAAGTCACCCATTAGTGACATCACAAGTGTGCGTGTCCCACCCAAGTGTATGATAGATAGACGTGTGATAAATCATACCAGTTGGTACAGTCCACTGGGGAAACTGAGGTTGATCTATCCACATTCACTTTTATTTGACCCCTTAGAGACTAAAACTTTGTCTTGAAACAATTATAAAAACAACATGAGCATCAGCTCTCGCCCACAGCGAACTGTCTGGACTTGGAGTGCGCCTGGCGACGTAGCTGCTGAGAGTCTTGTGTGTGTCTTACCGCACTAGCTACACTGGGCTTGATGAAGTCCAGTCGAGAGCGGAGCTTGCGGTTGAGAAACAGCATAGCCGGTGACTCCTTAGTGGTGGCGTGTGGGGTGTTCCGGTAGGTCAACAGGAACGTGTCCAGTCGCTGCTGAACTGGGGTGCTGCCTCTCGATGCCTTTAGAGAGTGCTTGAACGTCTGAACGAAACGCTCGACGAACCCATTAGTGGAGGGATGGCAGGGCGCTGACCGAATGTGCTTCACTCGGTTCGATCTCAGAAATGTGCCGCACTCCTCTGGACAGAACTGAGGACCGTTGTCACTGACAAGGACGTGCGGAATGCCATGGCAACTGAAAAGGCCCCCCAGGACTTGGATAGTCTTGCTAGAGGTTGCACTGTCCATGATGTGAACCTCTGGCCACTTAGAATGAGCATCTACAGCCACCATGAACATGTGAACATCGAACGGGCCAGCAAAGTCAATGTGAATTCTTTCTCACGGGCTAGCGGGGCATATCCAGGGGTGGAGAGGCGCCAGGCATGGAGCTTTCTGTACTTGCTGGCAGGAGTGGCAGGACTGTGACTGAAGCTCAATCTGGGCGTCAATGCCGGGCCACCATACATAACTGCGAGCTAAACTCTTCATTATTACCACGCCAGGGTGTGCGACGTGTAGCTCTGCCAACACACAGGGGTGGAGGCTTCGGCGGTACAATCACCCGAATGCCCCACATCAGACATCCTTGCTGGACAGTGAGCTCGTTAAGTCGGCTCAGGAACGGTGACAGCTCACTACTGGTGTGTTTTTCTGCTGGTAAGCGTCCCGTTGTTACCATGTCCAAGACAGTAGACATTGTGAGGTCAGCCATGGTGTCTCGTCGTATCTCCCTGCTGCTGACGGGCAGTGTTTCCATCTGGTGGGTGTAGAATACATCCACAGTGTCGACTTTGTTTCTGTGTTTCACTTCGAGTGGCAGTCGTGAAAGTTAATCTGCATTAGCATGGAACTCAGCTTTCTTGTACTTGATGGAGTGATTATGGGCTGACAGGATGAGCGCCCATCGCTGCATTCTGGCTGCCGCCATTGAAGGAACACTCTTTTGAGGACTCAAGACGGTAGTCAGAGGACGATGGTCAGTGCGTAGTGTGAATTTCCTACCATAGAGGTACTGGTGGAACCTCCGTACTCCGAAGACTATGCCAAGGGCCTCCCTCTCGATCTGGGCATAATTCTGCTCTGCCTTGCTGAGAGTTCTGGACGCAAAGGCGAAGGGTGTTTCTTCGCGGCTGGGCAGGATGGGAGAAATGACTGCCCCCACCCCGTAGGGTGATGCACCGCAGGCGAGCTGGATGGCTTGCTTAGTGTTGTAGTGAGTCAATACCTTATTTGAGACAAGTACCTGCTTTGCCTCCTGGAACGCTGACTCACAGGCCGTAGTCCAACTCCACTTCTTGCCTTTGCAGAGAAGTCCATTGAGTGGATTCGTGATGGAGGATAGGTTTGGAATGAACCTTGGCGGGTGCAGGGGCATCAACGATTGCGCTCACTTTCTCTGGTGACTTGTGAAGCCCTGCAGCATCTAAGTATTCCAGTAACGTTCTGAAGAAATCACACTTTTCTCGCTGAACGCTGAATGCATGCCATAGTCCTCCGGCCTGCCAAGGACAGCATTGAGGTTTTCAGGTGTTATGTGTCATCCGGACCCGTTACCAGTATGTCGTCGAGGTAACAGTGAGTGTTGGGAATGTTCAGAGACTGGTCCATAGCCCTCTGGAACAGGGCTGGAGCTGAGGCTATTCCAAAGGGTAAACGGTTGTAACAAAAAAAGTTATTTCTGTGTAGAGATAGTCAGTAGTTTACGTGATTTTTCATCAACTTTCATTTATAAATAGGCTTGTGACAAATCTAGCTTACTGAAGCGCTGGCATCCAGCTAGAGATTCAAATAGGTCTTCAATGCGTGGAATTGGGTAGCGATCCACACATATGGCTTGATTTAGAGTGATTTTAAAATCACCACAAAGTCTTACTGAGCAGTCCTTTTTAATGACGGGTACGGCTGGCGTAGCCCATTCACTGTACTGTATTGGTGATATCACTCTGAGCTGTGTAAGGCGTGCCAGCTCAGCCTCTACTTTGGGTCATATGGCATAGGGTACAACACGTGGCTGACAAAACTTGGGTGGGCGATTTGGTTTAAGCATCACTTTTGCTTCAATTCCCTTCATGGTGCCTAGCTCTTTTGCAAAAACACTACAATGTCTCTGTAAAACTGTCTCGAGTGTATCAACACGTACCTTTTGCACAGTCTTAATTTCCTGCCAGTTCAACTTTATTGATCTGAACTATTCTCTTCCAAAAAGTGGTGGTGCATCACCTCTCACCACATACAATGGTAATTTAGCTGACTGATTGTTCAGTTTTACTTTCACATTAATTACTCCTTGTGGAGAAACTGCCTCTCCAGTGTATGTTTTCAATATAATGTCTGTAGGCTGTAATGGAATGTGTCTCAATGCATCTTCATATGCTTCCATTGAAATCAAAGACACTGCAGCCCCAGTGTCTAATTCCATTTCCATCTTTTTGCCTTCAATCTCTGGTGTGACACAGATGTGTGTTAGTTCCTCTCTTTGAGTGATCAAATTTAATGACATTTCGTGATCAGTTTCAGTTTCATCACCCTGTGCGTCCCGTGCCTCCAAGTGATACACTCATATTTTTTCCTTTATCATGTCGCTTGAATGTTCTTTCTTTAATCTCGGGTTTTCCCTCTCTTTCATAGTTCGTTTTACTTTTACACATTCGCCCTATGTGGCCTTTCTTCCCACAGTTATGGCAATCTTGGTCTTTGTACCAGCATTCAGCATCTGTATGATTTTCCTTTCCACATCCCTTGCGTGTACGTCTCGTTCTGGGAGGGGACAACGTCACTTTGCTTACCTTGATGGAGCCGCTCAGCTGTTGCGCTTCCCTGGCGACTGTCTCCACTGATACGGCGACTTCCACTGCTTTGTGAAAGGTGAGAGCTGCCTCCGTCAATAAGCGTTTCTGGGTAGCTTCACTCTTTATTCCACAAACCATTCTCTCCCGAAGTGCGTCTTCCACATATGCCCCAAAGTCACAATATTCCCGAGAGTCTCTTCAACGCTGCTACGTACTGTGCAACAGTCTCCCCTTCTTCCTGGTTCCGTTTACGAAAGCGAAATCTCTCCGCTTTAATGAGCGGTTTTGGAGAGAAATGGGCCCTCAGATCAGCCACAATACGCTGAAAAGCCATGTCTCCGGGCCGTGCTGGTGTAATTAAACTACGCAGCAGTCCGCACGTTCTCGTACACACAATGCTAAGTAGCCCTGACACTAGCTTCTCATCGGTTATGTCATTTGCATTTACAAAAGTGTTAAAATCTCTCAATATACGTTTCCCATTGCTCCACGGTCTCATCGAAAGCATCAATATGTCCAATGGTAGCCGCCATTTTCTTTCGTTCACTTTCTGTCTGTGCTTGCCATGCTGGCTTTTCCGCTAACTCTCCTAGCTCTACCTCTGAACTTAAACTTGATGAGCTAGACATAAACCCTTTTGCACGCTAGCATGGATGTTTCTGTCTATAATTCACTCCAAGCGCAACGTTCTTCGCTCTTTTTGAGTAGAATTGATCAACAATACCGCCATCAATTGCATACATAACAAACACATTTCTACATAGGGCCACCATAGAGTGTGAGAAAGTGTGCTAGTGTGTGTGAGACTTAATGTGTGTGAGAAAGTGTGAGTATGTGTATGTGTGTCTGAATAGCTCTGTCCGTCAGAAAGCCCCAGTTCCATCCCCTCCTCCTGACCTTTAGTTTAATTAAAGCCCCCCCCCCCCCCCCCCCCCCCCCACACACACACACACACACCTTCAACACTGAATAACATTACACAGCACTAGGACAGCAACGCAGTAATCTACTGTGTGTGCGTGGGATTAAAGTTGGATAAATCATCATATCTACATTCTTAACCTAAAGGTCTCTCCCAGGTTCCTGTAGTAATTGAGATGTGATTGACAGGCAGGTTGTTAATAGGCGTCCCCCAACGCTGTGTGTCTAAAACCTAATGAATGTAATGTATGCAACACCTACGGGACGGGTACAGTTAGATTTCACAGAGTCTGCTTATATAGAGTGTATCTATAATATATATTTACGATATATACATATGTTTTACAGCTGAAGGATGCGAGAGAAGTGAGAATTTTCCTTTAAGAATCAGAAAACATTGAACGTAGCTCCAGAAGCGAAGACATATAGATTAAATAGAGCTTATCGTTCATGGTGGCTTAGACCGAACCTTTCAGGGTAAGCTTTAGCTGTTACGGGTTAGCTTTCGCGGTTAAGGGGTTAGCACGAGTTCCGCCCACGGATATTCTGCTGAGTCAGTCGGTTTCCCCCGCCCTTCACTCTGAGCAGGTTAGGGTGAATCAGCAAATGTTTGATTCTGTTTGTTTTTCTATTAGGATTGATAAAAGTCAGATGTTATTTTCTTCACACAGCTTTAACTCAATGTTAGCAAAAGCACGTTGGGGCATTTAAAATGCTTGTTGCCCTAAAAAGAGTTTCAATATAACAAACCTCATATGGCAAGAATGAGCCAGAACTCAAACTGTGTATTCACTATTTTGTAGTAAAGTAGCTGTAGCCGTTGAATACAGACACCAGTCTTTAAGAAGCAGATTGGCGTCAATGCTAGACTGCAGACAACTAGGATTGAACCCACTACCTTTCGGCTTCATCCTAGCTCTATAGCAGCTAAACTATCGAAACACAAAAACTTGTTCTATAAAAACTTTGAAAGATAAATGTAAATCACCACCACGATCAAACTCACACTCCAACATCTTGGTCAGGCTACCAGTTAAACTTTATGGATTTCTTTCGGAACAGGCAGTTTACACTGTGGCTTAATACGGTGTCATTATCCAGCTGCAATCATTATCACGGAATTATAACAAGCAAAGAAAAACATTCAGGTAAAATTGAAGGTGCTTTTTATATTCCAGACCATCCTTAGGGTACTGTTGAATACAAGGTATTGATTGTGATGAGAAGGGTGAGAAACAACTATTGATTTTATAGAAACACAGTTGGAATGAAAGAGAGAGAGAGTGAGACAGAGAGACAGAGATCGAGAAAAGCCGAGCAAAAGAGACAAGAGAGAGAAGAAGGAAATAGGAAAGGGGAGAGAGAGGGTGAGAGGACAGGAGATGAGGAGAGGTTGTATAGAGGAGAAGCAGAAAGGAGAGATGGAGAGGGAAATAGATGAAAACAGAGAAAAGAGACACAGACGCCATGTCCAGCGTCACATGTTTACTCACTATTTAGAACACTATTTAGGAAACAGGCATGGGAGGAATTCCGACACGAAGACTTGTGGACTCAGATGTCGGATAGCACTACAAAATGGTGACGCCTCAAATAAAGCACTGTATAGGGAACAAGTAATCTACTTCATACATGGCTGAAGGGAGAAAAAATTAATCTGTTATTCCTTTGTCTTTCATGCAACCTATTGATGTAAAGATACAAGTACACGCCTACATGTATACGATACATATTTATAAACATATAAGCACATCAGCAAAAGCCTCTGTTGAGTCACCTTCAAAACACAAAAACGAGTGCACACAGGCACACACACACACACACACACACACACACACACACACACACACACGCATACACATGCACAAACACATGCACACACACACACACATGCAACACATACCCGCACACACACACACGCAACACACACACATGTGGACGCACGCACACACACACACACACACACACACACACACACACACACACACACACACACACACACACACACACACACACAAGGAAGATAACATATGATGTCTGCATTGTTAAAAAAGCACCGACCTCGACATGAACTTTAAAGAGATTTTGTTAGCAGAAGCATTTATCCAGTTTATCCAGTTATCCAAATAAGTTCTGTACAGTGGGCAAAACAAGATGTCATGCTACAGAAACATTTCAGAATTATGTACAATCAGAAAGAAATGCATACTAAGCAATAAGCATTCATATCCGAACATTTCCATTGCTAAAATATACACAATCAACATACAATCGTGTCTGGGAGAGGAGGAGAATGAAAACGTATAATTTGATCCCTGATTGGTCAACGAGGGCTTTAACAAAAACACAATGAACCAATGAATGTTCTTTATGTTACTGTATTGTTAACGCACACACACACACACACACACACACACACACACACACACACACACACACATACTCACACACACACACGCACACATGTGCATGGCAAGGGAGGTCAGGTTAATTAGGATTTTGCAGGAAACTTTGCAAAGTAATCCCTGCCAGCCAGATTGGGCTGTTACCTCCCCAGGATAACATTAGCACCGATGTAATTGGATGCCATGGTGTTTCATTATGGATAATAACAGTTTGGCCTGACTAACTGATGGGAAATGTAGTTTTTTTGTGACTTGAATGTTAGTGCAAAGGGCTGGTTCATGTTTTTCTCAGTGCATGAAGTAGTCTTCGCCAAGCTGAGATCGATGGTATCTTAGAAATTTGTTTCACACTCCTCATTTTAATTTCCTATCAGTTCACACACTATTATAGCTTAATGTAGCATTGAGTACCAAAAGGCATAGCATTCTGAATTTCCAGAACCATTAAGTTCTGGATTGTTTTTGTTAATTAACCTTAATTGCTACATAGTACTTTCCATTATTTTATATGCTATTCTGACAAACATCATGTTTGACGGATTTACTACAATAGCAGCAGGTGTGTTTGTTTGAGGTTTATTTTAATACAATTTATTTAATAATTTTCAGTAACAAAGATAGGATATAGGGTTTTAGACATTACACACGCACACACACACACATACACAGACAGGCACACATACACACACACGGCCACAGTTACACACGCACACACTTACACACACACACACACAGTAATGACTCAGAGCTAATGGTGCATGTCTCATTCCGCTCGCAGGACAAAACAATTAAAACAGCTCCAAACTCTTCCCTCCAACTTCATCTGTTGTTTAATGACCAGACTCTCTCTGCCCCACCTTCCCTCTCTCTCTCTCTCTCTCTCTCTCTCTCTCTCTCTCTCTCTCTCTCTCTCTCTCTCTCTCTCTCTCTCTCTCTCTCTCTCTCTCTCTCTCTCTCTCTCTCTCTTCTAGTTCAAACATCCTCTGGCGCAACGGGTTACCGATGAGAACTGCAAATGACAATTAACAAGTGCTTTTCTAGGAAATTCTCTAGTATCGTTTTTAAAGACGGAATTATTTTTCTCTAATCACAGAAGTGAACGGCTGAGTGGACTTAGCCGCGCTAAATATTTTGGGCAACTAACTTTTACGTTCCGATCGGCATAATCACGCCGAAACGTTTTGTATAATTCAGTTAGTAGGTTGGCTTTGGGGGTACACTGTAAATATTCTAAGCAAATTATTATAACCTTACCTCATCAAGGAATCAGGCCTTGATGAGCGCAACTAGTTCTAAAATGTTGCACTTTTGACAAGCCACAAAGACTACTGCCAACTTCTTGCCATTGGCTGTTCCTTTACCTGTTATCAACATAATAAAGTAGTGTTAACTGACTACTTCCATTTCCACATGATATTGGAATCTTGCTTGGGTCTTTCCAGTTCATTTCGTAGGTTAAAGCAACTTATCAGTCCAATCATCCAAAGGCAAAACATTGCTGGGATAGTATATCGGTTGGGGAGCTACTGACTTGGCTGCCGTGGACACTTCCGTTTCTCTACTCGTTTTGCTGAACAGCCAATCAGAGAGATTTCTCTAACCGACGACCTCCGCCGCTGATCCGACATGCTCAAGGGTCCAAAAGGCCAGTCCAAAATCGATATCCACCAACACTTGACGACGGCCTGACTAACTGATGGCCGACGGTCGGCTTGGTGGGCCAGGGTGTTTAGAACCATTACTACACCTTTTACCTGTAAAACATCATATCCCAACATGCATCTCTGCAGAGATGCAACTCCAGACCATACCAAGGATCAAGCAAGCAAAACATTTTGTTACACACACACCCAGTTGTCACAGGTTGGATACCTGACTCGCTTACTGCTAAGAGTCCCTGAGCAAGGCATCCGACCCTATCTCCCAGGTGGGTTATTTGTTAAAGCTTTGTTTGGCTAGTAATTTATGTTTGAATGATGAATGTGTGTGTGTGTGTGTGTGTGTGTGTGTGTGTGAGTGAGTGCATATGTGATGCATTTATTTTTCAAAGCGCTTTGGTGACTGTGGCTACAAAAGTGCCACTGAATTATTGCAGTCCATTGACTGTCAATTGTTTCAGACAATCCTGGTGTGAATGGAAGAACAAACTGCAATCTATCATCTAGTCGTCCCCACCCATCACACCAACTTTGAGTCAACGTCAACAATTCCAAATAAAACCAACAATGCTCTCTATTATCAGACGCATTCTGAAAGGCCCTCTCCGACAAAGAGCCCAAACCCAGTATAGAGGATCGATTATGCACTTGTTGTTGCACAACAAAACAGTGTTTGGATGATAATTCCTTCTCTCCTGGTGTCACTGAGAACCCACAATGTGTCATTGTGTTGTGTCTCTATTGTTCAGTAAAAAGGTATTCAAAGGCTTTTTCATTCAATATTTTTCATACACTTCGAGGTTGGCATTTAGTGAATAGAACAGAACAGAGCCCTACTGTGATGAGACTTTTCTACCGGTAGATTTACCGCTGTGGTCCCAGTCTGTGTGTGTGTGTGTGTATGTGTGTGTGTGTGTGTGTGTGGGGGGGGGGGGGGGGGGGGGGGTGGTTGGGTGCATGTGATTGTATGTGTGTGCATCCCTGTGTTTTGGTGTGTGTGTGTGAATGCGTGCATGTGTGCAAGAGAGATTGAGAGAGAGAGAGAGAGAGAGAGAAAGTACACAGGGGGAGGTGTGAGGTTAAGCCAGTGTGACTAATGAGTGTGAAATCATATTTTCATTTTGATTCTGCTGCACACGGCACCAGGGACGGATGAATAAGAATCCACTTTCCTCTCTAGCACATCCTTCCATCTGGATGTAACTCCTACCTCTCTCTCTCTTAGTCTCTCTCTCTTTCTCTCTTTCTCTACCTCTCTCACTCTATCTCTCAACCTTTCCTTTTCACTTGCTTAGTTGTTACTCTACAGTGAATCAACCTCTCTCTACCACTCTGCCTATCTGTCCCCTTTCCTTATCTATCCTTTAGAGTTTATTCAACAGTGCATCAACCTCTCTTTCTCTCTCTCTCTCTCTTTATCTATGTCTCTTTCTCTCTCTCTCTCTGACTTATTTGTTCACAGCCAAACTTCTGGGAAAATAACCTTACCCATGATGCTGTGAATTGATTTAGGTAGGCTACTCTACAGACACTGCAGTCTGCTCTCCCTCTCTCTTCCTCTCATTGCCTTTATCTTTCTAGTTGGCTCCTGCCACTCAGGCCTTTCTACTACTCTGTGGATTTCTTCCCTAAAGCTTCCTAAAGCACTG
>JACYXH010000047.1:1695000-1727500 GCA_026745465.1 Lota lota
CTCAAATATATCTCATTGGAAGCTCAGAAATGTGCCTAAAACCGAAGTTCCTAAATTCCTAAAACGGAGATTAAATGAGAGCCTCCCTTTTTGGTTAAATTCCCTTCAGCCCTTCTCAGATGGGAAACAGTATTAGCAGTACTAGCAGTACTGATGAAAAGAAAGAGCTAATACCTGCGAATACAACCGAGAGAATGATAAACAGCAAGAACAGATATGGTAGTAAACGGACAAATGTTGCCATGGGCTCAAAGAAGAATACAACCTATTGATTCCAACCTCAAATTTGTCTCATGTAACTTTGCTCAGATTTCAGCTATTTTTAGCTAATTCTCTTACATTTTACCAGTGGTAATAGTCCAAAGTGCCACGTTATCACCATTGCCCTGTAGGCCAAAGAAAAGTACAGTTTGAGAGAGCTAAAGTATATTGAAGTGTTTTTTCTGTCAAAAATGTTCCTGCCAAAGCTGTTAAATGTGGTTTTAAAGAGTCGCTAAGCACTCAAATCAAACCGTCGTGACCTCTGGCATGAATGGCAGAAGCGCTGTTAAAACACTGGATATTGCTATTGGTAGTTTTCTATTGGCTCAAACTGAGATCACCTGCAACTAAGCCAATCAGCTGTCACTAATTGTGGTCTGAACTTTCTGTTAGTCTTTAAGCAGAAAAATTGTTCTTACAGCTAATTTGCCAAAAGAAAACAAATAAATAGGAAAAACAGCAACAACAATAATAACCCAAATACCTTACAGTACAAGTACTCCTACTAGTGAAAGAGATAAAGTAGAGTCCTGACCTGACCCAGAAAGACCCTGACCCAGAAAGAAAGGAAGATTATCAGTTTTACAGTTCAACTTTGCCACGAGCGTCCTTGTTTTAGTGTTACTTTGTGTGTGTGTTTGTGTGTTTGTGTGTTTGTGTGTGTGTGTGTGTGTGTGTGCGCGCGCGTGTGTGTGTGTGGGGGAGATGTTACAACAAAATGGCTTAAGGGGCACGCAGAGGTTATTTAACTTTAGAGCATCACTTGTTTAAAGTCGCAGCAGCTGAGGACAAAACACAACTAACGCAATTGTCTTGTAGTGCGGACGCTCATGAACCGTATGCATTAGCACCTGCTGGTGTGATGTGTGTTACTGTGTCGAACCCAAACAGTGCAGATAAAAAAATAAAAGATTCTTAGTGAATTTATATTATATAACGGTAAGCAAGGGGTGAGTTTCATTTTGAACCCAGTGGATCTAAATGTTTATTCGCCGCTGCTGGTATGTGCTGCTTCATGTGCTGTTCTACACAACAACGAAATGAATACAAAAAGTAACTTCCAATTTTCTGAGGAATATTTCATTATGAATTTTAATTCATTATTCCTTATTTCAAAAACCATTAATCTCTTGTGTATGTAACAATAGTTCAGTTATGCTTTAATGTGAAAAATGTATCCAGAGTTCTAGCAGATGACCCCTGCTGTTGATATAGATCTAAACATCTATAACCGTATTTGTATATTTTTCAATTTCTTAAATATTTTTAGCTCTTATCTTTGTATGGCTAGCCATCATCCTTCAATCTCTCTCTCTCTCTCTCTCTCGCTCTCTCTGTCTCTCTCTCTGTCTCTCTGTCTCTCTGTCTCTGTCTCTCTCTCTCTCTCTCTCTCTCTCTCATCCCTCTTCTTATCTATATTTAGACCATGTCAAAGAGACATATTTTTAGATCTGCTTGTGTGTCACAGTCTGTGAGTGTTTGTGTGTGTTGTGTTTAACATGCCTTGCAGACTCCAGCACCCACATTACATTATCAGATTACCAATTCCATTATCGTCTGTTTATGTATATGCCACAGACCGATAGTCCCTGGCATATGACAGGATTGTATGACAAGAATCCACGAGTGCATGAACAATCAGCCTTTTAAACACGTTTGTGTGCGTGTGTGACGTGTGTTGTGGTGTTTCCAAGGGTTTCAAGGACACTTCACACATAATACACAGAAGCAGAGGCTGCCAGAAGAGTGACACATCATAACAACCCTATGCTCTGTAAGTGTCTATCACTGTGTTTGTGTGTCGTACTCGTTTAAGGCGAAGACGCATAGCAACTGGTCAAGATGCCTTGGTCCACACTTTTACACACACGCCTCCGCTTATGCCTCTTTGGGGGGTCCTAACGAAGTCCAAGTTCCCTGACGTGCCTCCATAAGGTTAATTAGTAATCCAGACAGGCTAGTTGAACTCTTCACATCCTCTCAATGGTTCTGAGGTACTTAATCGAGAAAAGTTACATCGGGCGTGTGATATTATGCTCCATATTGCAAACCAACGATTTTTTGGAAGGGATTATGGGTAAAGTAGTGACTGATGTGTTATTAAAAAGAAAAAATCAGTCGAGGCAATTTTGGTCTTTGCGTTTCATTTCGAGCTTTGAGAATACGCCATTTCACTTGGGGTTGCAAAATCGCTCTCCGAGCCCGATTGAACCTGGTATCCTTCCATCTCCCTGTCACATCGCACTGACACAGCAGAAAAGAAACCTCGGCGTCCATTTGTCCCCCCTAGCAGCCTTTTCCCGTTCCGTGGCTTGTCATTGTCGCTCTGCGTCGCATGCGCTGCCTCTTCAAACCCACCATAAACTGCCCTCCTGGGCGTCGAGTGTAGACCCTGGCACAGCGGTGGGCGTCGCAGGGTGTGGATTATCAGGTCAAGGTTTGTTTTTTGACGTGCTCAATAACACTCGTGGGATTCAAGGCAAGGCATCGTTGTTTGTGTAACCCTCAGTAGCAGTTGCAGTCTCACGAGCCTCCCCTAGCCCTCTAAAGGCAACAGGGGAACTCCTCAAACCCCAGTGGGAGGAAGCCTTGAACACAGAAGAGGGATCCTTCCCGTTTTAGCACATTTTTCTGATCTGCAGATATTTCTAATAACATCCACTGAGTTCTGCAATTTGTTTTTGATAACATGGAAACCACTTCCTACTGTCGCGCAGGGTTGTCGGGTGCCATTGTTTTCGGCTTCTATGGTTAGCTTGCCAACAGGCCATTGGGTAATTCGACGACTCGTAGACCTAGATGAAGACACTGACATCCACGTCTTGATGTTCCCCCTGTCTGTTTCTCTCTCGCTCGTTCTCTCTCAATGTATCGCTCTTTCACATGCAGTCTTTTTCATCTCCTTCTCATCTCTCCCCCCATTCCTTCCCTGACGATTCCCATCATGCACCCTGTTGAGCGGCACTCTGGAAACCATAAATGCTGGTGAACACTCCCTGCTCCCTGCTCCCCCGCAGGTTCAGGAGCAGAGCGATCCACAGAGATTCAGACAGGGACAAGGCTTCATTGAAGTCACACACTACCCGCATCTACCTTGTGTGTGTCTAGGGTTGCATTGTTTGTTTGTTAAAGGAAAGCCAAACCCCAAAACTATTTTTGATTAAAAGTGATGCAATGGGGTACATAGAAGTGGATGGATCCTGATCTAAAAATCAACTTAAAATAAAAAAGAAATAAGAAAGAAACATAGGATAAGATGCTAATTAGACTCAAATGCCCTCTATAGGTAAATGCTTGCTATTGCATGAGTTGTTACTGGCTGTTTGGGAGTTACCACATAATGTCAATCAAATGTTCTGGCTACTTCCACTTAAATCTGATTGTAGCGAGTACAGATAGCAAAAGCCTGAACAGCAATATAGTTGTTTTTCCTTGTTGATTAGGCTGGATTCACCCAAAATGAATCCAGCCAATAAATAAATAGTCAAATATAAACAGCGGATGTTATTGCACAGCAGCTTTATGGCTCCACTGGCCAAGTAAGGGAAAAGTGCTGCTTTGGGGTGTTTGCTGAACACAACCAACACACACCCACACACACACGCACACACACACAGACACACTTGGGCTTTTTTTTTTAAGCATTCCAAGTTTCTTTATGAACTCTCACAGACACACACATGCACACACGCACCCGCAAAAAAACATAAAAACACATACACAATGCTTTTCAGCCTTTAGATAGTGTGATAAATTCAACACACAAAACAAACACACACACACTGACAAACAAACAAACACACACACATACACACACAGTTTTTCATCTTTTCAGTCTTTGCTTAAGAATTCAACACACACACATTTTACATAACAGACACTAAACACACACACACACACACACACACACCAGACCCACAATGAAAAAGCTTTTTGAGGAAGCATCAGGCTCTTTGTGAAGGAGCCTGACATTTGCAGCAGGTCGACCCTGGGCTCTGTGTTCTGCTCTTCAGTACGACACTTCTCCTGTCCTCCAGCGCAATTCCTGATCACGGCTGTGAGGGCGGCGTGGTCGCGGCTCTCTGCGCTGTACTACATGCTGAATGCAGTGGACACATCCAGAATAGTGTGGTGGCGCATTAGAAGGGTCAAACACACACACATATGCAGACATGCGCACACACACACACACACACACACCTACACACACACACACATACACACACACACACAACTATATACACACACACACACACCTATACACACACACATACACACAAAAACACACACATACACACACAATCGCACACACACACACACACACACACACACACACACACACACACATGCATACACCTAAACACACACACACACACACATACAGACTTTCACTCTCTCGAAGCTCTCCTGTTAGTATAGCGTGCATCAGTTAAGGGGCTGGACTGCTTCGATTTTAAATCTTAAAACCAATTTGTATGTTGTACTAAGAAGTCAAAAGATATGTCAAATCACAGATTGTTTGTTAACATTTAGTTTACTTTTTTTATTTTTTAAAGGGCTGTCTAGCTCACCTGGTAGAGCATGACATTAATACTGTCAGGGTTTGAGGTTTAGTTCACACTGCAGCCACACCATGCTCAGAATGTATGCACTCTATGCACCCACTGTTTGAATAGTTAGCATCCACCAAGGTAAACCTTCACTTTGAGGTCAGAGCGCTAACCATGAGCTGCTTATGCTACAACCAGTGCCATGCACTTTAAAACAATTAAATCACGTTCCTCTCACAATATATCTTCAAATACATGGCATGTAACTCAAGTGCACATGAGTAATTAAACCGTAAGAAGTAGTATGAATTATTTTTGAGGACACTCAACGTTGTTTTAATATATTAATGTGGTTTGGTTACAAGCATTTCCTTCTTCAAACTCACTCCTTTTGCCAGTGCTACCCTTATCTGACTGCTTGTGTACTTGGTATAAATATGTAAAAACATTAGCATCACACAATTCGCGTGGACCCGTGATGCACTCGGCTCCCTGCTACTGTCGACTCGGCTGTAGCGCTAAGGCACGTAACTCGCTGCGGCTAAAAGAGCAAATCCTATTCCATGAGACTAACAAACAAAACACACACAATGGAGCTTGAAGAGCAAGCGATCAGATTAAAAGGCAGAAAAAACAATCGTTTGACTCAGGCACTTTTGAGGTAGCATGTCATCCACGCACAGAGGCTAATAATTCCTTGTGTGCTTGCGTCATCTTTAAATGGCAATGTATAAAACGACTTCTTTATATCATCCACCGTGCATTAGAAATGAAACAAAAGGACTAAATTTGAGCCCTGAAAGAATAAACATAACCTTATCGATAAAGCACAATGCTTTTTTAGCTTTACCAATCATCAACATCATCATCATCATCATCATCATCATCATCATCATCATCACCACCCTCTTCTGATGGAAGCCTTGTCCTTGAAGGAGGGGGCAGTCCTTTTGCTTTAAGGCAGAATCCCATTAGCAGATAGCCTTGTCTGTTGGCAGATCGTAGCGTCCTATTGGCAGAGAGAGGCGTCCAGATGCCTCAGGGCCCCGGGGCTGTGTGTCAGCTGCCAATGACATTGATCCTAAATTATGCAATCTGGAGACCACACTATCCTCCTGTCCTCCTGTTGTCATGTGATCATCCTGCAATCCTCCCCTCCAACCATCCTTCTCCCACACTCCCTCTCTATATCTCTCCCTCTTTCTCCCTCTCTCCCTCTCACTTTCTCTCTCTTTCTCTTTTCTCTCTTTCTCTCTCTCTATCCTTATAACTAGCTTTTTGCTGTGCTCCTCTCTTCCACCTATCTATCACTCACCCACCACTCCGTTCACTCTTCTTCTCTCCCCCTCTCTCTCTAGCTCCTCTTCACCCCCCCCCCCCCCCCCCCACACACAATAGTATCCCTTTCATAACGGCCCCTTGTTCATTCAACACCTCACCTACTTTCAAGTTTCTCTTCCATCCTCCCTTCCTCCCTCTCTTCCTTCCCCCATCATTCCTCCCCACCCTCACTTTGTCTAAGTGGCCGATTCACCCTCCCTCCCTCCCTCGCTTTCTTCTCTCATTCCCTTCCTTCATCCCTCCCTCACTCCCTTTATTCTCTCCCCATTTTCATCTATTCCCCCCTTAATCACTGTTAGTACCCTCCCCATTTTGTGTGTGTATGTGTGTGTGGGTGGGTGTGTGTGTGTGTGTGGGGGGGGGGAGTGTGTGTGTGTGTATGTGAGTGTGCGTTTCTGTGTGTGTGCGTATACTTGTATCTGTTTGTATGAGGATGAACCTCAGTATGAACACAATTAGACTGACACACTTCCTGCGTGCCCTCGGGCCAAACATATTGTGGACGGCAGCTCTTTCTGCCTCGACAAACTCAGAGGGAATAGCAGCACCAGTCTAGTCCGGTCTAGTCCAGTCCTATGATAATCTTGTTTGAGCTCCAGGCTTCAAATTAGTAGCAGCTCCTGTTTTCACATTTTAATAAAACGATAATCTAATAAATGATCCCCCAAGACTAGACAGTTTTCTGGGACCGGTAACAGTCGTTTACTTGATGGTTGTTTCGAAATCCGTTTGTCATCTACTGCAACATTTCAAACGTTCAGCCAGGGCGAGGATAGAAATGTTAACGTTTACGCTGTAGAGTATAAATAAACCAAATTGCAATTCGGTGAACTAAAGTATGTGAAATGAATGGAGGTGAAGATTAATATGGAAGGTCACAAAAAAATAGTAAGTTACTTTCAGGAAAATTTTCTGTTTTATTTGATTTATTGTTTGGAGTAATGGTGTTCAGTTGATTTAGTTTATACAAATTGTTAGATTGTATGTTTTTTTGTTTGTTTATGGGCTGTTCTTTGTGATATCCAATCCCCACCCTGAGCTTGCATGTCCCCTGCATCTTTTTTACTGGTCCACATTACCCCTTATCTCTACACTGATCGGTCAATGTCCACAAACAACAGTTGCCTGTTCTGTGGCCCTCTTCAGGGGCTTGTCCCCTCCCGCAACATGGCTAGGCTAATCCTGGTCAAAAGCGACATGCTACCGTGTTAACACGCTGCCTGTGCTGAAAGCCAATTCACCACATGTCAGAATATTCTCTTGCAGCACCGTGCCAGAAGGTCTGCTGCTCTGTCGCTCCCATGCTTTGACCTCTTGACCCTGCACTTATCACCCCCCCCCCCACACACACACACCTCCCCCCACCACACCCCTGGAGGAACAATAGTGTTGAACGCATGGCTCAAAATGGACTATCGGTGGCACTAAAGAGGTGAATTTGGGTCTCTTCCCCAAAGCCCCGTACTCTGCTGGACTGTGAAATAGACCAGGCAGAGTGTTTGTGGTCCAATGACTCATTTATGTTTGCCTGGAGATCAGTGGTCTTGCATATGTGTGTATTTGTGTGTGTGCGTGTGTGTGTGTATGTATGTGTGTATATGTATATAGGTGTGTGTGTGTGTATGTGTATATAGGTGTGTGTGTGTGTATGTGAGTGTGTGTGCGTGTATGTATGTATGTAGATTGTGTGTGTGTATGTGTATGTAGGTGTGTGTGTGTATGTGAGAATGTACATGTGTGTAAATCCAGTCATTTGTTGGCCAGCTGTGAGAGCTAAAGCGACATCACACCATCAACAGGATTCCATGAATTGAAAAAAACCAATGAATTAGTGTCTATGTGTTTCTGTCTTTACCTTTTTTACCTATTAATTTCAATTCACTGAAATATTTAATTTCATCATATTTGATTTCTTACCTCAGTAATTCTGCATATTTCTAATGTATTCATTGTTTGTGCTTCTTGCTTTTGTTTAGTCCCATTAAGTTAGTGCACATATAAAAAGGTATTCGCTAGGCAATTCCCCCTATTCGGTTTTTACGCTAGAATTAAACATTTCCAAATAATTGCTCGAGGGCAATGAGACAACGTTGAGCCATTACCTCAGCTAAGCTGATTTTGCTAATCATACCTCTAACTATGTATGACACAAAAGGAAACACCAAAGCAATTTTTACCCAGAGTGCTGTGCAGCGCGACAGTGACACTCACAGTGTCTCCCCGGCACTTTAATTAGCGGGGGGGAAAATGACAGCATTGTTTCCTACCCTGTCACAGATTGTGAGCTGAAAAGTTCACTAGATTAGAAACCATGACTGGCTCTCCCGTCTCAACGCCTAAAATAAAGTCCCAGCGTCTGGTGTGAATGTGTTGGTAATTGGGCTTCCATCATCTTTATTTAAAGTGAGAGTTACGCATGTAACTACGGTTCTATGAATTCCGGATGACTGCCAGAGGGAGTGCTTTAGCACTTGATGTATCCCTCTCACGCACGCGCAGGTCGAGTGTGTATACCAACGTAGTCACGTTGTGACCCTGGATGACATAGGGCGCTATCCGCCCAATAGCATGAATGCCCCTGTCATCCTTACGTTTGTCCCTTCAGAATCTTCTCGCCCCGATTCTGAGTAACAGAGAACTCTGTCATCTGGAATTCATAGAACCATAGTTACATGCGTAACTATCGTTCTATTTCATTCCTACTGACTGCTAGAGGCAGTGCTTTAGCATTGGATGGCTAATACCAACAAAGTCACGAGGGATCCTGCATCCACCTCATTGAGTGCAGGCTGCCAGCCTAGGCAGGATAGCTGCTGCCACAGCGTGGGGGGCAGCGACATTGACCAAAGGTCCATGGTGAAGCCCAGGTTGCCGCCGCACATATGTCCCCTAGGGGTACCCCCCTCAATGCCACCCAGGATGTGGAGATGCTCCTGGTGGAATGGCATTTAACCTTAAAGGGCACGGGCAGGCACTTGCTCTTGTGTGCCTCAGAGATGGCTTCCACAATCCAGTTGGACAAGTTGGACATCCTCTGTTTGGACAAGGCGTGGCCCCTCCTGTGTCCACTGTAACAGACAAACAGACTATAAGACATTGCTTCCATATACCGTCTAAGTGCCTGCACTGGGCAGAGTAGTACTGCCCTTTCATCCCCATCGCCCGGCAGGCGTGTGGGATCATATGCCTCCAGCGTGATGTCCTGATTGGCATGAGAGGCAGGCATCCTCTCGGGTCAAAATGAGGGGTTCGGCCACAGGGCTACCTCTGAACCATCAGCCTTCCAGCTCATAAAAGCCTGGCTCACGGACAGGGCGTGGAGCTCCCCCATCTGCTTTGCTGACGCAATCACTAGCAGGAAGGCTGTCTTGCCAGACAGCCATTTTGATTCACATTACCCCAAGGGCTCAAAAGAGGGTTGACAAAGGGATTCCAGCACCAACAGCAAGTCCCATGAGGGAACTCTCATTAATAGTGGGGGTGTCTGCCGCTGATCCCCCTTTAGGAAACAGGTGACAAGGCTGTTTGACCCTACCGTCTGGTTCCCCAGCCTGCGCTGAAATAGCGGCCACGTAGACCCTCAGGGTAGAGTCTAACCGGTCCTGTAGGAACCGCAATATAATGGGCACCGAGCAGTGCTCGGTGCGTCCGAGCCTTGCGTCCTGCACCATTTCGAATACAGTTTCCATCTATTTGCATAGAGGGACCTGGTGGATGGCGCCCTCGAGTTTAAAACTGTCTGGACCACTGCTTGGTCACAGTCATTTAAAAGTGGGTCTGGCCCTTCGAGGGCCAGATGCACAACCGCAAGCGTTCCGGGTTCAGATGCCAAATGTGACCCTCCTGCTAAGATATCGGGATTGCCCATGGATCCCCGTCGAGGAGCCTGTACAGACTGGGGAACCAAAGTCTCCCTGGCCAATAAGCGGCCACCACCAGCAGTCTATGGCTGCCCTGTTGGACTCTGTGTAGTGTCGGCCATATCAGGGGGATTGGTGGAAAGGCATAAAGAAGGCTGTTTGGCCAATGATGGGCCAGAGCATCCTGCCCCCAGTGGGCTGGTTGTCTCCCTCAGGGAAAACCAAAGCGGGTACTGCGTCAAGGCTTTTGACGCATATAGGTCTACCTCTGCCCTGCCACACCTGTGCCAGATCACGTCTATAAGCTTGGGGTGGAGTCTCCACTCCCCTGAAGGAGGCCTCTGGCGGGAGAGAAGGTCTGCCACATCGTTCTGCAGCCCCGGGAGGTAGATGGCCCTGAGGCTTGCCAGGTGAGAAAAGGCCTATAGGAGGAGGTGCCATGCCACACGCAGAGACTGGGTGGCTCTGGTACCCCCCTGGTGGTTTACATGAAAGACTGCCGAGATGTTGTCTGACCGGACGAGGACATGCCTGCCCCTCAGGAAGGCCAGAAAATGCCTGAGCGCCAGGAATATGGCACGAAGTTCCAGCACATTTACCCGTGGTCAGATACACCATGCACCTCCATTGCTGGAGTGCGAGGAAGCACTACCCGGACACCCTGACCCTCCTGTGCATGTGTCGCCTGGGGTCCAACTGTAGTCCATTCATCCATACCTGGAGGAGACGCAGCTGTAGGAGGCCCAGCGGTACCACTGCTGAGGCCGCTGTTAGCATGCCTGTCAGCCTGAGGAAGAGACTGTACGGCAACGCCCTGTCCTTCTGAAATTGAAGGAGAAGAACGAGCATGTCGTCTACCCACCGCAACGATGGGGAGGTAATAATCTGCCGAGAGTCCAATGCCATCCCAAGGAACACCACGGCCTGGTTGGGAGTGACGGAGCTCTTGCTGTAGTTGACCGTGACACCCAGCTGGGTCACGTGGGAAAGGAGAGCTGCTGTATCATGGACTGCCCTCTCCCGGGTACGGGCACAGACAAGCCAGTCGTCCAGATAAGGAAGAACGCGAAGGCCCTTGGCCTGCATTGGGGACAGAGATGCCCACATGCATCTTGTGAAGACCCGAGGGGCTAAAGAAAGCCTGAACGGGAGCACCTTGAATTGAAAGGCTTGGCCTTCGAATGCAAACCGCAATAACTGCCTGTGCCGCCGCACCATCGGAATGTGGAAGTATGCGTCCTTCAAGTCTATTGACGTGAACCAATCTCCTGGCGTAATCGCCCGGAGGACCTCTGCTGTACGCAGCATGTGGAAGGGAAAAACCTCTAAAAACTGGTTTAGCCCTCTTAAGTCGAGGATTGGGCGGAACCTGCCGTCCTTTTTAGGGATTTGGAAATACAGTGAGTAAAACCCACCTTGCTGTATCTGCTGGTCTACCCGCTCTATGGCGTCCATTGATAGGAGGGCGTAGATCTCTCACCAGAGGGCTAGTTATCTTACGGGATCTCTGAACACCTTTTCTTTGATCCCGCTGAAAATCGGGGGCCGGCGTTGGAACTGTAAATTGTACCCTTGGGATAGGGTGGTCACCACCCAAGGTGGTGACGCATACATCACACAACAGCTGAGGTGATGCAGGGAGAATCTCCCCTGGAACCACTGGGAGAGAGCGGAGGATCCTCCTGCACGGCTCCGAAAGCGGAGACTGTGCCAACCAAACTTGGCGGTGGGCTAGTGTCAAGGTCGCCATGAGCCTGCCGAGCTCTCTTGACATGAAGGCAAATGCCTGCAGTGATGTAGCACTTAGGCTCTGGGCTATGGGATCTGCCCCTGAACCCTGCTTGGACTGGGAAAGGGCCAGTAACAGGTGGGAAAGGGAGTTCCCAATGCGGCCCATACGAGCAGCGGTGTCATAGCTCCTCATAATTAAAATGTCCGTTATGCGGCACTGAGACCTGGGACAGCGGGCATCAGGCCACAATGCTTCCACCGGGGAAACTATTAAGGAGGCCACCGCTGGCTCCACAGGGGGCATGTGTCCCAGTCCGCGGCTGTATGCATCCTGCATGGCAGCAAAAGCCCTGCAGTCTCTGGAGTGGTGAGAGAAGCGCCTAGGGTCTGACCAGCACCTCTGAAGCTCCTCCATGTAGGGCTGTGAGGGCGGTATCTGAAAGGCTCCTACAGAATGCTATGGGGCTCCTCTAAAGAAGGCACTTGGCGTAGCAGCTGACACTGGGGCCTCATCCAACCCCAAGCGCACTAGCGCTATGCGCATCCCTGACTTTGCCCTAAGCTCAGGAAGCTCTAGTGGACAGAACATCCTCCTCCCACTCGAGGGTTGTGGTGGAAGCCCGGCTGGGGAGGTTCCCTTTGACTGCAGATTAAGCAGCAGAGCTTTAATCTGGGCAAACTCCAATGTTAAGGTGTCCACCCTGGTAGCCAGGGCGTCCACCCTCCTAGCTTTTTTCCGTGGGGGGGGAAGAGCCGCCCTGCCAGAGGGGGGTAGCTCGGAATCAAGCTGGAGAGCTTCCACCTCAGCTAGCCTAGCTAACTTCACAGCTCTTGGCTTGAAACTGCAGTTCATGCATGCCAGTGTTGCATGCATGTTCATGTTCCACACCCAGGCATACGGGGCACTCCACATGGCCATCATTCGCCTGAAGCGGGGCCATGCAGGCGTTACACAAATGGGACCCCAACATCTCCGGACACGGAGCGATACCAAGCCCACCGTTCTATCGGTCTATGGGTGCAATAATCTCTTGGCTCTGTGCCAAGCCGGCTACTTTACAGTCTCTGCTACTCTTATGCCGAAGCCAGCTGTTTTTCCGGTCTGCGGAGAAACAATCTACCAAAGCCCACCCTTTCTACTCTGTCTATGGGCGTAAATAATATCGCGGCTCCACGCCGATCCGAATGCTCTACGGCCTACGAGCAGGGAACACTCTAATGCCGAAGCCGGCTGTTTCCCCGGTCCGTGAGCGGAGAAACACTATCAAAGCCCACCGCTATGGGCGTGAATAATATAATATCCGGGTGTCGCAACCAACCTTGATTGTCTAAAAATAAGCCACTTACTTGAGCCAGGGCTAGCCCAATGCTAGCGCCGACCAACACCGCCACCGTCAGCCTGGTGTTCAACCAAGAACCGGCGAGAGGCGCAGTTCTGGCAAATAATAATAATAATAATAATAATAATAATAATAATAATAATAAATCACAACTGGTTTGACAATGTCGCATCCTCTGGAGGACGAATGATCCGTAGCCCCAACCTTCTGGTTGCGAGGCTTGTAGCGCGAATAGCCATCAGTTAATCAAACTGTTTGTTTTCTAATTGTTTGTTTACGTCTCAACCTACAAACGCGAAATTCTGCGAGAAGAGAGAAGGGACAAACTTCAGGATGGCGGGGGCATTTATGCTATTGGGCGGCCTACGTCATCCAGGGTCACAACATGACTACGTTGGTATACACACTCGACCTGCGCCTGAGCGAGAGGGATACATCCAGTGCTAAAGCACTGCCTCTGGCAGTCAGTAGGAATGAAATAGAACCCCACTGACACACACACACACACACAGACACACACACAGACACCTGTGGTGCATTATGGGTCAACGACGTGCGACTTTAATAAGAGCTAATCCTCCTTGATCCAAGTCACAAGCCTGAGACTATTGTGTGTGTGTGTGTGTGTGTGTGTGTTGTGTGTGTGTGTGTGTGTGTGTAAGTCACAGATTTTTGCGAGAGTGGAGCGCAATTAAGGTGACATTTTTGTGTGGTACTTGAATGAGTACTTGACGGAACATTTTCAGGAAAAAAAGTGTTGGTAATCATGCAAATGGTTTGCATGCAGATAAGGTCTGAATGAGTCTGAATGTAGCACATTAGAAAGTTCAAGGCTGTCAAGAGATTTTCTTCCATTAAAGCCCTTTCACCTTTAAAGACCTTGGTTTACTATGTAGCAAAAGAATCCAAATACATTAATTCTAAGGTTATATAACGTTGGTTCTAGGACAATAATGAATGTTCAGATATTGGGCACAAAGGAGATGGACATGTCTACCAGGTGATGTTTTTACACCATGACATTTCCACCTGTCATGAGATGATACAACTTTTTGATTTATTTGTCATCTTTGCCCCAAAGAAAGGTTATCGGTTCCGTACCCAAATGTCTGCAGCCTAACCTGTATGAACCCTTGAGCAAAAGGAACGCCCCCCCCCCCCCCCCCCCCCACACTGCTCCTTGATGACGTGTATCTGATTCTACTGTCCCTTTGGAGTGAAGCATCTGCTAAGGTTCTCGGTTCGATCCCTAAATGTCTGCAGCCTAACCTGTGGCACACTTGAATCAATATCAAACCACTAAACCTGAATGACTTGAAATGCATTCACTGACCGACTGTGTTGGTCCTATGCTATGTCCTGTCATTCCTCCTCTTCACCATCTTTCCTGTCTATCTTCCCTGTGCTGTCCGGAAAATATATATTCAAAAATAATAAAAAAGTAAATAAATAGTACATCACTTCACTCCTCACATGCACTCTTATCATCCCCTCCACCCCAGAACACAACCAAAAAGCATTCAGAATGTTCCGGAGAGGCTGAGGCTTATCACAGCACTGTGAGGCCACAGGAGGTGGCTGTTCCTCTTCTCCTTAAGAGTCCCTTTGCTCTCTGGAAGCCTGCGTTGTGTGGTATCTCTCGTGGGAGGGCCGCGCAGAGGCATAAAACTGCGCAATGAAACCCTCTGATTCGTCTGTCACACGCGACTCGCTGAAATTTGATCCGTCTTGATGGGATATAATGCAGTGCCGAGGGAGCTGTTTTTCCCCTCCGAAATTGCAAATTGCAAAGGAGTGTGAATTATTGCATTTGTGTGTGTGTGTGTGGGGTGTGTGTGTGTGTGTGTGTGTGTGTGTGTTTGTTTGTTTATCGTGAAACCGTCGGAATGGAAAGGGGGGTGGAGGGTGGTGGGAGAGAGTGAGAGAGAATGAGAGCGAGAGAGATGATAAAATTTTTTGAGAGAGATCGCTATAGAGAGACACAGATATATATATATATATATATATATATATATATAGAGAGAGAGAGAGAGAGAGAGAGAGAGAGAGAGAGAGAGAGAGAGAGAGAGAGAGAGCGAGAGAGGTGATGAAAAAGTGAGAGAGAACGATGTGCGGTTGAGGTGTCAGAAGATAGTGGACATCAGCCCACTTGGACATTTGGGACAACATGGAAACAATTCCCATAAAAGTTACAGAACAATACACAATACCAAGAAATGCAGAGCATGTCTATTTTAGGACACATAAAACACGTTGACCGAGAAAGACGAGAAGAAAGAAAGAAAGAAAGAAAGAAAGAAAGAAAGAAAGAAAGAAAGAAAGAAAGAAAGAAAGAAAGAAAGAAAGAAAGAAAGAAAGAAAGAAAGAAAGAAAGAAAGAAAGAAAGAAAAAAAGGAGAGAGAGAGAGACAGTGATGGTGAGAGTGGGCGAGAAAGTGAAGACTAATTTACATTTACATATGCCTGTAACATGTGACAACTTCTTGGAAACGGAGAGAGAGGAGGCAGGAGAAGGCTGGGCAGACCGAGGCGATCAGGAGGATTGTTCCTCGGTTGTTTGGGATTTTATTGTGTCTCCGTAATGGCCGCCACTGCACACCCCCACAGCCTCTTTTGGCCGTCTCTTCGTCGCATCGGGGGACAAACACTGAAATCACATCTCTCCATCACGTTAGACAGAGAGAAAGGGAGAGTGTGTGTGTGTGATTGTGTGTGCCCGTAGAGGCAAAGAGGGAGAGAGACACAGAGAGAGGAGGGGAGATAGTCAGGGAGAAAGATGGGGTGAGATTTTGGGTGAGGGAGAGGCTGGGAGAGAAGGTGGTGGGAGAGAGGGAGGGAGAGATGGAGAGAGAGAGAGAGAGTAAGAGTTAGGGGTGACATGGAGACGAAATGGAGGGAGAGAGGAAGGGGGAATTGAGGGAGAGATACATATAGAGAGGGAGGGAGGACGATAGGGACAGAGAGAAATAGAGAGGTAGAGAGAGAGAGATAGAGAGAGAACAATATAGAGGCAGATAGAGAGAGGGAGAGAGACAAAGGAAAAAAAGGTCAGGAGCTGCGTTACAAACTACATGGAAACTATTTTACTGCATCGATGACATTACGCTTTGCATACGCTTACACGTATGCAGACATTCTCACAAACGCATGCATACTCACACATACAGGGCAATAGAGTGAAAAATAACATGAAGAGAGAGATAGAGAGGGAAAGAATGAGAGGACGGGAGAGAGGAAGAGAGATACAGACAGAAAGAGACAGCAGACTGGATGTTCAGAGTCAAAGAGAGAGAGACAGAATAATGTATTTTCAGAGAAATAGAGTGAGGTAGAGAGAGAGAGAGACAGAGACATATAGTAAGAGAGGAATGGATGTTGAGACACAGCGAGAGTGCATTAGTCACCAGCACCTCTTCAGTGCAGACAGTCTGCTGTCAGATGCACACATCCCATCCCGCTAAGGTTGATGGATCCTCCAAATTGACTTATGCAATTTAGCTTTTTTGTTATCCAACCCTGTCGCCTCACAGACCACCACCCCCCCACCACCACAAACACGGCCAACCCACAACCACAGCCTCAGTCACCACCATCACGACCTTTCCTTGCCAACAAAACCTTCACGCTGTGATTCTGCAGAAAGCCAAGGGAATCCCTGACAGCCAACTAAGAATGGAATTTTAAAGTTTCGAGGACTGCATATATATATCCTATATATAGGATATATATATGCAGTCTACTTCAGTTAACTGCGTATATACCATATCACATATCTATATACATATACAAGATAAGATCAACTGATAAGATAGTTCTGTATTAATACCAGAATGGAAGTTTGGGTGTCACAGCAGGCAATATCAGAAATGAAAAAGAGATCAAATATATAGTGTATAGCATATGACATTCTATCACAGGCATCATCAGGAATTTACCTTTAAATAATCCAAAGTCAGTGTTTGCCAAGGCATGGCCCAGCAGGGATCATTTAGTGATGCCAGAACCGTGTTTAAACTGGGGCTGAGGGAGGGTCAGTCCAGGACACATTAGTAGCGGTTAGCAGCCTTAGACTTCCACTATCCACTTCTGCCGAGTCAGCATGGGGCAGCCAGGTGGAATACGCCGCGGAGATGCCAAACAGATATTCTATCTCCACCGGCTGAGTTCTGAGCCCCGGCAGACTCACTCTTAAAAATAGCCAAAGAGTGAGTCAGGTGAGGGTCTTCCTCTGTTCAAATCCCCCATTTGGGTGTGCTAACCAGACTCGTTAGCAGATTGTATTTATACTGTAATACGTATGCAGTTCAATACAATTCGGAAAACTTTAGTTGTCCTTAAAGGGGTAATTTAAGGCACAGGGTTTTGCAAACACATTTAATAATAATAATAATTAATTGCACTATGAAGTTATTTTCAAGGCACTGAAAGGGCTTTACACAGTGTGGGTGTGTTGGGGGTGGGCACACTTCAACCACTACCAGTGTGTTGCACAACAGCCAGTATGCACCATAACGCTCATCACATACTGGCTGTCACAATGGAGAGGAGAGGAATGATGAAACTTTCCAATTAGAGTCCGGGGCATGATCTCGGGGCCATGTTGATACAGCAGCCAGGTTGGGATTTGGCCAGGACACCGGGGTTAGCACGTGATAAGGGATCTTTAGTAACCGGAGGGAGTCACGGCTTCAGTTTAACGGCTCATCCCAAAGACGGTGCTCTTCGACAGGACAGAATCTCAATCTCTGCCCTGTGGCATTGGGGATATGACATAGGCCAGAGGGATGAGCACCCCCTACTGGCCCTCCAACACCTCTACAAGCACCAATTGGTCTTCCTTCCAAGGATGGACCAGGCAACCCTACTTAACGGCTTCCAATGAAACAAGCAGTTCTAGGTAGATATGATGCTGGCTAAGACAATAAATATATACATATGTAAAATATGGTCCAATAATCGTATGTTGTATAGTGCTGTGAGTGCTGCTTATCTTAAATAAATACAATACAATGTAATATAATGTAAGAAATATCAATCGCTTGTGATTATTCATTTTAAATGTATATTTATTCATGTAAATAAATATATCTTTAAAATACATATATGCATGGAACCTGAGTACTTTTATTATGTTTATTGTCTGTGTTGTTTCAAAAATGTGTGTCAAGATGGATGCTGTATGATCTGCTGTAAACCAAATGTACGTACAGGTACAAATAAAGTAATCTTAACCTGAACCTGAAGTCATTAAATATGCCAATGTAAAGGAAAGTATTGTTTTTTGTGTATAACTGCACCTTTGTTGTATTTGTAGCAGTCATTTCATCTCCTTTATTTAGGAGTTGATTATATTTGAACTACAATCACGAGAGAAGGCGAGGACAGAGCGAGCCAGTGAACCCGACATTCAAACACAGGAAGTTACCTTCTTATTTGATTGTATTCCCACTCAACACTCACAACCCTTTCTATGCAGTTAAGGACTGAAACATAACAAGTGTCTGACAAATTGCCGGAAGCAACAAACAACCATTTCTTTAATCAAAGGTTTGTGTGGTCGTTATTTATTTATTAATTTTTATGCTGAATGCTTTACGTACGCTGCTGGCAAAACAGCAAAGGTAGAAGCAAGGGCAGAAGAAACAGAGAAAGCCATGTTCGCGTCTCATGTTTCTGTCCAGAGACTCTAAAATAGGCCCCTTTTACCGCAGCCAATTATCCCCTGATCTGCCTGCCGTAATGGGTGTCAACAACCACTTAGGCGGTGCGCGGTACCACACTCCAACCTGACGATACCCACAATGCATTCGGAGGAGGGGGATGGCATCGTGCAATTCCACCTGCACCTCCGACATGCCGCATTGCTGTTAAGCAGTGCCTCTCGTGTCTCAATGGCTTCCGGCGTGAAATCAAAGGCAAGCGTATCGTGGCCAACAGGCCTGGGAGCCAGCTTTGTGCTTGTCACGCTGCTGGCTGCCTTTACCCCCACTACCACCTCCGCCGGTTTGTTCAATCAAGTGGTGGACTTGGATGGCGGTTCTGTGCCATTGCCATTCCAAACACCATGGCTTGCTTATGGCTAGGGATTCTGGATTGGCTTATAAGGAAGACGGTGGCAGTGGTTGTGGCAGCCATGCAGGCTTTTGATCTATTGGGCATGGTGTAAAATGAATGTCGCATCCATGAGACAAGACACATTATTCAAATACAAAAGCCCTGCCTGGCTGTCATCTCACACAGCCTCAGAAGCCATGGATAATGCACTTTACGGGGAACTAGATGGAAACAGGGATCTAGGAATCTAGAGTGCAGTGTTGCAAAGTGAGTTGAGAATCGCAAGGTGTCTGAAGGTCATTTTCCTCATTTCACAAACGGTCTATGAACTGATGAGTCATTTGGGAGATGCAGATGCAGGTGATTAAGGAGCAGGTAAGGGTTCGGTGTCTTCGTCAAGCATGCTTCCAGGTAAGTCATAGTGTTAGGCAGGATATTGCAGTGGCCAGGGTGCTCGATTTCCAGACTCCCAGCTGAAGTATTCGGTTCAATCACTAACGTGTCCAACCTCTGTGTAGGCATCCTTTAGCAAGATGACCTGTTGTGGTATTTACACAAAGTCACTTTAGATAAAAGCTCTGCAAATGACTTAACGATAAATATGTCCAAGGGCAATGACGGAGCACAGCCAGCTCCTGTTCGTCTGGGAGTTGAACGCCGTAGCCGATGCACTTTGTCCTTGCTTTCTCGTCTACTCCTGAGGACACCCAGGATCCAGCTTATCAGAAAAAGCCTGCTAACCTGTTCTGCAGCTCAATGTCAAAACAACTCTTTTCTTCCTTCAGCGTAGACAGAATACCGTAAAGGCAAAAGCACTCTGTCGGCGACTTCACAGACTTGCTGCAGTGGTGAGACTCTGATGCGCTCTCAGAACATCTTGGAGCAAAATTAAATACCATCTCCACTCTCATCCAGAGCAATACAGATTACCAACGTATTTTTCTTTTTCTCTTGTCTGTTTTAAAGTACCGACAAACAGGCCCTGTGTTTTCCTGCTTATCTGAAAAACACAGATATACATATATGTCGACATCGATATACATATCTATATCTATATTTATATATATAATTACACACATGCCACATTTACATACATACATTTGCTGGGTAGACAGGAAGCCAACTACCTTCTGACAAACATGTACATAAACCTGTGCATTTATTGTTTTGTGAAAGTGGGTCATTTGTAAATGTGTGAGAGAGAGAGAGAGAGAGAGAGAGAGAGAGAGAGAGAGAGAGAGAGAGAGAGAGAGAGAGAGAGAGAGAGAGAGAGAGAGAGAGGTATCCATGTGTGCAGAATGTGGTTTTGTACTTAAGTGTGTTTTTGGATGTGCACGTGTGTGTGTATTTGCGGGTGTGCCTGTGTGTATATGAACACGAGTGTGTGCTTGTGTGTCCGAGAATGGCAAAGACTGAGCTGTTGAATGCCAGCACACATCCCAGGGTTGTACATAATGGATGAACCATCATAGCGAGCGGAACAGACGAAAGTTGGACTCATTTCAATACGCCCCGAACGTTGCTATTTATAGAGAAGGCTTTAAGGAACGAATGGAGGATGGAGATGGGTTGCAAGGAATACAAAGCATCTATGGGGTAATAACTTCTTTCTGGCCGATGTTATGGCCGGCTATGATGTGAGAACAAGTGGATCGCCTTTTCGTGTGATTCACACCCTCTCCATTTTAAAACGATCAGCAAGATGTCACGGTTCTCAGTGCCACTACCCATCTGGCTTGAGACTTCACTTCATTAGCTCTTGGTTAAATTACTGTTCATAATTAAGGCGATTAAGTCGACACTTTGAAACATTTCGGAATCTTTAAACCCTGGGTGTTTTGAAAATGTTTTGGGGGGCCCGCCCCACGGTCAGCTGACTTTCTCATTGGCTGGATGCGAATGTCAATCTGGATTCATCACAGCATCTTAAGCCCACTGCTTTCGATGGTTGCTGGTAATGATTTGCTATATCCTGACCAAGAATTTCATAATACTGAGTTTGTCGTCCGTTGCTAGTGGTTCAAAGATTACATTACACTTTCATAACATAAGTGCTCTAGGAACAGGGACATTACTTGAAATATAAATATCTAATGAAACATGACCTTTAATATTCACCCTGACGAATGCCTTCGGTGTCCTGCTTGCAAGCATAAGAACTAAAGTGGTACGTTCCGACACGAGGACGGCGTTGCTTTGGAACAATTCCGGAGTTATTGAAATCGCTACTGATGCAAAACAAATACAAAATAAAACACCCAGAGGAAATTAACAGGGGGATGAGTGATCACTACATAGTCCCTTCTGAAAGCAGAGAGCAAAGAGCGATGCCTCCAGAACACAGCCTATTGTTTGCTCTGCACAAGGTCAGAAATAGACCCAGTTAATAGCTGGGTCAATTTGCCGAAATGGTGAGACTATATGAAGTACAGCGATTCTGGTCAAATAAACCAGCTACTCAGAATGTGCTTCGAATGAGTTTGTTAATAGGGAGAATATTCTTTCTTACAACCATAGTACTATGGTTTAGAGTTAAACTTTTTGCTCATTAACCTGTGCTTGAATCAAGCTTCAACATGGAAAACATTAACGCTATTAAAGGGTAAAACAATAGTCTGTAAACAAGCGAGGTAAAAAAGTAAAGAAAGGAGACCTGACAAAAGGCAGAGATTAAACATTGCACTGTTCATTAGTCATGAACACATATTCATTAGTATTAAGAAACCAGCATGTTACATGTTGATGTCCTATAAGCGACACTTTATAGGCTCATGTTTTGGTTGTACTGTCAGAACATAAATACATGAAAACAAAAATAAATAAATAATACATATAGCTCTCCTCCTCTTTCTCTCTTTTCCTTTCCCCTTCCGTTGCTGTCCAGTTTGCTTTTTCTTATTTATTAAGTCTCAACTCCCAATCATTTTCTGTTCCTTCCCTGTCATTCCTTCATATCAGCCCTACCAGGACATGCAAAACACGCTTTCCAAATCATTCTGTTCTCTTCCACCATTTCTAATTCAGCCTCCTCTCCTCACACTGTGCATATTAATTCCACTGCCTTCATTAGGAGGGTGAATGTGTGAAAGCGATAGCCACTAGCTGACTGGTTGTGTGTATGTGATGTCCACACATAAACAATTTTTTTATGGGTTTATATTTTGTGTGTGTGGACCGAATCTTCATGAATTACGGACACATTATGGGTATTTATAACAATGACTATGATATTCAGAGGAGGGGGAATGTTTCACTGTTACCGACATCATTAGACAATTCAAGTATCTATTGTATTAGGGAATCAGACAAGTAGTCCACCTAACAGACACACACGCACACACACACACACACACACACACACACACACACACAGAGCCATCTATCCATGCGTCAATGTTCACCTTCTTAAACATTATAAAGAGTGCTGCTCATAACTGTGTCTACATATGCGCACAATTCCCAATTCACACGATTCTCTGAATCTTTCTGCTCACCGGGACACAGTCACACACTCTTGTCTCTAGACGCGTAGGGACCGTGTGATCTGATGCACATCAAGGAGAATGTTTCTTTCAGTTGGCACTGTTCCCAGAAGTGGGTCATGTGTGGTAAGAGAGAGAGAGAGAGAGAGAGAAAGAGAGAGAGAGATAGAGAGACTTCAGTAAAATAACTTCCCAAATACTTCTTCTTTGTGTCAAGTACACCTGTCTCGTCAAAACTGTGTTTGCTCTTTGCCACTGCCATAAAACAGCCTTAAAGGTGAACAGTTGTATGTGGATTCTGTCATGTATGTTCTACAATTTCTCGCATGCACAATAAGAGTATTCTCGTATCGGATGTCCTCTGATACACCAGGAAATGAGACTGCTAACCCCTGGCACTATAAGCAAATCTCTGTCTCTCTCTCTCTCTCTCTCTCTCTCTCTCTCTCTCTCTCTCTCTCTCTCTCTCTCTCTCTCTCTCTCTCTCTCTCTCTCTCTCTCTCTCTCTCTCTCTCTCATGAAAAGAGACATGTCAGCTGTCAGAGGGCTATCAGCATCTCCCCACCCTCCCATTGGTTGGGGGCGGGGACAGGGTGCTGCTCTCTCTCTCTCACCCCACTGGGATTTTCCAGCTTAATGGAAACACCTAGCCAATCGAATGCTTTTTCCACATCTGGCTTTTCCCATCGTTTTGTCACAAAGGGAACGGAAAGGCCGGACGAAGTTGTTTGCTATTCTCCTAGGGTCCGACTAGGGAGACAATCAGAGTGACCAGTTCTATAGTTGATTTTATGGAGTACTTTTATGGAGTACCTTTATTAGCTGATGCTATCATTGAACTTGACGGAATTGGTTTCAGGAGGAGTTTAAGTTTACAGCATAGGTTGGGTGTTTCATTTTTTTGGTAGTGGTTCAACTGAAATGTAATGCTTCTTCAATACTTTAATGCTTGCTTTTGAATTCAAATTACAAAAAAACCAAACAAAGAATAGTGAGCTTTATTGACCTATTTTTCAAAACAAATGATGCTAAGGCACATCCATCTGTATTTCTGTGTGTGCTTGTTTGTGAGTTAATTCCTCTCATAACCAATCTAATATCCACAAAAAACAGCTTTCCGGCAAAATTTGCTTCAAACAAACCCCTCTGTTTGAGGTTCAAATATCATTGTTCTGTTAGCAACGCCGTTTTGATGTCACGCGACTACCAGCTCACAAGGGCAGGAGTTCAATGTGACAGCAGGCAGTGAAAATGTTTGAGCAGTATCAGAGAGCTAGCAACACACAGCTAGTCTGAACGCATGTTTGGCTGCAGCAGTCCCATTAATTTATTTACTACAGTAAGCTAGTGTTTGTTAACCTAGCGCTTTTCAAACAAAGAGTAAAAACTCGAAGGATTTGAGGAGGGAAGAGTAGAGCGAGAGGGAAGATATATCAGAGAGATAAAATGGAAAGATAAGAGCGGAATAGAACATTAGAAAACAAAATGGAGGATAAAGGAGCAGAAGCTATAACATAAATAACAGAGATTTGCTGTGTGCATTTACATTTGTGTTGCCATTCCTTTTTGTTACCCTTCTAATTTCAGAATTATATATATTTTTTAATTTTGACTCATGGGTTTAGGGAAGGCGATAAGAGGGAGGGCTGGGCTTTAAGAAATAAATTATTTGTCAGAGGAGTCGCAGTTGATTTGGTGTGGAAGAGGGTCCCTTTGGGTACGCCCATATTATGATGCTGTTTACCACCCTGCATATTTTATCTGGAAGAAGAAGAGGGGGGGGGGGGGGGGGGGAGTTAATGAGAAGGAAAATAGGGAGAGAGGTGGCTGTTGTCATTTCTCCCGCCCTGCTCCGCTGTGTTTCTTTGAGTCATCCAATCCTTGATCACCAGGAATTTCTTATTATTTCAAAATATCTGGACAAATAATTGTACTATTTAGTCATGCAGTTGAAAGCCACCAGCAGTCGCGGTGACTTCAAATACATGTCCTTCTAATAGGAGCAGGAAAGGGTTAAACATCCTCGAAGATATCTGCAGGTAGACTGCAGACACTGGGGGTACCAGAAAACCAGAACCTTTTCCGGCTGGTTGGAACACCCTGCCCACTATGCTATCATGCCACCTGGGGATGGTGCTAGGGTCATTTAATCAGAAGAAGTACTGAGTAGAATACAGTGTGTTTATTTTATCGATTGGGTTGAATCCTCAACACATACCAAGGAGATTGAACCTATTCACAGTGATGCCACCAAGATAAAAGGATTCTGTGAAGGGACAGAGCACGTAAAAACAAACCTCATTAAAATGTAACCTACACTAGACTTCTCGATAAACCTCTGAAACGATTACTATGGGACAAAGAAACACCTAACACAACCGTCTCTCCGGTTTCAAATTGATGTTCAGGACCAGGAATTCAAAGTATGCACTGTTCTCGATGTACGTACTAAAATGTACGTTAGTACATTGGGTTCGAGGACAGGTGCAGAGGAGGTACAGCAGATGGGTATATGGAGCACGTACTGTACGTGAGTGCCCATGCAAATGATCACATTATACACCTGGTGTGCGTGGAGAGGTGTGGAATAGGCTGTTCCGTTGAAGAATGGATGAAATGGTCCCCTAACTCTGCGGGTAAAGCCCAACACCACAGTTGCCAAGTATGCTACTTAAATCACAGCGAGGAGCAACATGACCTTGGGAGAGACCCAAACAAAAAGAGATAGGCTGGTAATGACTTGTTGTATGTAATATACTTATATAAGGGTCTTACTAGGATTTCAAGAGCAAAAATTGAGTATTTTATTTTTAATATATATATATATATATATATATTAAAAATGGAGGGTGGCCCCTCCAATGAATCAAACCCCTAACCCTGGCAGTTGCAAATGCATGCCCCCTACCAAGGTGATCAGCACAATATTCATTAATTTAATTAATTAATCCAACACAGAGTGTGACAGAGACTATGATTCTGGAATGAGACCCGAGACAATCAAGTTACTTAATGAGTTTCACGGCTGTTTGTAATAAACATAGGTGTTTCTGGAATAAGGAAATACAATGTGTTTACGATGCAGAGTCTTAAAAGTGTTCTATGGTGAGAGAGAGAGAGAGAGAGAGAGAGAGACGAGAAGGTCTACTTCGATTTGCATTAAATCACCCACTTCTACAGGGCTATTTCACCTCCACATCTACAAAGCAGGGAGGGGAGTTGATCAGTAATGCTTATTCCATCCGCGATAAAGCCATGCTCTTAGGTCTGATTGTGCTGTATTGATTTCGGTTTCAGGCCTTTAAATGAAATGTCACTGGAGCTGGGTAAGTCTCTCTCTCTCTCTCTCTCTCTCTCTCTCTCTCTCTATCTATCTCTCTCTCTCTCTCTCTTTCTCTCTCTACACCATCAGAGAAGTGGAAGCAAATGGGGAGAGGGACAAACACACAAAAAGCAACGCCTAGCACAAGTTGCTGCTTCCTCTTCACGTTTCTTTTTTCAAAGCTCTTTTCTCGTCTCCATTTGTATTCCGTTGCTTATTTTCCTAGCCCTCCTTAACCACCTTCTTTTCTTTAGATCTTTCCATTGGAGGCCGTTTTGTCTGAAGTGATTGAAACAGAGTTCTCTGAGAGTCAAAGTAAAAACCAAAATAAAAACCAAAATAAAAAGACAGAAAACAACTGATATATATCTATCTTTTTTTTTCAATCTATACCTGCCCTTTCTCTCTTCAAAAAGAAAGCCCTGCTTTGAAACAAAGTCAACTGAAGTCAGGCAGGTACAGAGACTGCTCTTGGGTCAGCGCAGCTTCTTGATTGGTGTAGTAGCAGGTAACAGTAGTCGCGCCTCTCTCTAGGCAGGTGCTGGGGGGACGTCTTCAATCACAACTGGAGAGGAAACTGGGATGGGATTATTTATCTCGAGGCCCGTGGTGGTAGTTAGTGATTTGTCAAACTAGCCACTACTTTACTTGAAAGAAAGTTTGTGTGGGAGTGTTCAGGTGAGCCGAAATGCCGGGGGGGGGGGGCATAGCTAGGAAGGAATTTGCCTGTGGAACCAACAATTATGTAATGATGTGTAGCCAGGCGCAATAAAAAAATCATCCTTGCCTTTTTTATGGTCCCTTCAGTAATCCCCCGTATGTCCTAAAGACCATATTGTCAGGGGGATATCGTTGGGAATAAAAAATACAATCAACGGCTAAATTGGTAATCCGATGGCAACTGGTGGTGGTTCACCACCTCCACCTCTTCCTCCTCCACTACCACCATCACCACCTGCTACACCTCCTCCTCCTCCCCCATCATACTGAGGGTGTCTTGCGGCTTAATTCGAAGTCCGCTGCCAGACCAATTACAGCCAGCTTTAGGAGCAGAGTCCTAGTGGAAGTGGAGCTGTTGGGTGGTGGTGGAGGGGGACTTTAATTACGCAGTAAAATGATCGTGATCCCGGTTTCAGAGAGTCTCTGGGAGCCTGCGGTGTCAGAGCCCACACTGTTCCAGGTGAATCGCTCATGTACAAAGGGTCAGTGAGGGGGGAGTACGGGTAAAGGATGGTAATTTAAAGCTGCATATGTGCCAAAACACCGTGACCACTTATAGGAGCAAAGTGGCGTTACCCATAATAAAGCCCTTTTTACGATGTCAAGACAAAGTGCTTTTGTGTCGCGTTAGAATGAGCCGTTGCCAAAAGTGTGTACCAAAATGGATTCTTGGTATAAACATGGAAGTGCTGGGGCTATCTTCAGATGACACATTCATATTTATTCATGATCAACTATGCTCCACTTGCCGCTACAGGGAATATAATCCTGGAATTGGAACCCTAGACAAGGATTGTGTGGGGGTGTTACAATCATATATCTTAGTGTTTTTATGCATTTAGAAAAGGAGAATAACCCATTTTTAACCCCTTTTTTGGAATACAGTTTGTACTTCCTCTTAGTAGTAAAGTTGTATTATGCCAGTGTGTTTTCATCCGTTTATTTAATTTACATGAATAAAATTAATTGATTAAGTCTTCCCTTTTACTTAAAAAATGATGAAGTCTTCCCAATTACTCTCATTGAGTGAATGCGCACCAAACAGTGTCTGATTGGCTCCAGGCTTGCAAGATTCCCGCCTAATTTGTTACTGTAGTTTCTTGCTTATTCATTCAGATAACACATCTTTGTGTTTGTGTCTTGTCTCTTGCAGGCTGTTCACAATACTTGTTAAGTAATGGGAAGTGGTTACATGTTTGGCTCTAGCGAGGGAACGGGGGGAATTTGCAGCAAAAAAATAAACTATCCCCTGTTGTAATGAGTAAACCCGTCGGATCACTGGATCACACGTCGCTAACGCAACGTAGACCAGCGGTGTGAACACATAGCGTTTTGATCGAAGCGCTCGCGTTTAGCTCCGTCAATGAGACGCAAAATATAGAAAGAAAGGACTCAACGGGATATAACTTTTAATCTACGCACACGGTTTGGAAGGTAAACCTTGGAAAGGCAGGCACATTTAACAGAGCTCACTTTCGGGGCGCAACGGCAGGCAGGGGAGGAACAAAGAATGATTTGCATGATTCAATTGATTGATTCAATTGACTCCATGACGTTTGGCAGATCAAGTCTGGCCATGCGTGACTCATCAAACCTTCCCTCCTTTCCTGCATCCTTGGCAGATTTTCCTTATTTTTTCATTCCACTTGTAATAGTTATGTATAAATGTCTGTACAGCATGTCATGTTTAATAACATGGAGTATAATCTTCTATTAAGCTTTTTTATAGTGTCGGTTGATACGTGATGAAGTGTGATAATAATAATAATGATGGTGATGATGATGAGGATGACATCAATAACAGTATTAGTCAATGAACAGCCACCGACGCTGCAGGCTTTATCATCAGACAGACCCACAAAAGGTAAAGATTCTGGGGGGATCTTTTTATATTTTATTGACGACCTATGTTAGCCGAAGGCAATCAATGAAAACATATCATTATCTGGTATCACAGGAACACAATCACAGCCACAAAGTTTCCCTTCGAATGCCAACAGAAGAGGGCATCGACTACCCCCGCTAAGCTAGCTGGTTTAATGCAGCTATTAAACCAACCGATTCTCAAAACAACTGCAACTTCTTATCAACACTCACACACCAGGGGCACTGAGTGACCCTTATTCAATTCAACGACCGATCCATCCGATAAATTTGGGGAGGGGGGGGGGGGGGGGGGGGGGGGAGTAAGTCCATATAGGTGTGTTCCGATTTATACACAGCGTTCTTTATTTTAGTGGTGACATGAAAATGTCACTTGTACACTTAAGTGCATTGTATGAATAAGATATTGATTAGAATGCTTAGGTTTCAATAGGCAACATATGATCAAATATTTGGTTCACCATACATACCATATGTGTTCAATGCAAATAAAATAAATGGAAGAAGGGACAAGAGAAGAAAGGAAGAAAGAGACAGAGGGAGAGTAGCTCTGAGTCAGTGGGACATGTAATAAATGACAGAAACATGGAGGCAGCCAGGAAGAGAGACATAGAGATAGTGAGAGAGAGAGTAAATACATGGGGAGTGACAATGAGAGAAAAAAAGAGAGGCAGGAAGAGAGAAATGCGTACAAATAAACAGAGAAAGAAATCGATTTAGTTAAAGAGTGAGTGAAAGGGATGCACATTTACATGTAAAAAGAGTTATAAAAGAGAGGTAGAAATGCATGTACATAGGGAAAGAGCGAAAGAGGAAGAAAGGTATAGAGAGTGAAAGAGCGATACATGGATAGGGACATGAAGAGAGAGAGGGAGGAATGCATATATAGAGAGAGAGGGAGGCATGCATATAGAGTGAAAGATAGATACATTGATAGAGACATGAAGAGAGAGAGGGAGGAATGCATATAGAGAGAGAGGGAGGAATGCATATAGAGAGTGAAAGATAGATACATGGATAGAGACATGAAGAGAGAGAGTGAGGGGGAAATTCATAAATCCATAGAGTGCTAAAGAGTGAGAGAGCTGCATAAAGAGGGAGATAAGAAAGAGAGAAGCCTAGAGAGGGGGAGAGAGAAAGACTGAGAGAAAAGGGAGGATAAAAGCATGTTGCACACGAGCAGCACAGGAATGGTGGAGGATAAAGGAGTGAAGCGAGGGGGGGGGGGGCTGGAGGAGGAGGTAGAGGCTTCATTTTCATCAGTGATCTCAGTGGGAGCGTTCCATTAGAGCGCCGTGAGGGCGCACGACATCCACTCATCAATCTCTCTCTCTCCTCCACCTCCACCTCCACCACTACCATGACTACTTCACTCTCACTACTACTCACACCTTCATCAACACAACTAGCACCCCACCTCCTTCGCCCATCCCAACTCAACCACCGTCAGCATGACTTGACCAACACCACCTCCTCCATCACAACTACACCACCACCTCCTCCACCACTACGTCATCACCACCTCCTCAACCACTACTACCACCACCAGCTCCTCCACCACTACTACACTAGCAGCTCCTCCACCACTACTAATATGACCACCACCTCCTCCACCACTACTATCAACACCACTACTACACCACCAACCCCTCCACCCTTGCTACCACCACCACTACACAACCTTTATCAACACCACCAGCTCTTCCATTACTAAGACCACTACCACCTCTATAACCACCAGCAGCCCCTGCACCACCACCACCACCCACTCTCCCACTACTACCCCAACTTTGTCAATACCAATTCACCCATTTCCACTACCTTCCCCTCTTTCACCACGTCAACCACTCCACCTGCTAGCACTCCACCTGCTAGCACTCCACCTGCTACCACTCCACCTGCTACCACTCCACCTGCTAGCTTATTCTCTAAAGCTCTAAGACTCTTATCTTTAAAGCCCCCTCTCTATAAGGGTTTCTCCATCTAAATTATTATATTTTACTCTTGCTATCTTTACACATACACTGCTTCAAAACACAAACACACAAACACACACACACACACACACACACACACACACAGACATTAATATGTGTATAATGTGTGCATTCTATCCATCTGTTGCTCTTGGGAGACTAGTATTCCTCTTATACCAATTTATTTTATATCTTGAGATCTGTCAACTTCCCTCCTCAACCTTTGCCTCCCCCTCCATCTCCCCTTCTCAGCCCAACTCTCCTCTCTCTCTCTCACTCCACTGCCTTTGCCTTTCATCCCATTTAGTCCAAATACTACTTGTGAAGGCTTTTCTCTTTTCCCCTGGACTCTCTCTCTCCCCCTTCTATCTCATCTCTCTTTACAGTGTCTGTCTGTCTCTCTCCCTTCTCTGCCTCTACATCATCTCTCTCTCTCGCTCTCTGCATGTGCTGTGAATATACTCTCACTCTGATGAGTTGATGCAAGATCAATTTTTCAGAGAGAAAGAGAGAGAGCCATAGAGAGCAGTAGAGAAAGGCCAAGGAGCATAGAAGAGGATTTCTCAACAAGAGGTAGAAGATTAATAACAGATAGAGAGAGATAGGGAGGATCAATATTTTCTGATCCCAGGGTGCGATTCACCTCCCACACTGCATCTGGATTTATTCTGCCTGACAAAAACATTATGTCACATTAAAGGAGTGTAAACAAACACAGGAGGTTCAGATGTGTGGACATACTGTACAATTAACGCTGAAAGAAATACAATACAAACGTGAAACACTGTTTAATTAGCACACTGTATGGTAACAGCAATGACAGAGTATTAGAAATGTCACAAAGAAAAAGACAATTTACATAAAAGGCGATTAACAAAGGTATTAGTATGCCTCAACTGGGACTACATACACTTGTGTCATTTTCATTTTTAATTGGAAGGGGTTTTCAACGATTGGGTTTACAGACAGGTTGACACTTCTGACAGAGCTTAACTGCTGCTACACTGCCAATAACATGTCTGTGTGGATGTTGCACTTCTCATCTAATCTATTTCAACGTTGTCTAGATCTATTGTTCCCCCTGGGCCACTGTTATGGCAGAGGTGAGGAGAGCTACACGCTGGACATCAGAAAGACAGACAAATTGTCTAAATGTTTGGTTTTATGTTTCCCAGGTTGGGAATGACTCACGTCATAAAGGTGAACCAGGCTTGAGACTGAACGTCCTGCCCAGGCTGCCCTCCCATGTGTGCTATTGTACGCACATGTAGGCAGGACGCCTTGTAGCAACACAGGCTCCATTCCAACCGTCGGCCTTATACATATCTTCTCTTTGTCACGTCTAGCCCCTGCTCCTTGAGTTATGTTTTCATCGTTTTCATTCCTTCATTGTTTTCTGTTACACTTTGTCTTAGTCACATCTCCTCTGGTTTCAGAAACTTCACTCCCTGCCTTTGTGTTTCCCGCCTCTGTGGTTGTCCACCCTCACCTTGATTGTTTTCCCCTGCCCCTCATGATCATTTCCCTCCTAATGTACTCTGTCAGCATCTACCCCTTGCGGGATTTGTCTGCTTGATCACCTGATTGACCACCCGTGTACTGACCCATGCCTCTACTAGTATGCAGCTGCTAGAGTTCTAACAAAGACCCACAAATTGTATCACATTAAACCAATTCTCAAATCCCTGCATTGGCTCCTGGTATGTCAGAGGATTGATGTCAAAATACTGCTGCTCACCTACAAATCACTAAACAGTTTAAGGCGAAAGTATATCACTTAAATGCTTCCGCTATATGAACCCTCTATACATTTAAAATCAACTAGGACCAGTCAGCTTATTGTTCCCAGAGTCAAAACAAAACATGGAAAAGCAGCATTCAACTACTATGCAACACGTAGCTGGAATAAACTTCCTTAAGATCTGAGACTTGCTCCAACCCTGACTAAGTTTAATTCAAGGTTAAAAACGTTTATGTTCA
>JACYXH010000047.1:1732500-1995000 GCA_026745465.1 Lota lota
AATGAATCTGATGCAACGCCTCCGATAAGAGCAAGAACTCAGACCAGGCACACAGTCTGTTGTCCTCCACCTCCTCTATGCCTCTCTCCCTCTCTTTATCTCACTCTTTGTCTCTCTCTCTGTCTCTCTGTCTCTGTCTCTGTCTCTGTCTCTGTCTCTGTCTCTGTCTCTCTCTCTCTCTCTCTCTCTCTCTCTCTCTCTCTCTCTCTCTCTCTCTCTCTCTCTCTCTCTCTCTCTCTCTCTCTCTCTCTCTCTCTCTCTCTCTCTCTCTCTCTCTCTCTCTCGCTCTCTCTCTCTCTCTATGCAAGTGATACATACAGCATTTATTTCGCAATAATTACCGGCTTGTTGTACATTATCCCTTTTTTCTTTACATGGCTACATACGAAAGAAAAATGAATTATATATTTGAAACAAAATATAGCAACAAAAGTGTTAAAGTCTTGAATGTAAAACACTATATATACACATCAACCATATGGCAAAGAAATATGAAACGATAAATAAAATCCCTCTTTGAAGAACCGGTGATAACTTTCAGTCTCCTTAAAGTGAATGGAAACGGTGCAGTCTTAAGTGTGTGCAGACTGGGTTGGATCCCAGCATGAAAAGCTAACGTTACACGGTCATTTATAGTAACTGCTAATTTATGTGTTCACGGAACCATAGTGTTTGGACAAATGAGACGTCGGAATAGCATGGACTGTGTTTTGAGTTCACGGTCCATAACCTTGATCGGGTTTGTTGATCGCTGTTGGATGGCTGCTCGATCACGATGAGTATAGATTTGAACAACATGATCTAATTGCTCTCTCTCTCTCTCTCTCTCTCTCTCTCTCTCTCTCTCTCTCTCTCTCTCTCTCTCTCTCTCTCTCTCTCTCTCTCTATATATATATATATATATATATATATATATATATATATGCAAGTGATACATACAGCATTTATTTCGCAATAATTACCGGCTTGCTGTACATTATCCCTTTTGTTACATGGCTACATACGAAATAAAAAAAATAAAAAAATATTTTATATATTAATATTGGATTTAATTGCTTAAAAAATATTGTATTGCTTTCGCTAAAATAATTGTCCGTTTGATTCTACTATTGGAACTGCGTCCATAGCAACTGTAGCCTTCTTAAGATAAGCCTACTAAGCGTTATATTTCATGTTAAACTGAACATTTCCATTGATGGTGAAGTGAGAGAAGGTTCTTTCTGCAGATTGCTATGATCCAGGTCCTAAAGAGTATATGATCAGAACTCACAGCAACAGTCTGTTATTGTTATCTGATATGTCTGCTATTCAGAAAAAAACTGACTGTAGAATGCTGTCAATGTCTGATCAGAATCGACTATTCAACAAAGCTGTGTAAGAAATATAAATGTATACATATATACATCTATGTGTACATCTATGTGTATATATATAAATATATACTGCCTCTCTCACTCTCTGTATTGATCCTTTGCTACTTCTCTTTAAATATGTCCTTTCATCTCTCTGATGTTGCCTCACTTCCACCTCTCTTTCTTCTCTGCATAATCATACAGCTACGTTATCTCAATCTCTGACTTTCCTCCCCCCCTCTATCTCTGTCTCCATCACTCCCTGTTCCCATCTCTATCATTATCTCTCTCTCTCTCCCTCCATCTCCCTCTCAATCTAACGCCTTTATACGTCGAAGGTCACGACGAATGCCAAAATGTGTTTTTTATTTTAAAATATATATCTATTTTTCACAATCATAAAAAACTGTATCCTTTCCAGAACTAACATGAAGGACAAATACAATTCATTTGTATTCATTGGCAGTTTATTTCTAAGGAGAATAGAATTTGACATGTTTTTTTTGAGACATCAATTCCTTATTGTGGCCAGTATAATGTTTAACATACAACGATGGAATACTAAACGGTCTGCAGATAGAGAGAGCAAGAGAGAGAAAGAATATAACCAAAGCCCAGAGTCGTGAGTAAGTTCTGCACTATCAGCTTTCGCGTGGATGTAATTTGTTATTGGGGGGGATGCATTTATAAACATTGACAGCCTTTTTAACATGCAGACGAGACGTATCAAGTGCAAGCTTTTCTCTCTCCCTTTCAGTCATCCACCCCCCGCTTATCTCTATCTCGTATTCCATTGCTCCTTCATCCTATCTTTTTTCAATCTCTCTCCTATCCCCCTTCCTCTTCCTCTCTCGTTCATTCACACTTTGTGTCTCTGACATCCTTTATTTTATTGCACCTCCTTCCAAGTTTCAAGTCTCTCTCTCTCTTTCCCTCTCTCTTAATCTCTTTTCTGGGCCCTGTGGCATTTAGTTAGACCCAATACACTCACAACTTCCACCAAGGATACAATACAGTGAGGACAAATGAAAACCAAAATATGCGGCTTAATATTGTGTGAATGCATAATGAAAAAGAAGATGGGGGAAAAAAAGACAAGATCCATAAAGTTAAAATAATCTCAGATAGTGCTCTAGAATTCTCTCTCTCTCTCTCTCTCTCTCTCTCTCTCTCTCTCTCTCTCTCTCTCTCTCTCTCTCTCTCTCTCTCTCTCTCTCTCTCTCTCTCTCTCTCTCTCCCCACCCACCATAGCAATGCTAATAGCGGAGCACTAATGAAAGATGCATGAGTGGGTGCTGCTGCCATAATGCGACTATTATGCCTCTCCCCTCCTCCCCCTTTCCTCCCCCGCCCACCTACCACATAAGAAGGGTCTATGCCCCCCCCCCCCCCCCCCCCAAGCCCCAAGATGGGCTGGAAGACACAAATACATGCTAGGAGTTCGTTACATATACAACACTACTGCATAGACATTAACCCTATACATTATGACTTGGCTATTAACATAAGCACAGTATTACATTGACTTCATGTCATGTTTGTTTACTTCATATTTAGACAGTATTGAGAGACAGATAGGCATTCATTTATAGAGAGAGAGATAAAGAGTGAGTGAAATAGAGAGAGCGAGAGCGAGAGAGCGAGAGAGCGAGAGAGAGAGAGAGAGAGGCAGCCCGCTTGGACATTTGGGACAGCATGGAAACAATCACAAAAAAAGTTATGAAAGAATAAACTTGCAGAGCATGTGCATTCAAGGACACATAATTAAACACTGAGACTTAGAAAGACGACGGCATCTAGAGAGACAGAGAGAGAGATAGGGTGATATGGTGATGAAGAGGCCCAGACAGAAGGAGAGAAACAGTGATAGAGACAAGAGACATGATAGATGACGTGATAGAGTGGCACAGATTAAGAGAGAGAGACAGAGAGAGAGAGAGAGAGCGAGAGGGAGATAGAGAGGGATGGACAGACAGACGGATGGACGAATCGAAACATAGATAGATTGACAGAGAGAAGAGAGACAGATAGATAAATAGATAGATATAAATGGATAGAATAGTCTGACATTTTCTGATGCTATTATTTCTTTATAACTCTACTCGGCTCACAGACAACCAAACTAACTGGTTTAGTTTCATTTCACCAAGCAAGAATAATAACTTTGACATTTATCACACATAAACTGTGAGTAGATGAGAAAACCAGAGTGCAATAACACTTCAAATATTCACTCATTCTACACTCCATTCTGCCTTACTTTGTTCAGATTATGAATAGGTTTCAATACGCATGTTGCATGACAAACACATGCAAATGAGACAAAGTGTAGTTATTTCTGCTGCCAGAAAGGTGACATACATAACATAATGAATCCTTAGCAATGTTAGCAATGTGAGGGAACTGATCTCTGCCCTGTGTGTGTGTGTGTGTGTGTGTGTGTGTGTGTATGTCTGTGTGCGCGTGTGTGTGCATTACTATGTGTGTTTTCGTTTGAGTGCGAGCATGCGTGTGTATGTGTGTAAGGGCTTCAGGTCAACACCACAGTTTTGATTGACACCCCTTGTGATTCCTCAGGGGCTTATTTTCCTCGCCTTTAATCCCCTCGGTTTTCAAATACACAGAAAGTGAAACCTTTAAACTACTCGCCGCTGATGTCATAGACCCTTACTCTCTTCTTTCTCTCTCTCTCTCTCCCCCCCCCCCCCCCCCCCCCCCCCCCCCACCCCATGTTCATTTGTCAGTTGGCCGTTGTTGTACGCTCTGGCGTACCTATGGCTGATCTGAGTGAACACCCTAACCCTGTCGATGGAGAAGCTGCACTAGTGGGTACCAGCGTCACATCTGTGAATGCTGGAGCTTCAACATGTGGGTGAAAGAGCAGCCATGAGGGGGAGTAAGGGCAAACCATGCAACGCCTAGGCCTGACACTTGGTACTACAGAAGGCCAGGAGAATTCCTCCCTAGATGGGGAAGAGAGTGCGACCCCCCAGTCACCACTAATGGGAACACGTGAGCCACCGGTGGAGCCAAACGAGGTGGGGCTAGAAGTAAAACTAGTGTTTCAGGGAAAACCTGCACGTGAGTGAAAGAAAAAAGTACAGGTCTTGAAAGGGGGTTCAGGAATGGGGGTCGAGATTTGATGGACCCCATTTCAAGTGATAAGCAGAAAGAGGTTTATTTTGAAGAATGTGCCTATGAAAAAGTTTTGTACGATATACTCATGTCATTGTCTTACCAATGTCCCCTATGCTGTTACTCTGTATGCCAAAATATAACTTTATTATTTTTCATTTTCATATTATATAACCTCATAAAAAATGAATAATGTATTTACTCTTTGTATGAATATCTTATACATTTTCTAAAAACATTGTAATCTCTTCTTATTATTTTGTTTTTACATGAATGATTTGTTTCAGCCCAAAAAGTGCTTTGTATTGTTTAAATGTATGTATTCAGTATGAAGCGGTAACACAATATGACATCGTTGAGGAGTGCACCTGCTGCTGGGGGCTTTCCAACTTTGAGCAACTCGTAGCAAGTGAGTTGCTTAGGGTAGCAACTTTTTAACTAGTCTAACCATTTAACTAGACTATTATATAAACTAGGCAATACAACTGAAAACAGGCCTTCTAGATCTTTCCTATTAAAGAGGGGATACAGTACAGTAGGGATGTGAATGTATGGGGTATATGTACGGGGTGAATGTACAGGGAAGGTAGGATAATCAAGGAAGATCAAGACCATGGACCAAGCAAGAGGAAAGGACAAAGAACCCTAGTTGCCAGTTCCCTTCAGCGGAAGTAAGACTCTGAAAACTTCTGTATCTCTGTTTGGTTTTTAAATGTTATTGAAATGAATATATCCAGTATCCAAAGGACTTGGACTAAAGACATTTCAGGTTTCCCCTGTGCTTAACCACCCTTGCTAAAGTATACATACCCAAATAACAAGCTATTAACAAGAAATAAGAAATAGACCTCATCTTTACCATAGGGATGAAACTCAATAATGGATTGTGCACGAAATAGTAATACTACGAAGGTGTCCCAGGGAGGTAAGGGCTCTTACCCCGACCGTTGGAGAAGAATGAAACCTAGTAAGGTTGAATGAGATCTCTAAATGAGATATCTCTCTCTACCACCCCCATCTCTCCATCTGCCTTTATATTTGTATCCATCTCTGCCTCTCCCCTCTCTCAATCCATTTAGAGCTCCCTCTATCCAAACCTCTCCCCCTATATCTCTGTCCATGATCTATCTGTCTTTATCATTGCTTCTCTCCACCTCTTTTGCCCTTTATCTATCTTTCTCTACCACCACCTCAGCCTTTAGATATCCATCTGTCTGTACCTCTCTCTCCCTCCCCCTCTCTCCATTTATCCATCCATCTCTCAACGCCTTTCTCGCTCTATTTCCTAGTCTCTCACCCTTTTTATATCAATCTATCTGTACTCTCTCTCTCTCTCTCTCTCTCTCTCTCTCTCTCTCTCTCTCTCTCTCTCTCTCTCTCTCTCTCTCTCTCTCTCTCTCTCTCTCTCTCTCTCTCTCTCTCTCTCTCTCTCTCTCTATCTATCTCTCTCATGAAAAGAGTTATGCTCAGCTGTCAGACGGCAATCAGCCTCTCCCCGCCCTCCCATTGGTTGGGGGCGGGGACAGGGTGCGGGGCCATGGGTGGGGGAAGAGGAGGCGAAATAGGAAGAGGTGGAAGAAGATAATAACGTTTAGAGGGCAAGAGAGGAGGAGGAGGATGTGTGAAGATGGGAGAGCAGTGTGACTGATTTCAAATTAAACAGCCATCTTCCCAAGCACTCATCAGCTCTGGTCAAAGGTCATACATCTGTACGTGTGCGTGTGTGTGTTTGTCTGTGTGTGTGTGTGTGTGTGTGTGTGTAGGTGTAGTTGTTTGTCAGTGTGTGTGTATGTGTGTTGGTTTATCTCCATGCACCGCAATAGGAGCTTTAGAGAAGCCCTCAATAAATGGGGTATAATTGTTTTTTTCTGAACATGACCTCAGTTTGGTTGGATATATGAAATATGATTCATATAAATATTTACAAATGATGGATAGCTCCAAAACTGTGTACACAGATTTTTTTTTGTGATGTCATGGTGATACAAGAAAAGATTTGTGAAGATTGTTTAATTCTTTAAATCTGTCCATCCTTTCATGTAGTTCATCCAGTCATCCAATGGTCAATTATGATTGTTGAGTACACAATCAAAGACATTTTGATCATTTCAAACTTCTCCCACCAGCCCTTCCTCAATGCAACCACACATTGTATACCATGTGTCTAGTGGATATCTACGCAAACAGCCTGGAACTTTCTGCTGTTAGCTTGTGTGAAAGTTTACTAATATTATGATGCGCTCTTAAACATTTCAAAATAAAGGTCCTTCTGGATAACATGAGTGGCTTTCAAATAGCTGGTGAAGGTTGGTTTGTTCTTGTTCGTTAGGTTTTTTTCACAGTGAGTCAAAGTTGTATACTGTGATTCCACCTGCTAATCAATAGGCCGTGCTTGGCCAGGGAGTGTGACACTGTTCAAGGTCATTCCGCCTGCTCAAGGCCCTAGCAAGTATCACTTCATACACAGACATATGCACTCCCTATCTCTACTCTCTCCCTTTCTCTCGCTCTCTTGTATTGCACCCCCTGGGCTAGAATTAGATATAGAGTTGAGAGAGATATAGAGTTGAGAGAGGTATAGAGTTGAGAGATATATAGAGTTGAGAGAGATATAGAGTTGAGAGAGATATAGAGTTGAGAGAGATATAGAGTTGAGAGAGAGAGAGAGAGAGAGCACAAACACAGAAGGGGGAGTCAAAAATGGATATTGAATTGGGAAAGGGAAAAATCAAAGAAAAAATAAATATTCAATGAATAAAGTAAGAGTAAGAAATGAATGCAAAACATTATGGAAATGCACATAGACACACACACACACACACACACACACACACACACACACACACACACACACATACAGTGCTGTGTTAGCATGTTTTCTGATTCTCTCAGCAGTATGTCCAGCAAGTATGTCAACATGAACTAAGCTGACACCCCCCCCCACACACACACACACACACGCACACACACACAGACACACACCGACACACTTCGAGATCCACTGGGTGCTTCAAATCCCTAACATCATGCACACAGTGTGTGAATGTGTATGTGTGTGTGCACATACCTATGTTTGGTGAAGCACTGTGCTGCACATGTCCTACATTGAAAGGTGCATTATGAATAACGTTATTTTAATAATACTGTCTATCTATGTGTGTCATTCCGCCTGGGTGCACACAGCATGCATATAGGTGTCAGTTGCACGATGCATGTAGGCTGTCTGTTTGCGGTTAGTTGCAATTCATGTCCTATTCGTTCCCTGACATACTGTAAATAACAATTCTCCATGGCGGCACACTGACAGGTGTGTGCACTACACAGCTAAGTGTGCTGTATGTGTACTCACGTGCACATCCGACAGACATTGTCTGAGATGTCATAGAGAGCAGCGCATAAGCGTAGCGTCATGCATATGTGTAGTGAAGGCGTGTGTGTGTGTGTGTGTGTGTGTGTGTGTGTGTGTGTGTGTGTTCACGCTGGTGCCTTTGTTGCATTGGCCAAAAATGTGGATTCCTGATAGATGGGAGTGTTGGTTTGTATGGGAGGGTTTGTGTGTGTGTGTGTGTGCGTGCGTGCGTGCATGTGTGCGAGTGTGTGTGCGTGCATGCGTGCATACATGCGTTGGTGCGTGCGAGAGCGAGAATGGCACACTTTATAGGTGCCCTCTGTGAATGCATCAATGTTTGCCTTTCATGCCCCAAACAAATAAATAGTTTCACAGCATATCAATATTTCCCATGCTTTTTCATGCTCATGAAACACCAATATACAAAAACACACATTCTGGGTTATCCAAGAATGAACAATATGCTTTGCTACAACACACACACAACACTACACACACAGTCCCTAAACCAGAACATGCTGCTTTAGCATTGGCTACAATGTTTCAACACCAGATCCAAAATCTTAATCTGAATAAAAAATGTGTGTGTGTGTGTGTGTGTGTGTGTGTGTGTGTGTGTGTGTGTGTGTGTGTGTGTGTGTGTGTGTGTGTGTGTCTGTTTCTCCTAAAAATGCGCTCTTCACTGCAAGAAATGAAGATCATACAGCTTATTTTCTTCAACGTATTGCTCGTCTGTTTCTGGATTTATCATGTTTAAAAACAACGGAAGAATATTGTCCCTTATGGAATTGTGTCACCTCAATGTATTCCTTTATTCATGTTAAAATCCTGGTTTGACAATGATGTGAATAGATATAGCGGATCGCAAGCTATATAAAAAAAATAATAATAATAATCGTGCAAAAGGTAAAAATAAGAAATTCTCTAAAAAGACTTTTTTAATCCCCATTCGGTCGATGACACACACCAAGACGGGTACAAAATATGCGTTTCCATTTACGGAACACAAAAGTATGGACACGCGAGAACACCCGCAATCTGGCAAGGCAGCCAGAAGAACGAGGCCAGGAGAGTGTATGATAAGCATTGCAATACGGCAGACGATTCGGAATTATTGTATATATTAATGTCTATGCCGCTGTGTATGTAGACCCCCCACCCCCCCCCCCCCCCCCACCACCAACTCATTAATGTAAGTGTATAATTTTCAAATAGTCGGCTCTTGTAATTTACAACATGCTAACAAACTGATACCATTAGCTGGCTGCTTTTAACATAAACGCATCTAGCGTGACACTGGCAACCCTAGAGCACATCGTGCCCTGATTTGATGGTCAAGAGCCGTCTTAAATCCAGCGTCCCCATTGGCTAATAATGAACAGCGCAAAGTCGCATCCACTTACCATGTACAAAACAGTCTACATACACAGCGGCATAGACATTAACATATACAATAATTAAGAGCCAAATCACCCGCCATATTGCAAAGCCTTTGTATTGAGACAGTTTACAACAATTTGGGGCAGGAATTACAGTGTGTGTGTGTGTGTGTGTGTGTGTGTGTGTGTGTGTGTGTGTGTGTGTGTGTGTGTGTGTGTGTGTGTGTGTGTGTGTGTGCACGTGCATATAATATTAGATTTATGCCCCAGTGGCTCTTCGATAACCTGATCAAACCAGATGATAACAGCAGTACTCTGGTTGGAGACTGCCATCCTTCAGACACACTGTAACCTCAATCTTTTTCTATGTATCTCTCTCCATAGCTTCCATCATTCATACAGAATGTAACCGGTCTCTTTGTCTCTCTGTCTGTCCCTCTGTCTGGCACAGATCATGGCATATATTTATATATTTCACTTCAACCACAGCTCTTGATTCCATCGTGACAACTTGTGTGGCCATTTAGAACCGAGTCCCGCAAGCAATCCAATGCTGGACAGGTAAGTCAGCCTGTGTTCGTCATGTCTCAGGACTAACACATAACACGTGTTCATTTTATACCATCTCTCCACCTTCTCTGACAACCCGTTCCTCCTCCTGCTCCTCTTTGGAGCTGCCATTTTGTCTCAGCTGCTAAATTTACACCTTCGCATTGATCGTCATAGGATCAAACATGCATGAACTCTCTGAGCCTTCGTTGAAGCCAATGTGTGTGGTTTAAAGGGTCTTTGAGTTCCAGTTTTTTTCTTTACTTTTATTTTGACATCCTTGGAAGTGTCAAAATAAAAAAGCACCACAGTGCTTTTGCTGCCAGCAGCTCTGTGGGAGTTTGTTTTTGAACTGTGCAGGAAACCTTTTTGGCTACAGCTAGCGTAAATATCTCTCTCTTTTGTTGTACTGTTTCATAAAAGAGCAAATAAAGTGCCTCAACTTAAAGCTATTTCAAGCAGAAATGTGTTGTTTCACATTGCGTTCTTGGCACCATATAGGGTGACCATGCATGTTTGAGTTGACATTCATCAGTTTTTAGGTAAATACAGATTTATTTGAGGTCTGAAAAATTACTCAATACTGCCATGCGGACAAACTTAGAGAAATAATGAATGAGCCTTGCTCGTAATGGTTTGAATTCATGACAGCAAGTGCCAGAGAGCCTAATGATATAGCTAGGGTTCATAAAACATGCCCATGCTAACTAGCGCTACTCACTACTGAGTTTGGGTGGACTGTATTAAAAAGGCAGCCAACAGGCTTTTTATCCCATTGTGTTATTTATGCGCTATTCCCATGTTGCGTTGCTTCAAACATCAAATACTGGCAAGAACAGAACAGAAGAGGATATACACAAACACTCACTATGTAAAGGCTTTGAAGGCCTTGAAAAGCATTATATAAATGCAAATAATTATTTTTTCTATTATTTTATAGGGGACAGTAAAAAGGATAGGAAAGAGAGAAACAAATATATTGGGATAGAGAGAGGATTAAGAAGAAGGCATCAGTGAGAATGCATAGGTAGCTGCACACATACACATCTGTGTGAACACAAGGAGAGGGGAGGGTTGGGTCGGGATCTGAAGGCCTTCAAGGACGTTAACACGTACGTTGTTTATTACATTGATTCTTTACAAATGGACAGACACCAGGTCTGCCTTTGCAGATCCACATATACCCAAATGAACACACAACCATAACAGAAATTAATGAACTGCCATAAACAAGTACAACGACAGCAATTGTGACAATCTATTTGCTTAGGGTTTAATAAAGTTCTTTGAGTTACTCTCTGTGGAGTGTGTGTGGATGATGGCTGGTTTAAGCAGCCTCACCTGGCCTGGGTCAGACTGATTGGACTCTGGGGCTGGGTGAGGCCACACACCTGTGGTGCATTGAGCAATCAATGTGCACATGTTTAACCAGCCATCCCCACACACACACACACACACACACACACACACACACACACACACACACACACACACACACACACACACACACACACACACACACACACACACACACACACACACACACACACACACACACACACACACACACACACACACACACACACACACACAGGGAAATCTCCTGCATGGCAACATCGAGCACCAGCTCATGTATCATTGACTTTGGAACACTACAATAAACCGGTCTTCGAACACCAGCACCCTGCGTCCTTGTTCTGGAGGAGCACAGCAAAAGCCACCAAGGTGGAGTCTGGCAGCCACCTAGATGGCGTGTAGCCACCGACATTGCAACTTGCAAGCGCATATTCTAGTTCATAATCTATCTTGATGCTTTCCGGAGGTCGCATGCTAGCATTTGAGCAGTTTAACAATTTCTGAATTTAGTCCTGAATCACTGTTATATTTGACAATATCTTGTATAATATTTGAAAATGTATACTGCAGTGAGGTCCAATCCTCATATAAATGATCACTGACTCAACGTTGGAAGGAAAGAATGAAAGAATAAATCTCTCTCTCCCTCTCATGGCCTATGTTTCACCCCCCCCCATTCACTTTCCAGTCGACCAATGAAATCCCAGCAAGCCTCAGCACTTTCATGAGAGAGAGAGAGAGAGAGAGAGAGAGAGAGAGAGAGAGAGAGAGAGAGAGAGAGAGAGAGAGAGAGAGAGAGAGAGAGAGAGAGAGAGAGAGAGAGAGAGAGAGAGAGATCCCCCTCGCATACTAAATTCACTTTAATAACCCTGAAATTAGTTTACTGTCAGAGAGGGCACTGGTGGGGGGGGGGGGGGAGATATATAGGTCTAGTGAGAGAGAACGTTATCGTGAGCGAAACAAAGGTACTCATCATGATATTACCACTTATTGTAATAATACATATTTATTATTATATATGAATAATACTAAGATGTGCAAGTTGCATTAATTAATTTGATTGCAATATTGATTTTAACCACAATATAAATAATAATAATCTTTGAATCTATACATGTAAAAACATAATAAAATATTCAATTTGATCTCTTTCAAACATAGTTCAGACACTAAATAAGGAACTAAGAGGCGACCTGATGAGTCAAGCTAATAATAAAGTGTGAAATGGATCCAGCCACAGTGAAATGGCATCAGAGAGCCTGGGAGAGAAAGGCCTTGATTATCCTGGACACCTTGTATGCTGGAGAGATTTGAGATGCAGAGAGTTAAACAGACCTCAGGCTTAGTAGCCAGGGGAGAACGGGAGAGGAACTTGCTGGAGTGAAGTGCAGCAAGAAAGAAGGTAAGAAAGAAAAAGGTGCACATAATAAATATTGAAAAACTGAGAGAAAACCTTGAAATAGCAGACATTCATTTATTTAGCAGATCACCGCCAGTCCAGAATAAACTAAATTCACTGAAGTCCCCATCAGCTATATCACAGAGAGTGTTAGCATTAGCTCATGTATTATTCACGCTAACGGCGTTCCGTGCACCAAAAAACGATCATGTCCGCCCGTTTCTTTCATTAGCCCATCCGTCCCTTCATCTCTTATAAAGTCACCCGCTGCGATGCACTAGCGACCCATCGCTATGCCAGTCCAGTCACCCCCGCTGTCATCGCCTCAATACAGGGTCGGTAATGCCCCCCCCCCCCCCCCCCCCCCCTGTGCCCTTGTCTCGTTCTCTTTCCTAATCCAACCAAGAACATTACCCAACCAGGGTGTAAATCAAGCTAACCCGCTAATAGCGCTGACACAACTCAAAAGTAGCTTAACCGTTCATTAATGGAGACTGCCTGTCCGCGAAATACATAGAAATGAGCAATTTCCTTGTTCAAAATATAATTTGAAAAATATAGTACTCAGTGTGAATGCTATTGAAATTGCTGATGAGGTGTTATGCTTAAATTATTTGTCCTTCAGTCAAATAAATATATTCATTATGCAAACTCCCAGGCAGTTGGTCTTAGTCACACACCACTTACACAAACAAACCAACCACACACACACACACACACACACACACACACACACACACACACACACACACACACTTTTCAGAGCAAGTCTAGGGACGAGCAGACGAGCAATAAGTTGAAGAAAAGAAGCTGTATGATCTTCATTTCTTGCAGTGAAGAGCGCATTTTTAGGAGAAACAGACACACACACACACACACACAGAATTAAAAACAGGTGTGTGGCTGTTTCTCGTAAAATTCGCTCTTCACTACAAGAAATGAAGAAGATCATACGTCTTCTTTTCTTCAACTTATTGCTCGTCTGCTCGTCCCTGGACTTGCTCTGAAAAGTGTGCGTCTCTGGATTTATCGTGTTTAAAAATCACCAGAAGAATAATGTCCCTTTTGGAATTTTGTCATCATAATTTATTCCTTTATTAATGTTAAAATCCTGGTTGGACAATGACATGAATAAATATAGCGGAACGCAAGCTATTAAAAAAAGAAAAGAAAAAAAAAAGTGCAGTTATGTTCAGCCGGTAAAACTAAAACATAACTCTTAGGGGCTTTAAGCAGTCATGCTAAATAGTAAACCACCGTCCCCTGCAGACATGAAAGCATAAAGCGTACACCCCCCCCCCCCCCCCGCCCCCGCGCCATTACACTTGATTAATAACCCCCCAATTCCCCTTACTACCCTTTCAATATCACGCAAAGCAACTCCCATGGGCAGGCACCATGTCATACCACAAACGCAGAGTGATAGAAACATTTGAGAAACCGTTACTTCGGAAAGGAACTGAAGCATCAATTCACGATAATTATGTGATTCATTTATCAATAAACACTGCGTGTAAAAATATATTTGGATTTGAAAGGAGGTGCTATTGGTTTGGAAGTGTAGGAGCGCGGGACGGTCTCATGTTCAGAAAAGCTTTTAAAATGGGATTTTCTATCTTGAAATGAAAGGGAAGGGGAACACATCTAAAGACTTTATGATTTGTAGTGGTCACACAACAAGTCTCACAAATAAGACTTTAGACTAGTATCTAAAGTCTATTTAAAGATTTGAGCTAGTCTGACAGCAGACTAGTTCGAATCTGGTTAAACCAGGCGTCACACTTTCTTTCGCTTTGAATTTGTTTTGACCAATCATGTGGCTAGAGCTGGGGATTTTTAAGCGAGTAATTGGCTAACCGCGCCAATTGTCAAGTTTTGCCTGTGGGAATACAAGCTAAAACATTGTTTCCGGGCACCAACTGTCTTAGAAAAAAGTGTCTGGTTCAAAGGATTCAAATAAACATTGCGTACACTGACCACTGTAGAAAAAGACACATTAAAATCCCCTTTTGAACGCTTAAACCACTTGCACGAATGAGTTTCTCTTTGGTAGAAAAACGGGCAACAAGGCCCCTCCTCTTACATTTTTTGTTCCCCCCAGAAGTCCTGCTATAGCAGAACTGCTGTATACAAGATTGCCAAACAACAAAATAAAGAAATAAGTCTGAAATATTGTTTTATAAATACAGTCGAAGATTTATGCAGGGGAAGAAGCAAACGAAACAAAATAACATATGTATTATCCGATTCAAAATGATGAATTCAGTGTGAGAGCATATTCTTGTGTGTATCACACTCTGGTCTTTGTACTTGTTTGAGTGCATTTATGCAACAAAAATGTCTTGTTATTTATAAAATTATATATAATTATAAACACAAGTACAATAATGTTGATCTTTTTTAACGTATCGTGTTTATGTGAATAAAGGACAAACAGGAATGTTGTCTGCTTCTCCTTTGTTTTTGTTATGTCAAAACCAGTCTGTATCAAGTGCTGCACTTAAGTACTTAGTCTGCCTTTTACACACGCACGCATGCACACACACACACACACACACACACACACACACACACACACACACACACACACACACACACACACATACACACACACACACACACACACACACACACACACAGGTATTAGTATCCATCTCATTGTTCAGTAAAGGCTTAGTGATGGACTGTGTTAGCTTGTTTCTTCTCAGCGTGTGCTCATGGTAGCATGCCCCTGTGTGCTTGAGTTCTCTGTTGTGACACGAAGCAGAAACCTTCATCCCCATTTGAACAAAGAACATTACGTAGCTAAATAAACGTGTGCATGTGTTACTGTGCGTCTGTATATTCGTGTGCTGAAACTCATAGTCTAGATCAGTCTCCCACTGCTGTCTTGCTGACAGATCTTGAGACGGTGTGGAACTTGGGACGAGGTCAAAAAGACGGGAAGCAACACCTTTTGTTGTTCTCAAGTGTGTTATCTTGAAGAGTTTTGGGAGGAAGCTACGGGGAACGTTTTTCCTTGCAAAATCACGAATCTGAATATATCTAAAAAGATGAGTTTGAATTCCTGGGACAGTTGAGAGAAGGAGGCGAACATCTGATCTCTGTACAGAGCTTTAAATGCTGTAACACCTCTTTATGGCACATCCCGAAGGCATTATCATGTAGAGATGGAGGAAAAACTGGGTTGTTGTTGCAGGGTGAGAGTAGTGAGGTTGCCTGGAGCCCAGAGTGACGTTTAAACAGCATTTGACTGACTACAGGTCTATGGCTTTGAACAGAAGGGGTCATAGATAGTGGGGCACAGACTGTATATCCAAGTGTATGTGTTGACATGCATGTCTGTTTTCCTATGCGGTATCGTCCATATGGGACTGTCTGTGTGTGCAATATAAGTGTATACGTTTCCATGTTAGTTGTCACACACACACACACACACACACACACACACACACACACACACACACACACACCTGGATAACGGATATTCTCAAAGACACATACAGACAAGACAGATGCTGTCACATTAGGAACATATTATTCCTGCATTAATAACTATTTATCTGTCACTGTATCCTAATGTGTTACCATCTGTCTCTGCATGTGTGCGTGCGTGTATGTGTTTGTGTGTGTGTGTGAGACACTGTCTCAGAAAAGATCTGCTAGAAATGGAAATAATGTCTTATTTTCTTCAACTTATTGCTGGTATTCCCTAGACTTTCTCTGCCTCTAGATGTATTAACTTTAAAAACAATACGAAAGAAATTGTTACTTTTCACAAATTTGTCATTTTAATATATTCCTTATTATTATAATGTCAAAATCCTGGTCGTACAAGAACATTGACATAACTAAATATAGACGAACACAAGTTATATTTCTCAATAGTCATTTAATAATTAATTTAACAATTTACAATTTAGTCATTCAGGAGACACTTTAATTCCAAGTGACAGGAATTCCGAATCACTAGTCACTGAGGAGCAGGTAGGGATTCAGCATCTTGCTCAAGGATGCCTACAGGTTACACTAAAGATATTGGGGGATCAAACCCAGAACCTTTAGAGTGGTAGTCACAAACCCTGGCCACTAGACGATCGAATAATAATTAATGTAAGCAAGATTTGTCAACGACAACAACAAGAATAATACTTTGTTTTTGTTACATAGCCTTTCACATCTCATGATGAGCTGGATGTTGTTGAACTTAGTTCAATACAAGTAATATTTCCACCCTCATTGGTTGGAACCGATGAGGGTGTGGAATTGAAGTAATAATTGAACAACTTTGAGTGGTAGAGCTAGGCACCTATAGATGAAATTATCTGTCGTTTATCATTTGTGTGAATGGGTTTGTATGTTAATGTTTTTACATGGAGTTAGCTGGAAATGCCACGCTAATCACATTCCACATAACCAAATGTTTGTCAGCCATCGTCCAGCTTCCTGCATACCCAGATCTCCTTGCAACGAATGGTACCAGATTGTAAATGTAGAGTGTGTGGGTGTGGGTGAAAATTTTAAAATGCAATTGTGATTGAGATTATTTCCTCTTCATGGAATTGTAAAGAAAGACCTGGGAGGAATAAATAGACAGGCAGTGTTTGGCAACCCTTTTAACATTTAATCAGTAGGGGTATTGCACATATCAACAATTTATTTTTGATGAGTTAGAATTCCATATCCATAACGTAATTTTGTCTTGTAGCAATTCTAATTAAAGAAACTAAATTTAATTTCTCAATAGCTAAAATATTAATGATCTTATATATACTGCTCAAAAAAACAAAGGGAACACTTGGAGTTACATTGTGTTGTTTAAGTGTTCCCTTTATTTTTTTGAGCAGTATATATTAGAATATTATATAGACAATTAATTTCTTTATAGGTAAGTGTTCACTGTAGATAAGCTGTAAGTTAATAACAACTAGTCAACTTTTACCATTGACTGATATTTAAACTCAATTACAGATTTTCGATTTTGACATTTTACTCTTCCAAGTTGACGTATCCATAATACAATTTTGACAAGATGCAATTCTAAATGATATCTACAGCTAAATTATCCCTAATTAAAATGTGAAATTATATCAACAATTAAAATGTCAATAGTGGAAATGTCAATTGTTCATATCAACAATTCAATTTTTACTCAATGTTCACCATATATATCTACAATTCTTCTAACTATGTTCTTCCTATTACAGCTATCATAAATGGAATTTTACATATCTAAGATTCAATTCTGGCTAGTCAAATTTTTATTATTGGTATGTTGGCTTGGAATTGTAACTAATAATGCAATTTCAGATAGATATAATTACATTTCAGATATCTGAAAGTGTAACTAGTGAAAATTATATTTAAGATATCCTTTTATAAATATTCAGAATGATCTTTTAGATATCAATAAAGGAATGCCTAATCGAACTCTCAATCGACGTGGTGAAGAAATGACAAATGGGTGAAGGAAAGTCATAAAATCCCTCCCACATGCACACGCGCACACACCGAAGATGGCCTTTTGTACCGATCGACAAAGGAGAGCCCTTATTATTTCAAGATGGCGCCATTATGCAGAGCTGCCGCTGTGGAAATCATAAAACGAGATAAAACGTGTTATAAAAGTGTCAGTAGTCCAACGCAACAGGGAGACAGTAAAAAAGCGAGGCTCGCGGTGGTGGGAAAGGGCTTCCCTGTGAGTGTTAGCCAGCGCTAGTGGCCAGGCTACAAGACATCATGAAGAGAAGTGGATGGGGAAGCCGTTGTAAATGTACTAGATGTTAAGCTCTGAGAGGACAAAGGGGGCGTCATCCAGATGTGGCGTGCCTGGATGTGGAATCACACAGATAGCAAGGTAGGAGGGAAGGAGTTAGAAGGGGAAGAAGGAGGATGGAACGTAGAAAGGAGGGCAGTAAGACCGAAGACCAGCGGGGAGATAGGAAGGTAAGAAGGAAGCACAGGAATAAAGTGAGTTAACAAGGAAGGGCGGTAGGAAAGGTAAGAAGAAAGGGAACATGGTCAAAAGGAAGAGAGGAAGGTAAGAAAGAAAGACAGAGGGCAGACAGGAAGAAAGAGAAACAGATTGATAAAAGCAGACCGATAGACACGATCAGAACTAGGCTATCCAAAGTAGTAACAGGCATACATGCGCTATAGGTGTGTTTTTGTGCTGACTATTTAGACGTGTTAACTTTAAAATGTAGTGTTGTTAACCCTCCTGCCCCCCCCCCCCCCCCCCACCCCACCCCCCACCACCATGCGCTCTCCTCTCCTCTGGTTTATTTAATCTTCCATCGTCCTAATGATCAAAGAGCTGATGTACGCCGGCTAGCTTGTTGCACTGAAAAACCGGTCTGCTTCCTAATTTGTTTCAGCAGCAGCAGTGATGAGGGTGATGGAGGGAGGATGAGGATGAGGCAAGGGGGTGGGGGGGGGGCTGCAGGTGACGGAGAAGCATCCATCCTGGCGGATAGAGGCCGCTAATTGCCAACAGGGACAGTCAGAGAGAGAGAGAGAGAGAGAGAGAGAGAGAGAGAGAGAGAGAGAGAGAGAGAGAGAGAGAGAGAGAGAGAGAGAGAGATCTATATTCTCTATCTCTACCTGTTGCTGCAAAGAGGTAAAGATACCAAGAGAGAGTTAGAGAAAGGGAGGTCTATCTCTAGCTGCTGTGCTTGGGCTTTTTGATCCAGTGGATAGACATACTAATGCTAATGCACACACGCACACATGCACACACACACGCACACACACACACACACACACACACACACACACACACACACACACACACACACACACACACACACACACACACACACACACACACACAAACAAAAGCCATACAGGCCAAGATTAAACAACATTATCCTCATGGGGTTAACATGTGAGCGTGGTGTTTATATTAAACAAACATGGATCAGAGCGCAGAGTAGACACTATGCTTTTTGCTTTCGCTCTGCATTGCCTCTGGCAGTAGACCATATCCCTCTGATGAATGGACTGCACAGTCCCAGTGGTTAAGCAGTCCTCACACAGTACATGTTAAGACAACTACCTACCCCCACCACCTAATCTAACGTACCCTACCTACCCTCAACATACCCTACTTACCCCCACCACCTAATCTAACATACCCTACCTACCCTCAACATACCCTACCTACCCTCACCACCTAACCTAACATAACATACCCTCAACATACCCTTCCTACCCCCACTACCTAACATAACATACCCTTACACATACCCTACCTACCCCCACCACCTAACATACCCTACCTACCCCCACCACCTAACGTACCCTACCTACCCCCACCACCTAACATACCCTACCTACCCTGAACGTACCCTACCTACCCACAAAATACCCTACCTACCCCCACCACCTAACCTAACGTACCCTGCCTACCCTCAACATACCCTACCCTACCTACCCCCACCACCTAACCTAACATAACATACCCTACCTACCCCCACCACCTAATCTAACGTACCCTACCCTACCTACCCCCACCACCTAACCTAACATAACATACCCTACCTACCCCCACCACCTAACCTAAGATACCCTACCTACCCCCACCACCTAACCTAAGATACCCTACCTACCCCCACCACCTAACCTAACATAACATACCCTACCTACCCCCACCACCTAACCTAATCAGAATCAGAATCAGAAAAGCTTTATTGCCAAGTACGTTTTTTAAACATACAAGGAATTTGTCTTGGTGATGTAGGTGCACGTCACGTTCTCTATTACAGGTTAAACAGAACAACAAAATAAGTATAAATATATGTATAAATATATACACACAATTTAGATTTACAAGAGATTAAGTACAGTGGCATGTAGAGCTAGGGGTGGGGTGTGGAGAGAGTCAGGGTGTTTTCCGGGCCTTGTTAATAAGGCTAGTGGCGGAGGGGAAAAAACTGTCCTTGTGACGAGATGTTTTGGTCCTGATGGACCTCAGCCTCCTGCCAGAGGGGAGTGGCTCAAAGAGATTGTTGCCGGGGTGGGAGGGGTCAGCCACAATCTTTCCTGCACGCTTCAGAGTCCTGGTGGCGTAAAGGTCCTGGAGCGGCGGCAGATTGCAGCCAATCACCTTCTCAGCTGAGCGAATGACACGCTGCAGTCTGCCCTTGTCCTTGGCTGTGCTAGCAGCGTACCAGGTGGTGATGGAGGATGTGAGGATGGACTCAATGATGGCTGTGTAGAAGTGCACCATCATTGTCTTTGGCAGGTTGAATTTCTTCAGCTGCCGCAGGAAGTACATCCTCTGTTGTGCTTTCTTGACGAGGGAGCTGATGCTCAGCTCCCACTTGAGGTCCTGGGAGATGATAGTTCCCAGGAAGCGGAAAGACTCCACAATATTGATTGTGGAGCCAGAGAGGGTGATGGGGGCAGGTGGGGCTGGGTTCTTCCTGAAGTCCACAACCATCTCCACTTTCTTTAGAGCGTTGAGCTCTAGGTTGTTTTGCTTGCACCACTTCACCGGGTGGTCAGCCTCCGACCTGTAGGCGGACTCGTCTCCATCAGAGATGAGTCCGATGAGGGAGGTGTCGTCCGCGAACTTCAGAAGCTTGACAGACTGGTGACTGGAGGTGCAGCTGTTGGTATACAGGGAGAAGAGCAGAGGAGAAAGAACAGCCCTGAGGGGTTCCGGTGCTGATGGTCTGTGAGTCGGAGACGTGTTTCCCCAGCTTCACATACTGCTTCCTGTCAGACAGGAAGTCAGTGATCCACCTACAGGTGGAGTCAGGCACACCAAGCTGGGAGAGTTTCTCCTGAAGCAGAGCTGGGATGATGGTGTTGAAGGCAGAGCTGAAGTCCACAAACAGGATCCTGGCATAGGTTCCTGCGGAGTCCAGGTGCCGGAGGATGTAGTGGAGGGCCAGGTTGACTGCATCGTCTACAGACCTATTGGCTCTGTAGGCAAACTGTAGGGGGTCCAGGAGCGGGACGGTGATGTCTTTGAGGTGAGAAAGCACAAGGCGCTCAAAGGACTTCATAACCACAGAGGTCAGGGCGACGGGTATGAAGTCATTGAGTCCTGTGGTCCTTGGCTTTTTAGGAACATGAATGATTATTGAGGACTTGAAGCAGGCTGGCACGTGGCATGTCTCCAGTGAGGTGTTGAAAATGTCTGTGAACACTGGAGACAGCTGGTCAGCGCAGTGCTTCAAGCTGGATGGGGAGACAGCATCCGGTCCAGAAGCTTTCCTGGGGTTTTGTCTCCTGAACAGTCTGTTGACGTCTTCCTCATTGATGGAGAGAGTCGTCACTGAGGTGGGTGGGGAGATGGAGGGGGGGACCTTTAAGGTGGGGGAGGTGGAGGTGATGCACTGTAGCTGGGGCTGTTGGGAGGTGTTGAGGGGGATGGTTACAGGACCGACCCCTTGTCTATCAAAGCGGCAGTAGAACTCGTTAAGGTCGTTGGCTAGGCGTCGGTCGTTGGTGGAGTGGGATACTTTGGGCTTGTAGCTGGTGATCTGTTTGAGCCCTCTCCAGACAGAAGCAGAGTCGTTAGCTGAGAACTGGTTTTCGAGTTTCTCAGAGTACCGTTGTTTAGCCTCTTTCACCGCCTTGCTAAACTTGTACTTTGCTTTTTTAAGTCTGTCTTTGTCCCCACTCCTGAACGCCTCGGCCTTATCCAAACGTAGCCTTCTGAGTTTATACTCTACCTACCCCCACCACCTAACCTAAGATAGCCAACCTATACCCACCACCTAACCTAACATAACATACCCTACCTACCCCCACCACCTAACCTAAGATACCCTACCTACCCCCACCACCTAACCTAAGATACCCTACCTACCCCCACCACCTAACATACCCTACCTACCCACAACATACCCTACCTACCCCCACCACCTAACCTAACATACCCTACCTACCCCCACCACCTAACCTAAGATACCCTACCTACCCCCACCACCTAACCTAACATACCCTACCTACCCCCACCACCTAACCTAAGATACCCTACCTACCCCCACCACCTAATGTACCCTACCTACCCACAACGTACCCTATCTACCCACAACATACCCTATCTACCCCCACCACCTAACATACCCTACCTACCCCCACCACCTAACATACCCTACCTACCCACAACATACCCTACCTACCCCACCACCTAACGTACCCTACCTACCCCCACCACCTAACATACCCTACCTACCCACAACATACCCTTGGCAGTACACACTACGCGGCTGGTCTTGATGATCAGCCTTTCCGTTGGCTCGGTGGTCCACACCAGGTGGCTGATAACATGCAAGGCTACGCACACACGAAGACTCTACTGGGGGATTATCCTAGACGGGAATGCGTCTAGGCATGACACCCTAGACATGGCAAAATGCCATGTCTTGAGACGACCCACACTACAAGACAATCAGAGCAGTCCCCCCATGTCCACCTACCTTTGCACCTGAAATGTATTGAAAATCACTTGTGGTTAAAGCACCTGCTAAAAGACTTAAGTAAAAGTAAACCAGTTCTAAACATGTTATTTTATACAATTACAGATGTTGAACATTTAGAAACATGGGCCAAAAGCATCTCCTGGGTTGTCAGAAAAGCCAAGAATGTGTTTGCACGTGCATCCTTTCTTTACATCTCTACCTCGTTATCTATTGCCTTATTCTCTCTCACCGAGTGTGTGTGTTCATGGGCATAGTTGAGCCTCACTCGAGAGAGATTTGCACAAAAAACCAAAGCGCATTACCAATTGGAAAGCACCAACAAGAACCAAAACAAATTGGTCTGTCAACACAAATTATGCTGTCATCCCACCAGGTTTTCACGTGCACACACACACACACACACACACACACACACACACACACACACACACACACACAATCCTTGTCTCAAGGCTTTCTTTGGCATCAGCTCAACCCCTTTCCCCCATGGTAATTGGATTTGAAATTAGAAAAAAAACGAAAAACAATTGATTATTGAGGCCATTAACCACACAACAGAAGGGATTGCCTCATTACTGGCACCGCCCCCTTTGTCCACCTGCAGAATCAACAGAGTTGCTGGGGAAATCTGCATATGTGAAGCGGCCGAATCCTTCCATCGTTCTCTAGTGATTCCAACCAACAGTCATTTCCCCAGTCCTGAGATGCTTTCTCTGACTACCATTGTTCCCACTTGTCCTGATACATAGTACAAAGCCACTTGATACAGCCACCAAAGCTATTTCAAAATGAGGATACTTCAGTGTAGCCTAAAGTCCCAAAAAATGCTTTGGTGATGTTTTCACCGCGTGTGATTGGCCCAGATCATCAATAGTAACATCGGCTTTAATGGGGCTGAAGCAGCTCAGCAGTATAATTACTACACTCCTCCTTTCCTACCACTCGACCACTAACTGCTACCGCGCGTCTCATTGAGGGCAGAGTGAACGAGCAAACGGAAGGAACACGTCGGGAAAGTAAAGTTTATAGAACGGAGCCATAGTGTTGAGGAGATTAAGGGCGCGTGGCTCTGTACCAAGGACACAAGGGAAGATTACAGCTTAGATGGGTGGTAACTCAAGGTAATACAGTAGTGGTAGGATTATCTCTTATCTATCCATCTGTGGCTAAACCAGCTGTCTGCCACAAGGACCTTCATACCTGCGGATTGGAGCTCGCTAAACTCATAAATCCGTTGTTGAAGTTCCACCTGGAATTATGTGTCTTTTAAGGGGTCCTGCCTTCACATTATTAGTTTTGGTTATATTTCTGGGAATTTGACTGATATCCTGAAATTTTATTTTATGAAAATACAGTACATTTTACAGTTATATATATATATATATATATATATATATATATATATATATGATGAATATGTACTCATATGTAAACTTTGGCAGCAGCACAAAACCATAATATAAGGCCTGCCACTGCTGCTGTGCCCGGGAGACATCTTTTGGTCCGAGAAAAGTGGCACTGGAGCTGTTGCTTTGGAAAATAAAAAGCCCCCCCCGTGCCTCTCATCTCGTCTTGTAGGACGGAGGGAAGGTGAGACCGGTGAGGACGCCTCCGTCGTGGGTTTTGACAGAGCCCAGATGGGGGGGTCGGAACATTTGGATGCATCGTATTGATGAGCTGTCAGAGTCTTGCTGCGTCGCACGTCCATGTTATGACAGACAGGGGTGGGCTACCCCTCTTTTACCATCCGTCTCACACACACACACTTGCTCGCTCCACACACACACACACACACACACACAGCTCTTCTGGTAGTCTTCAGAGACTTATCTCCTCGGAGTCGCTGCCTTTTACTTTACAGATGGCCCCCCTCCCTTCGTCAGTTAGGGAACTGTACTTGTCACAGTGCAGCAGGAGGGGAGAGAGAGAGAGAGAGAGAGAGAGAGAGAGAGAGAGAGAGAGAGAGAGAGAGAGAGAGAGAGAGGAGTGCAGAGCATATCCCGCCACACGCTGAGTCCCCGTCCCCCCGTCCCCCCTCCTCCCCCGCCACCCGGCTCTAGCTGTAACGGTCGGTGTCAGAGAAAACGCTGACGAGAGAAGTCTGAGAAGCCACCGCAGAACAACAGGTTTAACACAACGAACGAAAATGCACGTACTGCTTTCTAGATTCGGAAAACACCTGGTCGGTTGTGTACCACCCAAAGTAAAATAAAATACCATAAACAAACAAATACAAAAATAAACCGTCAACTGGCGTTAACCAATATCACCCCGCAATTCCTTTGAGCTTTGAAGCCGTTTGGTACAGAAGTGCCAGTGAAATCCCGAAACGAGTCAACATGACCAACAGTGATAATGATGATGGGATCGTTTTTCTGTTCTTTTTTTTTTTCAGCGCTGCAGGCGAGAACCGGTGACCATTCTCTCCTTGGAGAAGAAAGGCTGTGAAGGAAAACATTTGGAAAGGACATCTCTTAGAAAACGGCAGAGACCTGCTGAAAACATCACCACCACCACCACATTTTGACATCCTGTCTGGCGTGGCGCCAGACAGGATGTCAAAAAGACTGTGGATGTGACGTACACTAGTAATGTGTCTTAATGATCTCCTCCAAGCAGCAGAGGAGTTGAGCCATTCTGCAGAGTTTGGTTCCCCTCTGGTAATCCACAGGATATACTTAGTCATCGACTCATTATCTACATACTTGTACTACTTATAAAAGTACGTATGTTGACTTGATCACCGATACGACATATAAATGTCACATATCTATATTTTAGGAGCTATGTGACTATGTCAGTAAAGGCGTGCGTGTGTGCGTGCGTACGTAACAACTAGGTGTACCGCAGAGGAAAAAATGACTCAATGGCACGACTCAAAGGCAACAGTCTGGATAGTAAGAATGATCTTCACTGGATGAAACAAGGGTCGGTACAGGGTTCATCAGATGACGATCAGGCAAACAATCTGGCAGGGAGAAGGCAAAGGCGTAGTCGGGAATAACAGACAGGAATCAAAAACCTGGAATCGTAAATATCGCTTGAAGTAATGCTGGAATGTTTGACACAGAGGAACAAAGACGAACTGGCACAAAGGAAGGGCAACACGCTGACTAAATCCTCTAGGAGGGGAATGTTAATGAGGGACAGGTGAAAACAATCAAGGTGAGTGGGAACAATCAGAGATGCAGGAAACACAAGGGCAGGGAGTGAAGTCTTCAATGGTGTGTGTGTGTGTGTGTGTGTGTGTGTGTGTGTGTGTGTGTGTGTGTGTGTGTGTGTGTGTGTGTGTGTGTGTGTGTGTGTGTGTGTGTGTGTGTGTGTGTGTGTGTGTGTGTGTGTGTGTGTGTGTGTGTGTGTGTGTGTGTGTGTGTGTGTGTGTGTGTGTGTGTGTGTGTGTGTGTGTGTGTGTGTGTGTGTGTGTGTGTGTGTGTGTGTGTGTGTGTGTGTGTCAAATGTTCTTTGTGTGAATGACAGGTGGCCCAGACGAAACAAACAATCTGGACATATTCAGTCACCACATCATCTTTACTGCATTGAAAACCGTTTGTACCGGTTATGTTATGCTATCTGCTATCAGCCTGTAGACTGCAAGAAGTGTCTGATTTGGTTTCAGATTCCATCTCACAAAGTAATTGATTTATTTTGCACCAACTGCTCAGCTCCTACTACAAACATTCAACTTTCAATATGAGTGCTGTTGTATATTTATTTTTAAGAGAAAGAGGGGGAGATTATGTCTTCAAGGTCCAGAGCAGGTCACTGTTCTCTAAAGATAGCCAATTGTCTGTCAGAGATGCCAGTTGGTATTCCAGTCACTACACCTTGGAAAACAGAAAATGTCAAGGTTTTTACCAGATCATAAGTTTTTTAGATTGTCTGAGGTAATAATGTTGTTAGAATTCACTTTTTTGCAGCAGAAGAATATAAAGCTGACCGTTAACCCCTCCTCTGAAAGTCTTTTTTACAGAGGAACCTGCGTGGGGAATTTTAAGAGTCAACCAAAGTTACCCTGCAGCAATATCAAAGCTCTTGTGAAGTTTCCTAACCTCCCTGTAAAGCCTAGGTCTTAAAACAAATAAAAAACAACATAAAACAGAAACTAACGGTGGCATTTTCTGTGATGTTTTGCTCTCAACCGCAGCCTTCGTTAAACTCCGCTTTTTCACCACCAGCCGTGATGCCGAGTAGCCATTTTTACAAGCCGTTTCAGAATCGACCCTTTTGTGACATCACCAAGAAGAAGGGTCCACCCAGATGTTTGCTGATTTAAATGTAAAGGGTGAGTTCAGAGTTCAGAGCAGACATCACAGACTGGTTGACGGAGATTGGCAAAAACTTAGAATTTTATACTTGTTTTAGTACAACGATTTTATTCTTATGAAGAAGAAATTATTATTTTAGCTTCACTGACACCTTAAGACTTTGCTGTGTGACGTTCTAATAAGCCTCGTCTTGTCACAAAGAGGATTATGGCATTGGATAGGGGGGGGGCTTTGCGGTTGGCCCAAAGACAGATTACATTGGACATTACCATTGGTAGCAGTACAAGAACACACAGAGCTTCATTTGTTATACGATGACTCGCATGCATGAGCAAGCCATGAAGCGCCCGCTAATTAGAGAGAAGATTAGACCCAAGTCTTGGAGGAAAGTCGAGGTGGGTGAGGAGGAGGAGGAGGAGGAGGAGGAGGAGGAGGAGGAGGAGGAGGAGGAGAGAGTGCACGCATGACAGGATAGCGAGGGGGAATTAATAACCTATAGGAAGATGGATAAAATGAGCGGAATAAAGAAACAAGTGGCCGAATGAGAAGAAATAACAAATTGGCGGGAAGAAAAATGGGGAGGAAGACAAAACACGCTTTGCGGCTTGTTTTTTTTCTAAATGATAACGGAAACTAAACAAATACCTGCATCCAATTAATCATCCCTCCACCTGTCCATCTGCTTTGGTTGTGTCCATGCCGCCTGTCTGTATGTGATATGTCTGATCCAGCTGTTATTAGTTGTCCAGAAGCAGCTGTTCATTTCATCGGTGTGTCACCGTGTTAAGCTGAACAGATACAAGCCCTCACAGACAGAACACACAAACACGACGTCTCACATGATACTGAACATGTTTTTCTTTCATGTTTGATGACAAAGAGAGCATTTATAAGGTGACTTAATATAATATACCCTGTTATGTTTACATCTGTGTATGTATTTTACTTGCCAGTTCCTTTGCATTCAGGCGTGTGTGTGTGCGCGCACATGCAGGTGTGTGTGAGTGTGTGTGTGTGTGTGTGTGTTCACATGCAGGTGTGTGTGTGTGTGCACAGGTATTTTCATGTGTGTGTGGTGTGTGTGTGTGTGTGTGTGTGTGTGTGTGTGTGTGTGTGTGTGTGCGCAATATTTCAGTGACAAATTATGTCTATTCAGAGGAGGCACACACTATACGAAAAAAAGATACACGTCAAACCATGTGTATGTTTTCATGTACACTCACACACATGGGCCTAATGGGGCGAATAAGTGTACAGGCGTAAATTGCCTTAGGTACACATTAACACACATCATGCCTGACACACACACACACACACACACACACACACACACACACACACACACACACACACACAGTAACCCCCCTAGTAACAGGCTAAGGTCATGGTAAACAAATTAGATTAAGGTGAAGTGATGTGTTTCCGAGTGTGTTTCACACTGGGCTGACGGCTTAACAAGCCTGCCCCCCCTGAGGTTCACACACACACACACACACACACACACACACACACACACACACACACACACACACACACACACACATAAACACACCTGTAAGCGCACTAACTCACACACACACACACACACACATAAACACACCTGTAAGCGCACTAACTCACACACACACACACACACACACACACACACACACACACACACACACACACACACACACACACAAACACATAAACACACCTGTAAGCACACTAACTCTCTCTCACACACACACACACACACACACACACGCCTGAATGCTCAGGCACTCCAAAGTAAAATACAAACACAGATGTACACATAACATGGTGCTGGAACCTGGAGCCGCCCCTGAGCTTTACAAATACATAGACACACGCACGCACGCACGCACACACACACACACACACACACACACACACACACACACACACACACACACACACACACAAGGCCATCTCTGCCGGATACTCTTGATTGCACACATGTGCACTTAACATGCATCCACAAGCACATAAAACACACACGCAGGCTATCTCTCTCTTTGTATTTGCGACACTGCAGAAAGTGACTATGCTGAGCAGGGAGAGTTAATCATCTCCAAAAACAATTAAAAGCATTGAACCAGGACAGATTGAATAATGAAGGAGAAAGAGAAGAAGGAGAAAAAGAAGAGAAGATGTAATTTTTCATCCCCCTCCCAGGCCCCCCAACGAATGACAGGGAAATATGGAAAAAAATGAAGATTTTGAAGTAGATAACAGAGTGGATGAGAAGGGGGGAGGGACAGACAGAGGGAAGGGTGGAAGTTTGGAGAAATGGATGGAGGGAGGAAAGGAGGGAGGGAGGGACTGAAATTTGGAGGGAGGGATGCACTGGGAGGGAGGTAGGGGTGATAACGGACGAGATCCCAGGAGGTAACCGCTGCCTCCAGACAGGACGACAGGGACCTGCTGATTACATCAAAATGATGGAGAGAGAGAGAGAGAGAGAGAGAGAGAGAGAGAGAGAGAGACCACTGCCGAGAGTGAGACAGACAGACAGACAACCACTATTGAGAGTGAGACAGACAACCACTATTGAGAGTGAGACAGAAAAGAAAAGGAAGCAGCATGACATATTTGGAATTTGGATTTATCGTTGGAGAAAACTAGTCATGTCTACTAGTCATATATTTGATGATATATGTATTTGGACATATAGCATATATACTACGTGTAATGATCATATTATCATATCTGTGACTAATGTCTAATATGTGTGGAGGTGTTTGCGGGTGACTCAAAGTGACCAAAAGATACTGGGTTTGATACCTATCGTATGCAATATCCCTGTCCAGGCATCCTAAAGAAAGACGCCTGCTGCTTAATGACATATATATGAATTCCCTTAGAAACAAATTTGTCTGCTAAATTTTACAAAAGATAAATATGTTTCTAGATAACTAAAAGGTATCGTCCAGAACAGTTACAAAAATAACAATGTGTTTCTTTCCATAAATAAAGATGACATGTCTTATTTTAAAATAAGAATGTTACTTTTAAAAGAAGTTAACCTGCAGCATAGTGACTAAGATATTCAGAGAGAGAGAGAGAGAGAGAGAGAGAGAGAGAGAGAGAGAGAGAGAGAGAGAGAGAGAGAGAGAGAGAGAGAGAGAGAGAGAGAGAGAGAGAGAGAGAGAGAGAGAGAGAATTCCCCTCGCATACTAAATTCACTTTAATAACCCTGAAATGAGTTTACTGTCAGAGAGGGCACTGGTGGGGGGGGGGGGGGGGGGGGGGGGGGGGGGAGATATATAGTTCTAGTGAGAGAGAAAGTTATCGTGAGTGAAACAAAGGTACTCATCATGATATTACCACTTATTCTAATAATACATCTTTATTATTATATATATTATATAGAGATTTTGAAGCCACGGGCAGAGCTAAGAGGTCCAATGTTATAAAAGTTATTAAATAGAAAACAGATGAAAATAATCACCTTTTCCAAGGGTTGCAATTAAAGTTTAAGCCTAATTTCCGTTTCTTCAGGGGGCAAGGTATTATGACTACTAGAGATGAAGAAATCGTCTTTTACAGAGGTACATTTTACGAAATGGAGTTAGTTGTCCTCCAGCACAATAATTTACTAAGAACTTTTACAAAAATAACCTATTATGTCATCCTAGCTGTGTTTTGATCCACCAAGACCACCTAGGTGGCACCCCTACCAGGATCAGGTAGGGGTTGGACAGTAAATACAGAGACAGGTCATTACGGATCAGGTAGGGGTTGGACAGTAAATACAGAGACAGGTAATTACGGATCAGGCAGGGGTTGGACAGTGAATACAGAGACAGGTCATTACGGATCAGGTAGAGGTTAGACAGTGAATACAGAAACAGATCATTAAGGAGCAGGTTGGGGTTAGAGTCTAACCCCTACCTGCTCCTTAATTACCTGTCTCTGTATTCACTGTCTAACCGTTAGACAGTGAACACAGAAACAGGTCAACAAGGACCAGGTAGAGGTTAGACAGTGAATACAGAGACAGGTAATTACAGATCAGGTAGGGGTTAGACAGTGAATACAGAGACAGGTCATTACAGATCAGGTAGAGGTTAGACAGTGAACACAGAAACAGGTCAACAAGGGCCAGGTAGAGGTTAGACAGTGAATACAGAAACAGGTCATTAAGGAGCAGGTCGGGGTTAGGCAATTTACTCAAGGACACTTAAAACTAGGTCACGGGGGTCGGGGAAACTTTCCACTAGGATTCTCTAACACCACAACCACACCCCTACCTCTGAAACGGGGAAATGGGCTCAACAACAGTGAGGAACTCACACAATATTTTCAGAGTCAAACCGATCACATCCCACCACTGTTGCCAAGAATGCTTGGATTAGCCGGACGAAGCACACCAATGGCACAGTAGCTAGCTAGCCATGTTGGCACTGAATACAATGGTTGCACATCTGCTGTGTTCAGCCATGCAAAGTGGAGAGGATGTTTGAATCCAAATCAGTGGACCAGAGATGTTCTAGATAGACGGGCCGAGGAAGAAGAGGCAGTAGTACATTAGTTTTTTGGATCACACTTCGGTACAATCTCTATTTGCTTTATCAAAATATAAGCCTTCAATGCACTGATAAACAATCCAAGAGAGGACAGCAAAACAAATAAGATATATAAATATATTTGTGTATATATATATATATATATATACATATATATATATATATATATATATATATGTAATTATTATTAATTTTTTGCTTTCCTGTTCTGTTTTTATATTCAGGTAACAGTGCTTTTTCATTGGTGGGTTAGTCAAGCATAAAAATGAACGGAAAAGGGAAATAAAAACATGAAGAAATTAAATCCAAACATTGGTGTGCTGCAGAAATCATAATTTGCACAAACCAGCACAGTAAAAAAACATAACTTGGCACAGAAGTTCCGGGCCATCTGGGAATTGAAGGGCCGTCCTGCGGTGCTACAGCAGGGCCTAAGTGTCAGTTGATGAGGTTCCTTGAATTAAATATTTAGTTATTTGGTCTGTAAAACTATAGGTCATACTTTACAAATAAGATAGCAATTATGATTGTTAGTTAAAAAACACGTCCTGTCCAGCACCGTTTGTCCATTCTGGGCTACTGTAGAAACATGGCCGTGCAACATCGCTGGCTCTATGGAAGAGGCTCCCTATGTAGACTCATTCGGTAACGAAGACAATTCTTATTTACATGGGATAACACACTAATTAAAACACTTATAAGTGTTATATTCCATTTCTTCCAAGTCCGTCCCGCTAGATGTCGCTAAAGACGAGACAGAATGAGAAGGATGGACATACAGACACATACAGGAAGGACAGGAGCAGCACACAAAGACTGAACAGGAGGAGGAGATGAAGAGACGGAGAGGGAGACTGGATCAGAGAGACTGACAGACAGACTGAGAGACTAACAAGTGGACAGAGAAACAGATGGACAGGCAGACAGGCAGATAGACAGCCAGACAGACAGAGAAGGGGAGACAACCCGGATGGACAGACAGCGAGACAAAGAGATATACCGATACATCGATAGATATCAGAATGAGAGAAAAAGAGAGAGCAATGGCGGCATGTGCTGTTAGGAGGGCAAAACGCACGAGAGGATAAAGACAGGGAGAGGGGAATGATGGGAACAGACAGGTACTGAAATGAGGAACACACGCCACCAGCTGCCTCAGCTGCCGGTGTCGGAAGAGATGTGTGAGTGAAAGAATGTTGTGATTGCGTCATCTGGCCAACGCATTCCAGACACAATAAAAACGTCAAGCACAGCGATTGTTTATCGTTTTACAGCACTCAATGGTTTTCCCCTAGCGTCAAATATCACACATCACATATATCTATAATAGGAATAGGAAATCATTGTATATCACGTACGTCATGATAGGAGATCATAAATATGGCGTAAACTGAAAGCTTCTTTTTTTTCATTTCAGTTTTTTTTACTACGCCTTAATGACTGATGATGTCATAAATATACACACCATATAGCTATAGACCTGGCATTACAGACAACCTAGGGACTGAGGTCGCTCCAACCACTGGTCATAATCAATCTACCTGACCGGCCATTACTGTGAGGTCAAACATGCCTCTCTTCCTGATAGGACATTACCGTGAGGCCCAACCTAAGATTTATTTAGCCAGTGCTGTCTGAGCCTATCAGCTTAAAAGATGACAACATCTGTCCCTTCCTCTTCTGTGCTTCTTGTCACGTTTTTAATTGAGTTACTCATCCATATGTACAGATGTAGACAGATATGCATTTGACACCAGTCATGACGAAAATAATCGAGTACAAGTTACAGATAGGAAAAAAAGGAAACACACCAAAAAGGAAGGGTTTAAAAATAGAGTTAATAGCTTTAGTCGACGACAAACTGATCCAATCGAAACAACTCCGTGCCTCCTTGCACACACCACAAACCCACACGCCTCCAACCTACACACACCACCCACCCACACACACAAATCACCCATAAGCTTCCTTCAATCAAATATCCAATCTGATTCTTCATTTCCCTGCTCACATTGGTCCAAATGAGGTTTGAAAGGCAGTCGCTTTGTTTTACTAACGTTGGTATTTCCAGTCTGTGGCAGCGGCTTGAGAAATACGCTTTGTTTATCCAGTTGTCTACATTTATCGCAGCCTTTCACTCATTGTATATATTGTATAGCTGTCAATCTGACGGTGTACAGTAAATTACATACTTTCCTTGTCTTCATAGTAACAATGTCTAGGCTGTGAGATTTATGAAAAATAAACAATGCTTGCTTTTGTGGATTAAATTCCACAAAACAATGCTGTCATAGGAGTAGACTTATGACAGGATCTGTCATCTTTGTGTATTCCTTCTGACAGACATTATCGGTGCTTGTGAAAGGTGACACGAGATTGCAACTCTTCGTCACTCCCACAGCAACAAAACGTTGCTGTGTTGGAATAGACATTGAATCTGTCACTCGTTCTGAATTTTCATCATCCAGTGTCAGAACACATGACATAACATACGACAGCCAAATGTCTGATTATAGCAAAACAACCGCCCCATATTATCATCCTTGCATTGACTATCTTGTGACTGCAGAGGCTTTCATCCAAAGTGAACTGAATTCAGACACATGTCATTAAAGTCGCTGTAGGTGTAAAACATTCAAAAGCTGTTATTTGAATGTAAATTGTTAAAAATGGCACAACCGTTGTGGGCATTGGGGATCGAACGCCAGATCCTTCCTGCTGGCAGGCAAACACCACTGACCACTTGACTACCTGCCCCACTACTTCTACCATGACATCTACCATGCCATACAGGCACCTGCTCAGACACCTCTGAGCAAGGCACTACGGCTACCCCCTTCGACTATTCCCCCATCGACTATCAATGTCTGCAGAAAGGGATTTGTCGCTGAACAAGGGGATAATCCTGAAGTTTAAAACCGTAAGAGGGAGTAATGAGTGTGATGGTGTAAGGAGGGTGTGTTGTGGGTCTTGGTGGAGCAGACTACAAGGCTCTCAGAAGAGAGGGGGATGACATTTCATTAGTCTCTCCCCTCTTTTGTCCTCTCGCTCTCTCGCTCTTTATCTCTAACTCTAACTCTCTATCTCTCGCTAGCTTTATATTTTTACCTCTAACTCTCTCTCGTTATCTCTCACTCTCACTTTATCTCTCACTCTCACTCTCTTTATCTCTAACTCTTACTCTCTCTTTATCGCTCACTTTCACTCTCTCTCTTTATTTCTAACTGTCACTCTCTCTTTATCTCTCTCTCTCCCCCACAAATTGGACAGTGACGGAAGATGGGTGCAGCACAGACGGAGGGAGGGAGGAAAGGGGGGACGGAGGGAGGGAGGGAGTGCGGGGAGAAAAAGAGAAGGTGATGGAGGAGTGGCTGGGCCTCTATGTGGCACGTCCTCTATCATACATGCTTGCACTCATCCATTTTCTGTTAGTCTCTCTCTCTCAATCTCTCTCTTACTCACTCTGTCTCTCTCTCAACTTTTCCACATACCCCCCTGTGCCATCTTTCTCTTCTTTATTCCACATTTCCTTCCCTTCCTTCCTGCTCTCCTCAGTCTCTCCCTTTCTTTCTTCATCAGCCCCCCCCCCTGTCAGCTCTTCCTCCTCCTCCCCCTCCATGCTCTCTCTCCCCCTTATCCACCACCCCCTCTAGGCACTCTTTTATCTTCTTTCTTGTTTATTTCCTGCCCGTCCTCTCTCCACTCTCCCCCTTTATCAATCCCCCCTCTTATATATTCTCGTTCTCTCTCTCTCTCTCTCTCTCTCTCTCTCTCTCTCTCTCTCTCTCTCTCTCTCTCTCTCTCTCTCTCTCTCTCTCTCTCTCTCTCTCTCTCTGACCCCACACCGTGCCATCTTGAACCCTCCTTCGTTGTATAGTTCCTTCCCTCTCCAATCTGCTCGCTCTATTCCTTCTCTATTGGCCTTTCTCCATTTGCACTTTTGGCCGCGCAGAGTGATGCGCGGCCTATGGCGTGATGAAATCCGTTTCATTCACCAGCTTAAATGCGCAGAGCTGAGCCGAGCCGGGCCCGAGATGGACCGTCTCCTTAGTGGGGCCGAAGCGCAACCGACCCGCCTCCCAGCGGGCTGAAGTGACATCAGCCCTGCTTGCTGTTTGGAGCGAGAAGTTGTCTCTAAATTGTAGGAATATAGACTTGCACAAATACGTTCTTGAGTGTGAGACGCATCGCCATGCACGGTGAGTATTGCTAGAGTTCTCAACAGCTTGATTCGTTAATATTCGGTTATTCCTAAAGCAATATAAGCTTGATTAAAAGGAGAATAAAAGGTTTGGATAGAAGCGCACCGCAGAGATTTTAGTTTGAAGATATTCGATGGTAAGACAATACAGCTAGTTGAAATAAGACCGGTTTCTTTCAGATTCATCTTGGTCTAAACTGGTCATTGGACAATTTTTCACACTATTAGTTCCCTAATATTATATTTCATCGCATTTTTATCTTCAGGGAAATATGTGTGGAACATTGTCCAATGTGTAAACAAGACTAATCTGAAATAAATCGTCTCTCAATGAGCTCATGAGATTGGGGTGAGATTGGGAAGCAAAAAAAGGGGAATATTAAATGTCAAACTGTATTCATCATCACGGATATCATTGCGTATGTTCTGTCTGAAACAACCCAAATATATGAAATGCTAAACGAATCAATACAATTTGACGGTAGGCTATAATATAAAACTAAATGGGCTACAATAAGAGTGTTTGCTTTTGTGTCGTCGACTCAAGACCAGCGCGCCGTCAGTTAAAGACACACCTTCAAGCGGGTAGCCTTGTAATCGAGACGCAAATCAAGTTGATTCGAGTCAGGCCAGTATAGTATAGTGGAAAAACCCCAAATCTTTTCTTCCTCTTTGGTCAAACCCCCCCCCCCCCCCCCCCACCCCCTGCTGTGCCAGTTTCTCCATCTTCTTTCTTGTCCAACAACTCTCTCTCCTTCCTGCTTTCTCTGTTCTCTCTCTCTCTCTCTCTCTCTCTCTCTCTCTCTCTCTCTCTCTCTCTCTCTCTCTCTCCCTCTCTCTCTCTCTCTCTCTTGTCCAACAACTCTCTCTCCTTCCTGCTTTCTCTGTTCTCTGTTCTCTGTTCTCTCTCTCTCTCTCTCTCTCTCTCTCTCTCTCTCTTGTCCAACAACTCTCTCTCCTTCCTGCTTTCTCTGTTCTCTCTCTCTCTCTCTCTCTCTCTCTCTCTCTCTCTCTCTCTCTCTCTCTCTCTCTCTCTCTCTCTCTCTCTCTCTCTCTCTCCATGCTTCTAGTAGTCATTGGTCCAGGGCTGGCTGTAACCCCGCTTGGCAGGCATCACAGCTGACCAATCATAGAATTACTCTGCATAGAAGAGACATAACGTCCTCACCCTGTCAAACACATCCTTGTTGGCATCCAAGGAAATGCAGAATGTCATGGTGGTCATGGTGATAAGCGTTTCAACATTTGTCTTTATGTTGAAAAGATAACTTAATATATCAATACGATGGATTTTGAAAGGCGCTGTCAGCGACATCGTCGCTTGGCTAAATTCCCGTCCGTTTTGGCAGTTGGCACTCAACTCCCTCCTCCCCACCTAACCACATATTTTCCCACCAATCGAGAACACACCGATTTAATGCTAGTCTTGCATGACTGCTGTCCCTTTGTCCTAGTAGCTTTCTTTGTTTTTAATTTACTTCAGCCTTTTCTTTTTGTGTAAGCCGTTTCTTAGGAGCTCTGGAATCTGTATTTTTACATGTTCCGCCACTGTCAGTCAACACTGACATCCTGCTGTCTGCCCGTGAACACGCCGAGAGGACCGCCTCCTTGTGGAGTTCTCTCGCATGATTGGATAAACTGGGATCGGGATACCAGAAAGGTTTTTCTGTTGACCACAGACGTTACTGACCAAGCGCCATACATCACTGATGGCTGTCGGAATACAGAGCTATTTAACACTTATTTTAACAAATAAATACAGCTAACAGTGCCTTTAACTAACCAATAAACGTTTGCCTAATAGATGAACAAAGATGAGAGTTTTGGATCCTTACTCTGTATCTGAGAGAGAGCACTGATATTTATAGACCACATGCATCTTTATAGATACAATAACATTAAATGGGATTGAATCAAAATAAATGGCTGGACCCCACCCTCTTAGAGGAGAGGGGACTGGTTTCAGTATGGATTCATTCATTCAATGAAACAGCATTCATTAATAAAATAAGATTTGGATATCTGGATGCTAAGAAATATGAATTAATGGTGGAAGATACAGGTGGTACACGTTTAGCGTGCACATTCATACAGTTATAGTCTCAGGGTTGTATTCCTGACTTGGTCTTGATTCATGACCCCCCCTCCCATCCCCCCGTCTCCCCATCCCCCACATCCAGGGAACCCATCCAGGGCACCGGCTTTCTTTGATGACTAAACTCACACTGAAAGCTGATGGGTCAAAGGGCGCTGGAAAAGCGCTGACAGAGACGTGAACAGCAGGCATGTCTGTGTGTGTGTGTGTGTGTGTGTGTGTGTGTGAGTGAGTGAGTGAGTGAGAGAGAGAGAGCGAGAGAGACATGGGTGGCTTCTCTAACCGGGGTGAAATTAGGTGCAAAAGGTTATGAGATGAAAGGAGATTGAAAGCAAAAACTAAAAAACCCAAGAAAAATCGGTCACAGCCAAATAAGATGGGTGGGGGTGTGGGGGTGGGTGGGTGGGTGGGGGGGGGGGGGTGATGGAGGTGCAGCAGCACCTGACAACAGCATGGGGGCTGGACTGAATTTCATCTGGTGAAGCAGTCAGTGGGAAGCTCCAAACGGAGATCAGAGCGAGAGGAGGAGGAGGAAGGAGAGGAAGAGGAGGAGTCCTGCAGATGACATTGTCTGGGAGAGACTGAGGCTCATGAAGAATTGATATGAGTTGCATGTCCTTCCTGTGAACTCTCTGCTGTTCTGAAAAATCCCTTCTAAATACTATTTTAGACTAAATTTTTGATTTTCGATGTCAAGGTATGTATTTGTCCAGTTTAATTGTGTATACTGTATATTTTATAAACATTTTGTGTATTTGTACTATTATAACTATACACTTGTACACTTGTGTTTTTTCATGAAACATTCTGTTTTATTTGGTTGTATTTTCAATCATTCATATTTGTTTTAAACATTTATATATAATTATTATATTACTGTAGAGTTGTTCTTTGTATATTTGGTCATTTATCAGTGCACAAACATGCCAAGTCAAATACCTTATATGGGTAACCTACTTGGCAAGACAAAAACTACACAACATAATGGTTCTTGGTGGAAGTTGATCAAATCAGCTAACCGTATCTCCGTCTGCATAAATGTTGATGATGTATTATGGAGTTAAGCAGATTTTTTTTGGGTGTCAGCTTCTTGAACTCCCTAAGCAATAACTGAAACTGGGTTATTGCCATCCCCATGGTGACATTTTGACGATGATCCCATTCTTGGAATTAAAATACAAGTGATTATCGTAAAGGTCAGTGAATACCATATTAACAGGCTTCCGGGGAAATAGCAGGAACAAGTGCTAATGCTATGCTACTTAACTCAATAATAAGGCTTTGGTACGAGATCCTACTGGACACTGTATGATTAAATACTACAAATAAAGTATTTGAGAGTTGTTGAAGCCGCCAAAAAGGGCATGGTTTGACGTTTGATAGAGTTTAAAATTGTTGCAGTAATGACATTATTTAAAGTTTGTAAAAACCTTCACCCTTAAATCATGTACTTTAAGAGTTTTTACCACCAAGCGTGAGGTTGTTTCACCATTGCAAACCATGTCAAAATCAAGCCTTTGGTGACATCACAAGTGGAAGTGTCAATCCAGGGACCCACCCCAAGCGTGCAAAAAAGATGTAAGCCCCCATCTGCATGAGATGAAAATTACGCGAGAGCAAATGCCCAATCACCAATGTGAAATATAACTGTGTTCTGTCCGTATATATATTATATACAATATATAATAAGTAAACCAAATATAGTAAATGTCTCTCAAATTTTACAATAGGCCTAACACTTCATACAATAAATGTGCATTCTTGTGTCTGACACCATGCAGTCAGAGCATGGCTAGAGTTCACAACAGATTGATTTGTAGTTATTTGTTCGTTCCTATAACTATATAAGTAAAAAGGGTAATGAAGGTTTAGATAGAAGTGCACCGCGGAGATTTTAGTTTGCCAAAATTCGCTTGTTAAACAAAATAGCTGGTTAAAATAGGACCGATTTATTTCAGATTAGTCTTGTTCTAAAGACAATATACCACATTATTTACTGTTTTTTTTCCTAATATCAACGACATCGTGTGGCACTCGGGGAAATATGTGTGAAACATTGTCAAAAGTATAAATAAGACTAATCTGAAATACATAGTCTCTCAATGAGCTATTGAGATTAGGAAGCAGAAAAGGGGGGATATTGAATGTCAAACTGAATTCATCATAGCTGAAACAAACCAAATATATTAAAATCATATATGAAAATCTAATTGTACAATTAGCGGAAATATAAACCGTAGCACAATAAGTGTGTTTGTTGTGTTGAACACAAATTGCCACAAGCACAGAGTTCTCAACTGCTTGATTCTTGATTATTCCTTTTTGTAGTTCTGATCGCAACTGATAGGCCTTTGTGTATGGATAAATACATAGATGTGTCCTCCAAATGCAAGACACTGTATGCTACATAAATGCTATATGCTAATGTCTAAATTTGCATATATAAAAATAAAAATAAACGTACCCAGGCAAATAAAGAGCATATAAAAGAAGAGAAAAAATAGGAATATTTCAGCACACCTTTTGTAAATGAAAGAAAATAGGAAATAGGCTGAGCTGGGCCAGGGAGTCTCCTCGCCCTCGTAGCATCGAAGCACTAGTAGTCACATGGTAGTGACACGTTTGGGTGCAAACGCCACCCAGATGTACCCACCTACCACTGATAAGGCTGGTAGGTCAATCTATGTTTCATAGATCTTGGTGGACATTTCCACTTGTGATGTGACTATAGGGTAGCTTTTGACAATCCTTTTCAAAATAAAAGCGCTCTGGGAAAACGCTAATCCTCAGCACTTAACGAAGGGTTAAGCATTGATGAAGAGTGGGCTGAACCGGATATGACACCTTGGGACATAATTAACACAAAAGAAAGGGGGGAAGGCTCGTACCAAAGTATAACTAAACAGCCTGGAATTAAAGAGTTTATAAATATACATAACAAACATCTTAGGTCAAATTCATAAAAAATAAAAAAGTAAAACTTTGCATTGCAAAAATGTTTAGGGTCGTTTGACATTTTAAATCCTGTGAACACTTTCGAAATTGAAAAACACGGATATTCCTTTCCCCTGTTCCCTTTGGCCATTATTCAGCCTTTCTGAGCTCAGCAGCTTCTAGAACAATCTTTCTGTTCTTCCGCTGTGAGACACCAGACACCCCAGTGGACAGATTTGGGTCATTTTGTGTCAGATTGACCCCCGGAATGCCTCGCCGGGGCAGGCTTCACTTTGGCTTGTCGTCCCACCGCACCCACATCATGAGACATCACATACTAGCACCAACAAGCTAACGAGGCCCTCCCTGAAGAGCAAAGCATTGTGGGAAACAGCCAAGGCGCTGAGCCAAACAGACAAAATAGAGTGAAGAGGCGAGAAAGATAGAGATAGAGAGACAGAGAGAGAACGAGCAATATAATGAGAGAGAATGAGAGAGAGATCTAGGGGGAGGGCGAGGCAGAGAGAGAGAGAAATGGAGAAAAGGGGGAGGGCGAGGCAGAGGGAGAGAGAGAGAAATGGATTGAGAGAGGAAGGGAAAAAAGGGGGAGAGCGAGGCAGAGAGAGATGAACAGATGGAGAGAGAGAGAACGAGAGAGCAAGGCAGAGAGAGAGATGAATGGATGGAGAGAGGGGGAAATATAAGGGGGAGAGCTTGGCAGAGAGAGATGAATGGATGGAGAGAGGGGGAACTATAAGGGGAGAGCTAGGCAGAGAGAGATGAATGGTTTGAGAGGGGGAGAGTGAGAAGGCGGATAGAGAGGCAGCCATCTAAAGGAAAGGGCAGGATGAAAGAAAGTGTGAAAGACAATGCAGGAGAGATAAATATGAAGCAGAGAGAGGGAGAGAGTGAGAGCAGGAGAGAGTAAAGGGTAAATGATAAATAAGAGTCGCTGGAAAAGGAAGGCGAGAAACGGCAGAAGATGAATCACTTTGCAATATCGGCCCTCTCCAGAGACCCTTGTCTTCATGACAGTGTGTGTGTGTGAGTGTGTGAGAGTGTGTGCGTGTGTGTGTGAATGTGTGTGTGCATGCGTGCATGTGTACACCTGTGTTCATGTTTGCACATTATGTGTGTGGACGTGTTTTTAATGTCTCAATGAAGTCATTCCTTTACCTGTGAAGCATCAAACAGACAAACACCTGGGGTCTTCAAACGCGTACACACGCCCACGCATTCTCACACACACACATTTTCACACACACATCAATTCACAAACTGTCCTCCATGCAGGTGCTAAGCTATATCACTGAGGCCCGTTTTGCAGGTTAAGCATCAAACTGTACTGTTCAGAAAAGTGTCTTTAAAAAGACAATTCACCTATTAAGCAACCATATATGTCTTTGTATGATATCCATCCTTCCTTCAATCCATTCAACCACCCTCTTTCAATTTGTCCAACCACCAGTTCATCCATCCATCCATCCATCCATCCATCCATCCATTATCCATCGATCTCGATCATTCACACCGCTACGCTAATCGGTTCCCGTGTTATTACCATGATAGCTGAACCTGTGGTAAAGACTCCAGAAAATGATGGGGCACTGCAAGGAATATCCCGTTGAAGCCAGTACACTACAAGTAAGTGATACACCGATTTTTTGCTTAGATGTTGAAGTACTCATTATTATCTGTTGGGATTTTTAGTTTTAAAAATGAACTTGAAATGAAATGAGACGAGACTTCCATGAATGCTTCCACCGTGCCTCAATGACACGACCCAGGGCTAACGGTAGAACGTAGTTAGCATCCAGTCATCCAGAGCCGTTTAACACTCGACTTTAAACCGTAAAATCTGCTCGTGTCCGCGGGGAATGACTGACTAATTACCTCCTAATAACCTCGCTTATTTTTCAGGGGGGGAAAAAGAGAACTCTGTGCCAACACCAAACATGGATCTCTTATTTAACTATGCTAACTCTATCTCTCACGCCCTCTCGCTCACCATCTCTTTGTCTCTATTGTTCTTTCGCTCACTCCAATCCTGTCCCTAAGGCTCTCTCTCTCTCTCTCTCTCTCTCTCTCTCTCTCTCTCTCTCTCTCTCTCTCTCTCTCTCTCACACACACACACACACAGAACCAAGTGTTTTGGGTTTATTCTTTTTTTTTTTTAACACTCCATACCAATACCAGCTCCTACCATCGCACCAGTACAGCCTGCCATTCTACACACACACACACACACACACACACACACACACACACACACGTCATTAGTGGGTGCTCCCTTAAGAACAATAGCCACCATCTCTCCCTGCCCCCCCTTTCTGTGAACACAGAGGTAATAAAGTCCTACGCTCTACGCAGGAGGGGTTATGAGTCCTACGCTCTACCCTGGAGGGGTTATGAGTCCTACGCTCTACCCTGGAGGGGTTATGAGTCCTACGCTCTACACTGGAGGGGTTATGAGTCCTACGCAGGAGGGGTTATGAGTCCTACGCTCTACCCTGGAGGGGTTATGAGTCATACACTCTACACTGGAGGGGTTATGAGTCCTACGCAGGAGGGGTTATGAGTCCTACTTGATTTTTCAAGTAAGGGAGAGAGAGAGAGAGAGAGAGAGAGCGAAATAGATAGATAGATATACATGTGAGAGGGAGAGAGACAGAGAGGCAGACAGAGGAGAGATGGAAAGAAAGAGAGGGAGAGAAAGAAAGATAGAGATGAAGAGAGAGATAGACAAAGAGCTCTAGAGATAATCTAGAGATAGATACTTCATTCACATATAACGGTGAATGGAAAGCAAATGGTTGTCAGAAGCAGTGACACAAACAGCTCATTAGCATATGTCCTCTCACACACATACACACACACATTTACACACAGAAGACCGCACATGGCAACACACAGACATACATGCATGCATACACAGACACCCGCACGCATAGCATGATGATGACATATGAACACACAAATACACAAACATACACATGTGGAAACACACACACACACACACAAACACGAAAAAATACATCGATGCATAATGTCATTTTAATTTCATGCTGGAAAGCCATAAACAAAAGCAAACAGACTGTCTGGGCGACATTCTGAAAGGACGTGCACGGTTGAATCACAGTTCACTTCAATCATTTTCAAAGGAAGCAAACAAGCGACAAAACACACAGACACACATACAACACACACACACACACACACACACACACACACACACACACAAACACAGTATATCTAGTTATAGCAGCTATCGGGTTAGTACATGAATTAGATTACAACCACTACCAAACAGCTTTCTGTAGTGTCGTTTAACCCCCCTGAAAAGTGCGTATGTGTGTATGTATGTATGTGTGTGTGCCTGTGTGTGTGTGTGTGTATGTTCGTGTGTGTGTGTGTGTGTGTGCCTGCGTATGTTTGTGTGTGTGTGTGTGTGTGTGTGTATGTGTATGTGTGTATGTGTGCAATGCTATGTGTATGTCCCCGTGTATCTGTGCACACAAGTTAAATGGAGTTACTCTACGGCTGAATTCCCATCTGCTGGAAGTGAATCAAGGAGATTATGTTGTTTGCTACGCCAACAGGAGCACTCAGGTCCTAACCATCCACACATTGATGTCTACTTGCTGCTAAACACATCACAAACCCACCTTCTCTGTTTCTCCTCCTCAACAGTAACTTCAATCCTCCTCCAATAAACGCCTTATGACTAACAAAAAAATAAAACCCTTCAAACCACTTGGATTATGTCCACGTAGTTTCTCATACTTATCTTGAGTCTACATACGTTTAACCTCGTCCTAGGCCTGTCTTTAAAGTTTACGTTGATATTTCCTACTTGTCTACGTTGCCAAGTCTACTTTTCCTCATTTCAAAGTTGCTCCTACTTGTTTTTGCTTCTACGTAGGTTTTCATAATGGTCTTACATCTGTCGTTTTTTCCTACTCATCTTTTACACCTACATCGTTCGTCCTAGTTACGTGTTCCGCACCTCGGCAACTCGGAGAAAAAGTCATTAGTTGTATTTTTTTCCACTGCGTGACATTAGCCGGTCACACTGCGTGCCTAAACAAACACGTGTGGCCGGATGAGAGATGGACCATGGCTCCTCATCCAACAAGGCTAAGTGACCATCTGTCCTGTCTGCCTTGGCACATTATAAGAAGCAGCTCTACCGTCCAGAGAAATCTCTCTCTCTCTCTCTCTCTCTCTCTCTCTCTCTCTCTCTCTCTCTCTCTCTCTCTCTCTCTCTCTCTCTCTCTCTCTCTCTCTCTAGCTGTGACTAAATTAGCTGGGGAAAAAACGTGAACATGTGTACAAGTTTAGGTTCCCTGCCACACGTACAAATCGTCCTGTGTTCCAGCACGTATCTAAGATGATATTGACTCCATTTTCAGCCCCACACCAAGAATGACTCTACTGTAACCAAAAATAGTAGCAGTGTAGCAGAACTCCAAATGCCTGGCAAACTCAAAGCCACCGCATTAAAAAAGTCAAGTAGAAATGAACAGATTTAATACAAAGAATGAGCCGACTGGACTGAACTGAAGTCTTTTAACTGTAAAAATGACCCCAATGAAGAGCAAAAAATCGGAATCTTAACTGCTATAATTTGAAAGGATCGACCTGCCATTGGGTCAACGATGGGTTAGGGAACATGCCGGGCAATCTTTTAATACTAGCTCCATGGTGAGCGGGTGAGCTAACTAGCTAAATGGCGAATACAAAAGATTCTTTGAAGTATAGTTTTAAACTGCCGACCCCTCTTTAACCCCAGTCACAGTATCTATATAGGACAGAAAATTACAGTTATTATCTGGTCCTTGGGGTGAAAAAAAACAATACGGAGAGCCATAAAGAAAGAAGTGTAATCGTTCTTAAGATTAAATTGTTCGTATTAGTTTATAAACGAGCAAATGCGCCGGATTGGATTCCCCGCCCTTTGTCCTGACCTCTTTTCACCACTTAATTTCTACATTTTGCATTTAACCACTCTTCCTTTATTCATCTGTTTGTAAAAGGTTTTTTTACGATTCATATTTCTATACTATTTCATATTGCATACTTCAATTATGACTGTAGTACTTGTATGAACAGTATTTAGTTCGTGTTTGTTACAGGCTGGAATCTATTTTTTTATATGTCAGTGGAGTCTCACTGAAGGTCGACCGACTGAATTCACTTGCGTGTAAAAATGTACTTCCGACGCGAAATGGTTCCAAGTCCTATAAGTAATTCAGGAGGCACTTTCCATAGCGACTTACACCAGCTGTCGTTGAAGATCACCATGAATGAGTGGAGGTATGTATTCCGTATCGTGTACCGTATCTTGATCTAGGAGCCTTACATCCTAGAGTCGGTCTGCGGATGTCGGGCTTCGGACAACCCAGGATTGCATCCCCTTCGCTTTGCATCGTCTGGTGTGCCTCTACCCCCGCCTCCTCCTCGCCACTGCCACTGTACATCTGTCTCCTCACTCGCCATCGATATCAGGGGCACAGCAGCAGAATATGTTTCCATAACCCCATGAACGGGTGGCGCCCTGGCCTCTCCTCTTATAAAGACTGATAATCTCCAGCTACGCTCTAGCGGGTTAATAGAGGTGGAGGTAGGGATCGATGATCAGTGACTGCTCTGGTCACCCGCCACCACCCTGGTGGAGGTTGGATCTCTCTCTCTCTCTCTCTCTCTCTCTCTCTCTCTCTCTCTCTCTCTCTCTCTCTCTCTCTCTCTCTCAAAGTCTAAGCAAGGATTGATTGCTCTCCGTAGTCTGTGAGCATAAACCACAGATGCGCACACGAGTGATAAATAAAACAGCTTAGGTTCAGCATTAGTGCCGGTCAGCTGGAGCCTCCCATTGATGGTAGGAGAGAGCCAGAGACAGTCTGGGACAGACGGCGACAGAGGGAGGGTCCAATATCTGCAGCCAAGGGGGCCTAGTGGATCCCACAGGTGTTATTCACTATTTAACGGTCGATTTAATATTAAGTATATCTGTCATCTTAGAACTATTATAATATTGCAGGGAGAAAAAAATGATTGGGGAATAAATCTATTATCAAGAGTGGAGAGCAAAAGAGCATTAAGTGCTACTATAGATTCTTAGATCATTATATAATTTCCGCTAGAAGTGAATTTCACAAGATGTTCATATTGAATATGTATTATTTAAACTATGTTGAATTCCATTTACCCATAAGGCACCAGTCAGTCCATTTAAATCTGCGCTGTTCACATACACGCGCACACACACATACACACATGCACACACACACACACATACACATACACATGCACACACACACACACACACGCACACAGCACACGGTCTCAGGGATCCTGAGTGGGTGCAGTGTCTTTTCTTTGAGCCGGTTGAACTCCTCTTCAGAGACACAACCAGACTAGAGTCTGGTACGACCATGTAGGATCAGAGGTACTTCATTCATTCATCCCCGGCGAGACATTTTGGAAGGGTGTCAAAGCACAAAGTAGGACAATATAGTAATAGTGAGCAAGAACAAGATCATAAAGAAGAAATATATATTTCCTGATTACCTTTTGTCCCCCTTTAGCTAATTCTGTGCTTCTCCCTTGCATCGTGAGTCCTATTTGACATCTGTTATTGTTTCACTAAGCAGAGGCTTGGATCCAGGGTGAGACATGTCATTAAGGAGCAGGTAGGTGGTAGTCATCTTGCTAATGGATGCCAACAGGTGGACATTGGGGAATCTAACCCAGTACCTTTGGGCTTGGGGTTAAAAGCCGAGCCACTACGCTACCTTGACACGTAATTATGGATGTATGGATATGAATGTATTGCAGCAGACAAGGGGAATCGTACCGTGCATGGAATGCTGATGGGGCCTGAATCAGCAGATGGAGGATGGGTCTGAGTGCGTAGTTGAACGGCTTCCCTAATGTAATGTATAAAGTAATCACTTCCAGAGCTTGCAACGGAGTCCGGTCCAGTGCTCGATGTAAAGTACCAGCGGGGGGGGGGGGGGGGAAGTGCATTAACCGGAAGTGAATGAATCGTGTTTTAACCCGGGAGGCGGGGAATTCTCCGACGCTTGACGAGGCAGTTCGGCTACCGGGCAACGATTGCTTGCTGAAGTCGAGTTGAACAAACAGAAGTTCAACGTGATAACTGAGCTCGACTTTATCAATCATGTCTTAGGACGCCCGATGTATATGACAAAAGGCCTAAATGTATGAATTGTACATTTTTGTAGGTTCTTTATTGACACTCGTCTAGCGTAGTCAGTAAGCACATCAAACACTCCCACAAGTACGAGTCTCAATATTAATCACCAAGTACAATAACAAGTACAGTAACCCACCCACAAAGGAATGACAAAGATCTTAAATGGAGAGTTCTCTCCGCTGCACATAAACAATTTATCACAGGATCGGTTAATTAAGATAGCACAGAGAAACTTATCAATGACAATGTTTCGGTTTGCCTCCGCTTCAAACCACTGTTTTCAATTACACAGCATGCCTATTGCTCTACACCCCCCCAACCCCCACCCACCCACCCACCCCCCAGGGCAACCAACATATTTAAAGAACTTGTTTAAAGAACCGCGGTGCCGTGAATGACAGGGTGTGCGGGCATTACCAAATAAAAATAGAAAACCCGAAATGTGATGCATTTATTTATACACTGGCTACAAATATGAGTTTTTAGTAGAAGTGCTTTTCTTGACTTTTTGTTTACGGCGCCACACATTATAGAGGTGTCTGCTTCTCCCTGGTGGAAGGGAGGAGAGAGAGATAAAGAGAGATGGAGGGAGGGAGAGGAGGAGGAAGGGAGCTTCTGTACTATGGATTGCTGATCACTTGTATATGAATACGAAGGAAAAAGAGAAAGGGATGAGAGCATGAGAGGAAGGGCGAGGTGGAAGAGAAATGGAGAGAAGGTATATTTGCTTCGTGTACGGTTCGATGGGTGTGCGCTCGTACATTAATATGACGAAAGAGATAGAGGGGGGGGGATGAGGGATAGCAGGAAGAAAAGAGAGAAGACACAGAGAGAGAGGGGATTGAGAGAGAGAGGGGAGAGAGAGAGAGAGAGAGAGAACAAAAAAGCAAGATAATACTTATTTGCATCATGGGCCAGTCGATTGGCATGAGCTCATACGTGAATATGACAAGAGGAACAGAGAGATCGGCTCCAAGGCCCACAACAGATGTTGCCCTCCCCAGATGAGAGCAGCACATTGAGATCAGAAGCGGCCCTGGGAATCAATTGGCTTCCGAAAGGTCAACAATAATTGCGAAAACCGCACAGCCATGAAATGTTAATAAATGGTTTGAGCAGCGGGCGGGCACATCACAAATACCATTTATCATATCACACCGTGCAGTAACCCAGTTTATCAATAACACTGCTATTGAAGAATGGCGCTTACATCATTTATACCCGGAGAGACGGCCGTTATTTGCATGCTGCAGAAACACTCCATGGGTACTTGGCCCTGTGAGACGGATATCAATCCCGGAGCCGGGGTAAAATATTCGTCCTCTGTCACCAGCCTTCGATTTTCTAGACCTTTCCCACTGAGCTCGCTGGGCTAGGACATTTTGAGCAATCCAAACAAAGTCACAATCCATATTGTTTTTAAAATTGCTGGGTGCCGAGTAAGAATCCTGTGATGTGATATTATGGGTCAAGGAAGAAAAGAAGATATGCTTTGGCTATACTGTGGATGTAGATATATCGTTTTGTAGATTTTGAAAATATGTTTTACGCATTACATTTCTTATGCGTCTTATTGTCCTGTGCTTCTGCTGTAACAGCCAAATGTCTGATCAGGGATTGACAAAGTATTCAAAAACCAATTGAAGTACCATTAGGCAGAGCAAAGTGTTATGCTCAATGGCATTTCAATAGATTTATATCAGTATAATTTTAGGGCTGCAGAATAAATTGCATATTAATCAAAATCGCGATTCCGGCCTCTGCATTAGCTAGTTGTCGAAAGTCACAATAAATGCACTAAACAAATGGATGTAAAAAAAAAACTTTAAACTTTAAAAACTTAAGTACATCTGATTTCATTCACCTATTATGTTAACATCCAATTACAAAGCAGTTACAACTTAGTAATAAGCGTTCTTAAGCATCACAGGCATTTGCCATTAAGGGCGCTAGAATCTTGTCTGCCATGTGTAGTCTGAGGAATCGCTAACGCTTAACATATGACATGAAGCAATCTAACGTATTGGCAAATTGACTTAAATTCAATAGGTTAATCACAAAGAAGAATAATCTGTGTCTTGATAATTTGATCGTGAAGCCCTGTGTATTTTATAACAATACAACTTTTTATATATACTTTATAAATATACATTTGCTGTTGCTACTTGCTAATATAATAATTGGTTATTTAACCAGCAGTAAAACGAAATAATTAAAACTGCTTCACAGAGATATTAGCCTGCGCACTTGAAACCAGAGGCAGGTTGTTCAGGCGCATTCCAGTGATTAGGGCCTCAAGCATGCTTACAGGTGGATGGAGGCGCGAGGGCCGTGGAACCCTCCAGCTGTGAGTCAAACAGCAACCCTGCAAACCCCATCCTCCACCCCCAGCCCCCCCCCCCCCCCCCCCACCCTCTTATCTCCCGTCTTTCATCTCCTCCGACGGCTCAAGTGCATAGAAGCCGGACCAACCTGCCCTTGTAAAAAATGCTTAATTCATGATGAACCATTTTAATCCTCTGCAGTTCCACCCCCTCCTCTGCATAAACCTCTCAGCCACACATGACACACCGCCGCCTCCACCTCAAGTTGAATATTACCGGACATTTCTCCCATCCGTCATTATCTCTCTCTCTCTCTCTCTCTCTCTCTCTCTCTCTCTCTCTCTCTCTCTCTCTCTCTCTCTCTCTCTCTCTCTCTCTCTCTCTCTCTCTCTCTCTCTCTCTCTCTCTCTCTCTCTCTCCCCATGTCTAATCACACTCTCCCTCCTTCTATTTTTCTCTCTCCCTTCCTCCATCCTTCTCTCCATGTATCCTCACACTCCCTCTCTCCTGTCTCCCTCTCTCAGCTCTCTTTGACTACCTCACTCTATCGCCCTGGCCGAGCAAGGACCACCAGACAACGGTAAATGAGCCTCCCTCATCCCCCTCTCCTCTCAGTTTTTTCGGCCCTTTCCGATTGGCAGTCGCCATGGCAACAGGGTAAACATGGCGGCAATTGAGGTTAAGCATCGCCCTGCTGATATTTATCACCCACTTAAGTGTTATGGCCTCATGATGATGGTGGGATCATCAAAGGCCCAGACACGTTCTTGGCTTAGGATTGTGTGTGTGCTCACATGTGTGTTTGGTTGTGTGTGTGTGTGTGTGTGTGTGTGTGTGTGTGTGTGTGTGTGTGTGTGTGTGTGAGTGAGTGAGTGAGTGAGTGTGAGAGAGGCTGGTAGGGTGTACAGAGGGAAGCAAATACATTCAGTAAGAATGAAAGAAAATAAAGAAAAGAGAAAGAAAATATATAAGTATATCATTTAAAAGAAAAAAATAATGAATGAAATAAAGGACTGATAAAAGAAAGAAAAAAGAAAAAAATAGAAATAATGATAAAGAGAGAGAGGAAATAGGAAAAAAGAAATAGAGTGAGGAAACACCAAAGTAAAGAAGGCAAAGGCTAGGAGGTGAGAAGACGAGGTGGACTAACACCAGACTCTACTGATGCCGTTGCCAGCTGGCTGAGCACACCACAGTTCCCCAGGGGAGAGAGTCTCTCTCTCTCTCTCTCACTCTCTCAACCGCCACATGACGCAGTAACCCATCATACATGTTCCCAGTCAATCTGACACCCACTGCTTGTCTGTCAGCCTCCCTGTCTGTCTGTCTGTCTGTCTGCCTGCCTGCCATACATGCTCCGAGTCAATCTGAAGCCCCATGTCCATGACAAGCTCAAAAAGAGCCCAGCGTCAGTGTTGCAATGCCTTACCTACGGGACGAGCATCAGAGCTAGCGCTGAACCTAGCGCTGAACCTAGCGCCACGCCACCCCTGGCTCCGAGCCTCTACGAGATTCACACTTGGCCGAGGTAATCATAATAATAATAATAATAATAAATAACCTCATCACTTGACACATCACATAGATGATCACATCATTTTGGAAGCACCTACTGGTACCTTACACAATACAGGCCAGTACAGGCCACCGTAGTCGTTGGAAAGGGAGGGGTGAGGGGGGGGGGGGATTCAGTTGGTTGCAATCTATAACCTCACCGCTAGTGACCACCTCGATTTTACACACTGGACCTGTCATGTTCCATCTTTTTCTTTGTTTTGTTTAGTGTTGGTTCTCCCCCTGTCCACCAGATGTCCTTAGACTTTTCCAATCACTTCACAGATCCCGCCACTCCCATGTGCAATCACTTCATTCCCCTCACATGAGCTTCCCTGTCAATCTTCCCACCTGCACCTCATTCCCCCATTAGTCTCTCCCATTAAATACCAGTTCACTTCGCTTGTTCCCTTGTTGGTTCTTTGTTTTTGTCATGTCCCTTGTTCCTCGTGGTTCCCAAATCGTCTTCTTTTTTCTGTCAGTTCATGATGTGGAGATTATTGGGTTTCTCTATTAAAGGCCCTTTTTTGTTACTGAGTTGTCTGCAATTGGATCCTATCCCTCCTTGTTCCTGCAGCCCCACCAACACCCGACCGTGACAGGACCTTAAACCTTCATTTTATTTCTTTTATGTTACTTTACAATTTTTTTTTACTATTTATTCCTCATTTCTAATGTTCATCCTTTTGTCAGATTTCGACTGCAATCCCCAATGTTCCTGTTGCCTCAGCCTGCTGCTATCGCACCCGAATCTTGTTTGTGTGATTGGGTTAACCTGTCAATTGGTTAATTGGGCTCACCTGTGTCTGCAATTAAGGCAGTCTTTACCTAACCAGTTTAGTTCTTCATGTGTTTGGTGAAGTCTGTTGTATTCTAAACTTTAGGCTCCATGTTCAACAAAACCCTGCCGTAGGCGCTACTGTCCAACACTTCTCCTTAAGCCTTTGTTGTGAATTTGCAGTTTCCTTGGAGGCCGTTCTATATGTCTGTCAAAACTATTTCACACCCGCCTCCTAATCCTTTGTCCCATATTCTTTGTTCTCGCTCTCTCCTATACCAGTGACTAGAACACACACACACAGCTGTGAGTCAGCTAATGCTCGCGGTGATATGCACAAAGACTGTGTGTGAGAGATACATATACTTTGTTTCTGTGTTGGTACAACTGTCTAATCCAGAGGATTTCAACCCACGTGCCGTGAGGCAGGTTCAGTCATACCCTGATACCCTGCACATGGCGATCAGGGAGGTAGACAGGACGTCGATTTCTGGGGTTGTAATGTCGACGACCCAAAAGTGACTATTATCCCAGAATACGATACATAACTAAATCTCTTAATTAAGTTTGAACTTATTCTATAATACACATAATCTCTGTATCAAAGTTCTAATGCGACACACATATATCGAACTGTAATGCAGTGCTAACCCACACAGTAAAGCCTATACCATTTGACTAATGTTATTTGTAAAGACTTAATGACGGAAATATCAAACATGAGTAAAAAGTGATCAATTAATTAAGAAATAGCAATTGTCAGATAAATCAAAGATGTATTAAAAGCAAGAAAAGAACCCAGACAGATCAACAGAACGCACTTGATTAAAACGACATTCAATTTGAAACATTCAAACACGTTTTCACACATTTGACACCAACGCATAAGCCACAAGAACAATGTTTCAACAATGTCTTCGCTTAATAAAGACACTATTCCTTTGAGTGGGAAGGCCATTGAGTGCATAAGCAAAATAGCGTCTTAATTTTGCACTCTGAAAGTTGCAGGACGCAGACAGCTGAACGGCATGTAGCTTGCTAGCAACAATGGAAAACCATATATGTTAACTCCAAAGCAATGTTAGCTTTGGACGCAATAAGCATTGTTTGATGGCATACGCCCCTTGCATGTCTGACACATGTAAAAATACTGTTTTATTAAAGGAGTAATGTTTTGTCCTATGTTTGGTTGCACATATTGTATTTTGTGTGTTTGTTGCAAATATTTGAACACTGATGCTGATTCCATTTTGTGCAAGTTCTCTTCCCTCCCAAACTCATCCCAATAATCCATTTAAATACCTATTGTTTAATAAATTATGTGATTGCCTGTATTTAAATGAGACTATATCTGTTTGATAATTATTTGACTGTGGCTTATTTGACTTATTTGACCTGCAATATGGGGCAAATCTCACTAATAACATTATCATAATGTGTGTGACATTCTCAATAATCTATTACTATGAATTTCAGTTGGTGTTCCTTGAGGTTTTGGTCAATATTTGGTGTGCTTTAGGCTCAAAAAGGTTGAAAATCACTGGTCTAATCTATCCATCTTTGTGTTTTCAAGTGTGTATCTGTATGTTTATATTTTTTATTTGTGTGTGTGTGTTTATTTGTTGTGTGTGTGTGTGTACTTCTGGTCATTGACTAGGTGCTCCTTTACCTGGTGTGTGTGTGTGTGTGTGTGTGTGTGTTTAATAGACAGCTGTTGACATCCACCTAATGACTCTGTCCACGCTAACAATCACTAGACTCTGGTTTTTATCTCCTATCACGCCAGGAAGTATTACCTGTCAAGCCTGGACAGTCCTAGTTCAGATCTTGCTCGCATTGTGATCAGATGAGCTAGCCCACATCCCGAGGTGGTCAGGCTTGCATTCTGATTGGATAAAAGTGGTATGTGGACAGCAGTGCCTACACGTAGCCCGCCAGGATTCTCCTCCGTTTCTTCGGAAGGTATACTCCGCTACACACACTTGGACTCAAGTAAAATGATCTAAAGTGAACCATATCTGCCTATGAATGTCATGTATCTGACACTTTATAATTTTTTTGATTTTATTAAAAAATAAGTTATGACACACGATTTTTCTGGATTTTTAATTAGGAAATAGTGTAAATGACCATATGGTAATGCCTGTATCTAATAATCCTGTGAATTCATGATTGTTAATCGTGTAGCATACATTACAGTATAGTCAGTTAATCTGTTCTGCTTTTAAAATGGTTCTGCTGCTGATACATTGCGTTAGAAACGTTATAGAAAACTCTATCATTCGATTTTTCTATCGTACCGTGATATATTGTCTTATCGCTCAGCCCTACTGTAAGTCAATTTGGATGAGTGTGTCTGTAAAATGACGTGATGGTAATAGTGGCCATACCTCTTAGCTACCAGTTGTCAAGCTCTGTAAACACCAGCTGCTCAGGTCTTGGTATGGCAATCTAATCATTCATGCTCATGTAAGACCTCATCAAGATAGAATAAGTACACACATATGACATTTAATATCTGTTCATAACTGTTTCCAACAGCTTGGATGAGCACACTGAGGCTGGGAGTTCATGCATCAGCTTCTTGTGAGGACAGTTGTATTCCAACACACAGCAGTTACAACGACAAACCGCGGCTCCCAGCGAGTCTCCGACAGCTTTGTTTGGAGAAGGTGAGGCCTTTCAAGAGTGGGAACAGGAAAATAATTTCCTTAAAATAACATAACACCATTAGTCAATTATTACTACACCATTAACTGTTAATTAACTGTTAATCAATTGTAAGTTAATGCTTATTACTGCAGTTATTGGATCCTTATTGTAAAGTATTACAGACTCCCGGGCTAACACTGTGGTGTAATTCAGATGCCTGGGGACAATAATCTCTCAGGCCCCCCTCCACCATCGAGAAGACCCAGCAGAGGATGTTCTTCCTGCAGCAGCTGACTAAATCCAACCTGCCGCGGAAAACGATGGTCCAGTTCTACACAGCCGTCACTGAGTCTGTCCTCAGCTCATCTATCACGTTCCGCTGCCTTAACTGCCATGGACAAACGCAGACAGCCGAGAAGGAATTCGGCTGGCAACCTGCGGTCTCCCCTGGACCTGTACCGCTCCAGGACCAGGAAGAAAGCAGGAAAGATCATCGCCGATCCTTCCCATTCCGGTCACCACCTCTTCCAAAGACTTCAATCCCGCAACATTTTCCGGTCCATCCAAGAGCAAAACATCGCACGAGCATATTTTGCTCATATCGTGTGGCTTTGTGTCTTTTAAGCACCAACCTCAACAAGTCACTTTCCTTGTATGTGCGAATACACTTGCAAATAAATGAACTCTGATTTCCAAACGGTGTCGCAGAAAGGCGCAACGATTCAAGATGTTTTTGAAACTGTCAAGCTGGGCTGCCAAGCGTGGTTAGATCTTCATCAGAAACACACCAAAGAAATGGTGCTGAAGAGGAAGACCTGTGGATCATATTTAACATGGTGCTAATAACGAGCACACTTTAATCTTCCCCTGGCTGTAGAGCAGCCAGACTAGCCAGTCCCGCTCTTTCTCCCTCTCAGCACTTTCTTTTATCGGACTCTGTGGCCAGACGTCCAGACAAGGCGATCTTCAAAATGTGCTGATACCCTCCACAGTCCTCACCCAAAAATGCATACAAGGACGCGCGCACGCACACGCACACGCACGCACACACACACACACAAAATAATAAAGCCGAACCGAGACGGGCAGGATAGACAGCACAATCATGACTAAATCGTATTATATGTGTGCTATTGAGCGGACTGCCCCACAACTTGTTTGTCCTCTTGTCTTTTTGTACTGCCAGGCATAAACCAACGATGCCAGAGTGTGTGTGTGTGTGTGTGTGTGTGTGTGTGTGTGTGTGTGTGTGTGTGTGTGTGTGTGTGTGTGTGTGTGTGTGTGTGTGTGTGTGTGTGTGTGTGTGTGTGTGTGTTTGTGAGTCAGTCTCAAGGGTAGCGGAAGCAGAGATTGCCGAGATAATCCCCTTGGAATGAGTTTCTCAATAACATGCATGTTTCTGTTTAGTTATTTATTGATTTGTTTTGCATATATTTGTATGTTTACCCCTCAGGTGGTTTAAAGACAACTTTTGACTTGTGTTACTCCAATTTTTTAAGGGGTTTAGCTATTGTGTCATTAGGTTGCAGTTGACTTTGCAATCTTCAGAATACAGTCTCAATAATTATACTTCTTTATACTGGCTGTTCATTTACATTTGTACTTTTCAACACTACAGTCTTAGGCACAGGGACGGAGAAAAATGTCCCGGGACTTCAGGAACCACACTGGCCCACAACAGGCTGCGGTCACACACACACACACACACACACACACACACACACACACACGCCACTAATGATCACAACCTCAACCTCAACGCACACACACACACACACACACACACACACACACACACACACACACACACACACACACACACACACACTGTGTGCCAGTTCCACCTATGCATTGACTTATCCTGCAAACGGCAGATTAGAGGTTTTCTACAGTGCACACGTGCAGCAGCAGAGCCCACGGCAAGTGTACCATATTGGCTCCTAGCTATCGATAGAAGTTTATTTTTGCTCCACTCTTAAGCCATTTAACGTTTTAAAAGATCAATGCTCAGGCAGACAAGATAACACATGGCTGGCTGTACCTGCCTACCTTCACACTGTCATGCTCAACACTCAGCTCGCCTAGCTGGGTTCTCTTGTTCTTCTACACCTTGATTTTTAAGCGGATGCTTTTTTTTTGCAGAAATATCCATTGTGGTAGTATTTATAACTCCTTCCAGTTTTTGAGTTGGCATATTTTTGAGTTGGCAATCCTTTATAAACCAACTTTCTAATCGCCGCATGTCGACTACAGTCATGTGTAATTACGTAAGTTCAAAACAGAATTCCCGTCCCAGAATGCGCTACTGGTTAGAGTTAGGCCTGGTTTACGAGGACGAACAACAGACATCCTTCTTAGCCCTTTTGTGACGTCACACAGTGACCTCAAAATGACATCCCGGTGACGTCACAATGACCCCGCGACATCTGAGGTGGTGGTAACCTCATGGTGACATCCCAGTGACCCGACACAGAAAGGCTTTCCCTAGCCAAAACACACGTGCGTAAAGGCTGGGACTTCCTCTGCGCCTTTCGCGTCCGCAGATAGTTGTGGGCGTGTATTCGTCGCGCTGGCGCACACTCGCTTCCGTTCGCACTACCGCTGGGGGGTCCACGCATGCATGTTTCCCGATGCGCACTCCATTCCAGTTTGTGGTGGTAATTGCACCACAACGTTGTTTGCCAACCACCATACAAATCAAGGAGGAGGAGGAGGAGGAGGAGGAGGAGGAGGAGGAGGAGGAGGAGGAGGAGGAGGAGGAGGAGGAGGAGGAGGAGGAGGAAGAAGAAGAAGAAGAAGAAGAAGAAGAAGAAGAAGAAGAAGAAGAAGAAGAAGAAGAAGAAGAAGAAGAAGAAGAAGAAGAAGAAGAAGAAGAAGAAGAAGAAGAAGAAGAAGAAGAAGAGCGGACCCCTTGGCGAACGGCCGCGCCCGGCCCTCGCGGAAATGGGCGGAAGACGACATTTACGTTACAGGATCACATATTTAGAAAAAAATGATGTGATGGGTTTTATGGACAGGTCAGTGAAAGGAAAGGATGTGACACGTGTCAATAGGACCGCAAGGGGGAATCGAACCTGCGGTTTCTACAAGTCATTTAGCCAATGTGGTTAGTGCACGAGTGGGATTAACCATCAAGCCTTTTACACTTTAAGACCTTTATGTTGTGATTATGATTGCACTTGACTGAACAAATGCTGCAGCCAATCACAGCCATCGGTGCTGCCGACGAGATCGTTAAGAATAAAGAACGAGCAGTGGAATTCCCCTCTTACATCCTCACCACAGTAGGAAGGAAATTATAATAGTGGTCATGATTTCCTTGGTGACGTTGAGAGTCTTCCGCAAGTAGGCATCCCAACAGAGGTACAACAATTTAAAAAGCAATACAATATTCGGATCCTGATTCGAGTGCAATGGTCCTCGCATGATTGGTTCCAAAGAAATCTTGAGGTAGTATGAGATGACCGATGTCCGTTGAGCAACAATTCACAACGGCTTCATGGAGAGGGAGGGGGGGTTAAGGCCCACCGCCCATTCAGTCTGAGTGAAAATGGGACATAATGTCTCACGGCATTGAACATAACGGAGGGGTGGTTGGGGGAAAATCTTAGTACCATGACACAAAATATTCCCATCCCTATATCCTTTTAACCTATACCAAATGGTGAATGTGTTTGGTTACCATTTGGTCATGTCATTTAGTCATGTCATTAAGGAGCAGGTAGGTGATTGGGCATAATGCTTACCGCTAGACACTGACATTTAACAACAGTTAATTAACGTCATGGATCCAACTGTAATGCAAGCTCTGGTACTTAGCATGGGGTAATGTGCGTGTTAGGGTACTTAGCACACGAGATTAACTTTGAAGCAAGTACTTGCAGTTCAGCCGCTCTACTAAGTTGAATACAGATTTAACTAGCATTTTATTAAACAGTGTTTTTCATGTGAAAATCACCATAAGTCATACGAGTCATAATTACTCTGCTAATGAAGATTTGTAGATTTGTATGAAATAAATTAACACGCACAAGAACACGCACACACGTCTCATAATGGGTTCCAAACACAGTACAAAGTCTCATGATTATGTTTTAATAGTTTGCTCTTCTCACAACAGTCTGGTACATGGTTCGTTTTGAGATACAAATTATACCTTTCCCTTTTTTTATCGGGTCTGCCTCTGTCCTCTACTTTATTTTGTTCACTATCTTCTTCTATTTTCAGTATTTAATTTCCTCCAGCTCTCTTTCCACCAGAAGTTCAACCATTCCTCAGGAACAGTGTCAGCAAATATCATCTACCAGGAGAAAGTATTTCATATCGGTGGCTTTTCAAACCCTCACAGTAATTGTCTTAAGGAGTCTAGCCATATATATCCATCCAGCAGAAATAATGGTCTGTTCTGATAATGAGAGTGCTAGGTCACTTCTACTCAGACCCAAAATGGGTGCCTTACTGAAGACAGGTTTTCTTTTCATTAAAAATACAACTAAACCGGACTCCTCTGAGCATCGTTTTTATTCCTATTACTTGTATTGCACTTTATCATATGAATGATGGTGGGGTTATCGAAGTCTCCACAACTATAAGTTCAACTATAAGTACGAACTATTCTCGACAAACATTACGTTTACTTTGACAGTAATTGCCTGCTGCAATTCAATAGAGAAAAAAAAAAGGAGTAAACAGGTTTAGTGTCCTGTGTGGCTTAAACTCATAATCTTTTCGACAATTTGTGGCAGAACCGGTGTTGGCCATTTTGGTAATGACTGTGTCAGGTCACTGTGGCCGCCCTGAAGTTTTCAGCTGGATGAATCTTTTCATGATATAAACCTGCAACTCTTCTAAGAAACACACATGCACACTTAATTCATGTTTTAAAGGGCTTTCTACTTTACCAACGGGTATGAGATCACTGCAAACAATTTCAAAATCAGTGACATCACAAGTGGAAGTCTTCACCCATATGAACGATGTACAGATCATCTCCCCGTCACCTCACTGGTGGACTGTACAAACTGGTAGGATGGAGATGATCTATTTATCATATATCTGAGTGGACACTCCCCACTTGTCATTTCACAAGTGGATCGATTTTAAAATGGCTTTGTAATGGCTTTACAAATCAACACCACGCCTGGTGTAAAAAAAAAAGGGCCCTATAATAAATTTGCTCAACTTTCAACATTTCTTTTGGTTAGTTTTACTTAAAACATCCGCTTTGGCCTGGCGTTTTGGACCTAGGTAACACATCTTGTGGCACTCCTGTAACACACGCATCCCATGACGCGCCGAATGATCCCCTAATCACAGCGCAAACGCACCTGCGATTTTCCAAGCTGAATTAGCCTAGCGTTTCCGCGGTGGCAGAGAGGTGAGAACGAAAGGTGAAACTAGGTCTATCTGAATGGTGGTAGTTAATCCCTGTGAGATAGCGAAATCCTTTTCCCCCGTGGAGACTACGACTACCGCCGCCTTGGGTTAAAACCATCGGACAACGCGGTTTATCCGGTTCCATGTTGGATGGAGGGTTTCTTTCACTTCCCAACACACAAATCTAGGAACCTCTTGACTGGACTGACCCAAACTGAGTAGTAGGCCACTACTTATTTCCATTTTCTTTGTTGTTCAGGTATCCGCTGAGAGCCCCGCCTAAATTTAATTAACTTTATTATTAATCGCTTCCTTTCATTACTGACCGGCGTAACTGGGATACTACGGAACTGAACGAACGCTTAATCTTATCTGGTCCCACTAAAGATGCTCCTATTTGGACTGATTGATTTTCCTGACTTGTTAAATTATCTTTCTGTTTTCTAGGTTGCCACGCATTTATTCAAAGAATGAACCGACTGATATACTCTTTCATGTGTTTAACTTGTCGTGTATGAGGGTTCAGTAAATGTTCATGGGGAATTCCTGACTCCTTTGTAAGGGGACTGACTTATCTTAAATTAGACAACAAAGTCAGACCGTTACAATCTGTTTAAACAGTCACAGTTTCTAAACATTTACATTTGTTTAAACGTTAACAACATGATTCCATAGTTAGTAGATTACTCTACAATGGGCGAATCAATATCACTACAATTTCACTGCACTACACTACTCATGCATCAGAATTAAGTTCTAATTATCGGCACGGGTGACTGTTAGCTAATCAAATCAAGAATCAACAATGAACAATGCTTCTTGGCAACACAGAACAAATAAATAGTAGCAAATTATGGGCCATGCCTCCATTCAATTGTGAATAATAGATATTATACCGTGGAAATAATCGAATAACGCTTGTTCCTATATTCATGTAGAAGGGATAAATCATATCATCAATCAAAGGCTAAAGAGGATGAAGAGAGGAATTAAAGAAATGTATCCATGCAATGCATGATGGGTATCAAAATGTTGTGTCAGTCCATGCTGGTGTTTCGATGTGCTGTGGGTCCGCAGCAGATGGGCTAAAACGTTTACTTCACCACATGCACAGTGAACATCAGGCCGGTGACTTTGGTTTGGGAAAAGTGCACTTTTCCCAAACCAGTGACATGTACAATGCCCGAACAGTCAATCTCCGAAAAGGTTAAAACCGAAAACTGTTCTGTTTTATCCTTTTCGGAGATTGCAAATGCTAAATTTCCTGTGGTGACTAATGCCGGCTTAAGTTGTACGGAATGCCAACACAGAGAAAAGAGAGAAGAGAAAGAGAAAGAAAGAATAAAGTTGAGGTTTAGGTAACTGAAAGTAGGAACAAAGGCAAAGACAAGCGACTAAGAGAGAGCATGATTGAAAAATAGGAGGGTAGAAGCAGGGATGATTGACAGGAGAAGAGAAAGATATGAAGAACAAAATACTAATAAAAAACGACCCCACATACACACACACACACACACACACACACACACACACACACACACACACACACACACACACACTAACAGATTCTTGTTGGGCTCTCAATCTTTCAATCTCTCTCACTTTCGCCTATACGCTCGAGGCAAAGTCACTGGGACAAAAATTAGTTTGAGCCCTGCTACACACACACACACACACACACACACACACACACACACACACACACACACACAGAAAAATGTATATAGTATAATAGTGATGAATTTTGACTTCTAGAAAAGTGAAGACAGAAGAAGAAACTTAAAGTGCTTAAGCAGTGGCTGTACGGGGAAATGTATTCACACTTACCTAACTTGAACTTCAATTTTACATCTGCAAGTTAACCAAAGAGCAATGACATCTACATAATGTGCCACCGGAGCGACCTGCTATTTTCCAATAATAGTTTCAATAAAGAAGGACATTCATTCAAAATTGCTGTTTTTCATGGTGTCTTTGTTCTTCTTGTGATGTGTGTGTGTGTGTGTGTGTGTGTGTGTGTTAGATGGCGAACAAGAGCAGTAAAGTGAGTTTGTTTAGCCGTATAGATTATGTAGCTACTACGAGTGCTCAAAGCACTACTACAGTTAATGTGTGTGTCACTGGCCAACGCACGCACGCGCGCACACTTGTAAGAGAGCAGTTAGGGTTAAGTGTTTGGCTGGAGGACACATTTTATGTTTACTAGGATCCAAGGGGAAATCCACACAGATGGAAGGAGGAAATAAGGTTGGTTTCATAGTAAGAGGGGGGAGGAAGGAAAAGAGTTGGATGGGGAGATGGTGTAAAAGAGGAAGATGCAGAAACAGTGTGGAAATCAACAGGATCTCAAGGAGATGTGTGAGGGTGTGCGTGTGGCAGTGCGTGTGTGTGTGTGTGTGTGTGAGGGTGTCAGTCTGTGTGTGTTTGTGTGTTTGCTCAGGTGTGTTATCTTGTCATCATCTAATGTGTTTGTCCCTTGTTGTGTTTGAGCAGATCTTAGTTGACCTTCAGTGGGTTCAGTGTGTGTCCCTATGCCTTCCTTGGTGTACGCACACATGTTGGTGTGTGTGAGGTAGAAAGACAGATACTGAGAGAGAGATTAAAAGGGTAGAAGGAAATGAAACAGGAAGAGCAGTAGGGAAAGGATAATAGGTAGACAGGGCTGATGCAATAGTTTGTTACTCCAGGATGCGAATCACCACGTTGATAAAAGCAACACACACACACACGCATATACACACACACATACACGCTACAGAAATCACGTGAGCTACATAGTTACACATATATGAATCATGGACACACACAGTTACACAGAGATACAAGAAATGACACAGAACAAACAAAAGAAGACTGTCAAGCTATCCAGTACAAACAGACCCCCGTATGGTCTCAAAAAAGGACACACACATATACACACACACACACTCCTGAATTTCCAACCACAACCACACACAAGTACACTCTAAGGCTCTCACACACTCACGAGCACTTGCACACACACGCACACACACATATGCAGCACCACAAATGTAAACACACAAACACATATACCTGACATTATGGGGGCCTCCCATCTTGCTGTTAGTGAAAGGTTATGGGCCAGCGCCTGGTGTGAGCATGCATGTGGTCAGTGCTGGTGGTAAAGTACAATAATGAACTGGGATGTTCACCCGGTGGACACCCGCAGTCTTGGTGTTCCCTTGAATAATAACGGAAAATCATCAAAGTCCGAAGGTCCCCACCCATGTTAGTTGTTACATGGTATAGCAATTAAGCTAGCCGCTACACACATCTTTCGGTGTATATGGGGAGATTACGGGTAGATACACAGTTATTCTACGTGTGTTATTATTACATTTCAAGTGTTTAGTTACTATTTGCCTATGCATGGGAAGGTACGAGTCTCTGAACTGAAGGGTCCATGCCTGTTTTTACACTAAAGACAATATTGTCAAAAGAAAATATCAAAAAGGTTAGCATAATATTTGGACATAAATAATGTGATACTATTTGTGATCATATTTTTTAGGCCTTGGCAACCATTACAGGTGTTAAATATTTCTTTATTTTAGAACAGACAAAAAACAGGGATATTATTGAAATGTTTTGATGTTGATATTTGAAGATTGTGTCACCAAAATGTCAAAAAGCATGCGACAAACAGCATCACACAAGCAGCCTGCCCGAGCAGAATCCCAATAAAGGAGCAATGGGGAACTGGGACCGATCGGCGCAGCGAAAACGCTTCCTCTTAGAATACACTGATGTATTCTCGGTCCCCAACACCATTTGGCGGCTGATTGAGCATCTTGTCGAGCAGCTTCAACAATTCCACAATATTGGAACAGCGAATACGGCAGGGATGGAGAACAACATCTGGAGATTTAGCAGGAAGCGCGAGGCCGATCTACTTTTGGTATCCAGCCATACAGTGAGACTCTGTTCGGCGTTCCCAAGGGAGAGTGAATCAGCCACTTGTACGCCATGGTCCTGTTGCTTATGGCATTGTTTTAATTACAATAATAAAACTAATAATGCAATGAAAAACAGAAGGCTAATGAAAAAAAATGGCATTGCTGCTTATTGGTCTTGAAAGCTTTTAAAGGCATAGAGCATCTCTCTCTCTCTCTCTCTTTCTCTCTCTCTCTCTCTCTCTCTCTCTCTCTCTCTCTCTCTCTCTCTCTCTCTCTCTCTCTCTCTCTCTCTCTCTCTCTTTCTGTGTGGGTATACCATAACTGTCTGTCTGTCTGACCAAGTCTGTGTATGCACGTGACAGAACCAGTTTTATAGGCCATCGATCACACCCCCTGAGTCAGCTGTACGTGCAGATAGCATAGTGTACATAGACACCAAGAGGCATGTGAACACACACACACACACACACACACACACACACACACACACACACACACACACCTGCTACACTGTACGCGTTTAGTCTCTGAGTTTTTGCTAATTAGTAAATCTCCAGATGTTTGTCTCTAAATACTGGGGGGGATCAGTTTAACTTTGTGGACCAGGGGACTCCACCTTTCTCTCACACACACACACACACACACACACACACACACACACACACACACACACACACACACATGCACCTTTGAGATTAGATTTGCACTTTTGCAAGATCGTGAAGGCACATACTCAGACACACGCACGGATGCACATGCACACACCACATGTACACACCCACACACACACACGTCCCCTGATCTGCCGTGCTATGTAATCTCATAAGGTTTAGACTCAGACACAAAGCACATGGTAATCTGCATCAACACCTTGTGTGTGTGTGTGTCTGTGTGTGTGATTTTGTGTTTGTGTGGTGTGTGGCCATGGGTGTGTGGCCGTGCATGCGTCTGTGTTTGAATTGTGTTTGTTTACTCATGATATATTTCCCACTGCCAATTCCAAAGACAAACATTTCAGTAACAGCCCCTGACTGGCTGGCAACAGGAGGCCATCTTGTTTCCTGTCCAGCCCGGTGGCATCGTCAGGATGTGGGAGGGAGGTAAAGAAGGAGAGGAAAGGCAAACTGAAAGATGAGAGGAGGAAAAGGGGGAGTACATAAGATGAAGGCGGGTACAGAGGCACTGCATGTGACAGAGCTGACGGCTGGGTGAGAGAGGGAGAAACAGAGGAAAATAATCAAGCGATGTAGTGAACTGTACATGAACCTACGGCAGCCCTGAAGTGCAAAACACAACAGCATTAGAGAGACTCAAACTGGAAGAGGTAGGTGTATATATATTTTTTAAGAGGTAGGTACGTATTGGACAATGATGCCTTGTCCTGATTGGATGTGCTGTCTGTCAGTCTGCAACTAACAGATGTAGTTACTTTCGCTGTGTTTTCACTCAGAAAAAGTGGTCTAGCTAGTTTTGAAGTTAGGAGCTGGAACAAAACGAACAATATGTAAGTTAAGTTAAGTTTAATGTTAGAATATTTAGCTGCGAACCGGAAGCTAACTTCAGCACCGTCTCCATCTACAGTATTTTAGTTCTGGTTCAAATTCAAAGAAAATGGAACCAAACATCGATTTGAGGAATGAAGTAATTAAAGATTATTTCGATCAAGGCTATACATACTTGATATGCTGTCAACTTTGCACAACATTAAGATGAGTTTGCGCACACTGAAAGCAACTACATCTGTTAGTTGCAGACTGACAGACAGTACATCCAATCAGGACAAGGCATCATTGTCCAATACATACCTACCTCTTAAAAAAATAAAGAATAAAATGTACCTACCTTTTCCGGTTTGAGTCTCTCTAATGCAGTTGTGTTTTGTGATTTGCTGTTGTGTTTTGCACTTCAGGGCCACCGTAGAGCCAAAACATTTTTCCATTGAAAAGTTGCATAGAGAGCGAGACATAGAGGACAGAGAGACATTAACAGAGTTCAAAAGAGAGAAAAAATATAATGTTAAAATGAAATGGCATAATGCCGAATAAATTGTGTCCTTCCCAATGCTGTGAGTGCGTTCAGACAGAAAGAAACCCAGATGGGCAGATATTGACAGAGTGAAAGAGGGAGACAGGAAACAGAAGGTTGGATGGACAAGAAATATTGAAATATAAAAAGACAGACATGACGATGATTAAATAATAAAGAAAGAGAGACCTCCCGGTCACATCCCAAAGGAGGGGGAACAAATGAACTAAACCTTATAAGCTCTCAAAGTAAAAGCAAATATAAGTTGATATATCCAGAGTCTGCTTGATGCGTGGAGACTATTTAACAGTAGTTTCATCAGCACAGATATAACTCGCCTGTCACTAGGTCTTACCCTCAAACACAGGAGAAAAAACACAAACAAGACTGCGTTTGTTCAAAAATACCATTCTGCTCCTTTACGGGAATAAAACCCAAATATAATTGTCTCAAGGCATCACCCTGGGGCTATCAGTACATTGATGGTATACGTGGGTGTCCTGGATAGAGTGAGGGTGCTAAAACTGTTCAGGCGAAAAGGTTAATGGCGGATTCAAGGCCTTGACCTCCAACGGACAAAGAAGAAGATGGGGAGGGAGCCCACCTGTCAATCAAACTAAATTATAATAACAAAACTGTGACTTCACAGGTGCTGCACGGGGAAGTGAAATCAGGATTTGCTCAAATGAAAACTCTGTTTATTATTCCAGGAAAGTGACAAGCCTCTAGGTTCAGGTCATTGTTCTGTGGAGTTTCAGATAGAATAATAATTTTCGCAGTGGTCTTAAGGAGCCTGACCAGAGACATTTGTTTATGTCTTTCACTGCCTGTCCTGTTGACTAGAGAGGAACTTGAGGCTCGCTAGCGACGCCATGCATTCTACACAGCTCAGTCCTGTCCATGGGTAAAAACTAGGCATATTCAACTGGTCACAAGAGGGCCGAACACAACCCCTGTGTAGTATGGCCGTTGTAGCTTACAGTTGTGTTTTTCTAACCCTCTTCTTTCTTTTTCCCTGGTGTAAATGCACACCTGCTATGTGTGTGTATTTGTCGGCGTGTGTTTCTGTGTGTGATTGCGTACCGGGTTCAATAGCCCAATGTCTTCAGTGCAGTGTACTTGCGGGCGCTTTTATTCAAAGCATACAATACCGCGAGTGCATATATATTCTCAGCATGGGGAGATCCCATAGAGAGGGACTCCGCTTGGGACTCCGACCCTGGCTTCTGTTAATGCCATGCACTACCAAACTGCTGTCCTCTAGAGATGCTGGCAGCTCAGAGTTGTTCCACACTCTAATCCCCAGTCCAGCCTCCAGCGCTTCAGTCCATCGCTCTTGCCAGGAAGTGTCCACCCACTGCGGTTTATTAATAGCCCCCGCTCTCCCAAACCTCATTAAGAAAATCCACTCACTGCATCCGCACCACCACCACCACCACCACCAACACTCCATCACCATCATCACCACCACCACCTCCACGTCCACATCCACCACCACCACGACCCCCTCCACCACCCATCCGCCACCACCACTACCCCCACCACCACCACCACCTCCAGCACACCACCTCCACAACAACATCACCACCTCATAACATGTTAAGGTCATTTAGATGTATAATGATTGTGACCCTTCACCAACTGATAGATTCCCGATTCAACATTTCCTCAGATTCACTATTCAATAGAGCCAATAGACCCCTTTCACACAGATGCTCCGTTGGGCAAACGCAGGTGTCGCTCATAACACTAATACCGGGTTTGCTGCTTTTACGGTGTTTTTCCTATGACGTCCTACGTCTCTTTGAGAGCTAGGCCAAATGGCATTCTGGGATGTCAAACGGTGATCCATCTAGGGTGTTATTCACCCGAGTGAAGGACCCAGTGTTATCCGAGGGGAAGTTCAACTGAGTTGAGCTGGTTCCCACTTGGCCTGACTCCAGCTCCTGTGCTATGGATACTCAATTAGACAGGATTGATCGTTTCACTGTGTGTGTGTGTGTGTGTGTGTGTGTGTGTGTGTGTGTGTGTGTGTGTGTGTGTGTGTGTGTGTGTCTGTGTGTCTGTGTTTGTGTGTTTGTGTGTTAAAATAGTGCACGGGTCAACTCAAAATTCACCTGAATCCGCCCACGGCTTCAATTAGCCTGCTGGCAACCACAAAGTGCTATTGTGATATTATTGATTTAATTGTAGTACTAAAAGGTAATTGGACTGCATACATTTAGCATTTACATTGCTGTATAGCTTTTCTAGCTAATGCTATATTAGTGTCTGGTGTGTGTGTGTGTTTGTGTCATAAGTCATCTCATATGTGTTTATTACTTTTCCCTCACCAGACTCTTTCCCCTGGACATTATAATTCGCAGGTCATATCGATCCTATTATTTATTTATTATCCAAGGAATTATTGATATGTTTATGCGTATTATCGCATTACCCTGACTCTCATTCTTAGCCTTGACATCTGTTACCTGCTAGCTAAACCAAGATTCCCCAATGCCTATATTGGAATTAATACAGTCAGTACATCCAGGGTTGGAAACTAACTTTTTGTTGCACCAGCACTGTTTCTGGTGGATGTAAAAATGTACACTTGGACATTTTAACCGACACAATCGTTTTTGCACTGTGATTACGAAATAGAAAAAGCGCATGAGCATTAAAAACATATATTGTACATATATTTGATTATTTAAAATATTGACAGATAACACCCCTACCAAAATGGTACATTCCCCTCAGCATGCTGGGAACTCCCCTACAAAGGTGCAAGGTAGCATCCGCTAGCATTGCCTCAGCGGGGAGGAATACTAAGGTAGCATCCGCTAGCATTGCCTCCGCGGGGAGGAATACTAAGGTAGCGTCTGCTAGCATTGCCTCCGCGGGGAGGAAAACTAAGGTAGTGTCCGCTAGCATTGCCTCCGCGGGGAGGAATACTAAGGTAGCGTCCGCTAGCATTGCCTCAGCGGGGAGGAATACTAAGGTAGCGTCCACTAGCATTGCCTCTGCGGGGAGGAATACTAAGGTAGCGTCTGCTAGCATTGCCTCCGCGGGGAGGAATACTAAGGTAGCGTCCGCTAGCATTGCCTCCGCGGGGAGGAATACTAAGGTAGCGTCCGCTAGCATTGCCTCCGCAGGGAGTTATACTAAGGTAGCGTCCGCTAGCATTGCCTCCGCGGGGAGGAATACTAAGGTAGCGTCCGCTAACATGGCCTCCGCGGGGAGGAATACTAAGGTAGCATCCACTAGCATTGCCTGCGCGGGGAGTAATACTAAGGTAATATCGTGAACATTTTCTATTTCATTTTACGTCTCATTCAATGCACGAAATAATGTGATTTAATGTTAATGTAACAAAACAATACAAATAAACCAAAATAATTCTTGACCTTATATTTATAGACATTATGAATGTATGTATTCATAATAAGAAACAAACTGCTATTATTATCCGTTGTATGTTTTTGTAGCTATCTGTGGGGTTGGAACTCAAACTTGATTGACTGCACCAAACGTTTGAATGACCTCGCACACCGAGAGGTTGAGCGTTTGTCTTTTTTTCTCTTCTTTGCCGCCAAGTCAATTGGGAAAAAAACAACAGAAGAGATTTGAGTGTGTTATTTTCAGATTTAAGGTTATGATATAGGTTAAATCAAAAACCTGAACAACAACATTTAATTACACAGCCTATCGTTCATATCATACCAATAATTGTCTTGTTCGTGTACCGGCGCACTCCCACGTGCATTTTATGTGGATGCATGTTTCTTTTGTGTGCATGAGTGTGTGTGTTTGTATGTGTGTGTGTGCGCGTGCGTGTGGGTACACCATCTTCGAGCAGATGATGGAGTAATTGATCAAAGACGAGAAGGGACAGGGCAAAATAACTAATTAAAAACCTCTGCTGCAGTGTCAGCGCCTTTGTGCAGTCCATGACTCTGTGTGTGTGTGTGTGTGTGTGTGTGTGTGTGTGTGTGTGTGTGTGTGTGTGCACGAGCGTGGCTCACTATATCCAATGTTTCTCTTCACGCTGTACTGTACTTTTAATGTAGAGTAAAGTTGTACAACGCCTGAGGCATGATGGGTAATGTGTGTGCAGTCAGTTGTTAAACAAACCACTCCTCTTTTTTTTTAGGGGGGTACTATTAAAGTCTAAAAGTTAATAGATAAATGATACTGAAACACACGTACACACACACTCACTAAGAAGGGTGAGTAGATACAACTACAGTTCGAGGTGACTAAATACTAATTAGTAATAACACTTAATGATTATACGACCAGAGGAAACATGATCATAAACCTTAATTTTACTTTCATGGTAATGTTTAGTAAGTGAGTGACACACACAGTTCGACAACGTAACTACGACAACGGCGATATTAAAACAAAGAGAAAAATCTCCAGTGGATCAAAACAAAAGACAGAGAGAGGGGGAAAAAAAGGCATAATCTTGTCCATCCTTTGATCAGAATACAGCATGTATATATACTTTATATAGTACTTGGATGTTTCTCTTTTCCCAGGTCAAGTACAACGCTATACACTAGCAAGTACTCAACGTCAAAGGACCTCCACATGATTGGTCGATACAGACAATGGCTGAATATATTATTAATGACATCATTACTTGGGATTCTGCTTGAAAAAAAACCATTCAACTTGGTTTGTAAAAATTCATAGACCTTCATATATAGCTTCCTGCTGCAGAGGAAATAAAGGGAGAGAGAGAGAGAGAGAGAGAGAGAGAGAGAGAGAGAGAGAGAGAGAGAGAGAGAGAGAGAGAGAGAGAGAGATGCTGATCAGACTGTCACACAGTCAGCCAACACACCCTCCCACAAAGCCTTCTTGTAGTGTCCAGTTGGACATCGAGGTCGAGCAAGCACGTTTTTGGGAAGTTCACGGTGCATCGATAAACCCAATACCTGTGTTGTGACATCTCAGGAGAACATATTGAGGCATGTATCAAGAAACCCCTACCATATTAGCCATCTTAACCCATTTTGTAAACCCCATTTTCTTTTTTTTACCTGCCCGCTGAATTCCATGCTAGCCCAGCTAAGTCGTTTTGGAAGACGGCAACAAACTCAATATTTGAGCAATTCCTGAAATAAAGGCGTCTACACCAGAACCATGCTAGACAATTTAGATAGGCCCTTGGGTCCATAATTGTGAACTCATCCTCTGATGTTTGAATATTATTGACTGTTTAGTTGGTAATTGTTAGTTGTTAGATAAAAATGATATGCAGAACTTCAAATGACTAAAAGGTCATCCCGCCATCTTGATGTGCCGCCGCCCCCCCCCCCCCCCCCCTTACCTCCACACGGTTCTACTTCCTTCGAACACCCCTCCCCCATTCCTTCAAACAACCCCCCCCCCCCGCCCCCCCCCCCCCCCCTCCGCCCCCACACCACATACACACCTACACATAGTAATACCCGGAACCCGCCACAGCCACCATATTTCTCCTCCTCCTCCTCCTCCTCCAGTGGTGTTTAATTGCCCAGCCAGAGTTTACAGACAAAGTCTGGAAGACACAAAAAACACCAGCAGCAGCAGCAGCGCACAGTGGATTATCTCTCAGGGGAAATGAATCCTCTTCCACTTCAGAGGCGATGTGGAGATGAGACGGGGATCCAGCGGAAGATCCTTGGTGGGGGAGACTAAGACCCTCGTTCGAACGCGGGGCTGAAAGCAGAGCGACAAAGTCGAATGGACTTTGTTTCCAGCCTGGACTGGTCCAACGGAGGATAGAAGTGTTTCTCTAGACCTGACAGCATTGTTCAGTGTTGTTATGGCTGAAATATGAACTATGGTTGACCTTGAACTGGACCAGTAATGCACGGTTAAGCTTTTCTCAGCTCCTCCCTTTCTTTAATTTTATTTTATGCATTCAGTCTTTGAAGTGTAGTGATTATAATGATAGTAACGATTGCTGGTGATATTTTAATGCAATTGGATTTTGACTGTATCTTCCCCATCTCCCTACTTCCAAAATTGATAAACCAAAACATTCACCAAAGTTTGAAGGGAAAAAAGTTTGATCAATGATCAACTATGATCAAATGTTAAAACAGTTAAACTGGCTTATTTCCACACACATTCAGGAAATGAGAGGAGTTCACATGTTTATAGATGGGTATGACAAGTCAATTAAAGCTAGCCTTTTGCTAACACAACCTTTAGCTAATTTGTGATTCAAGCATGAATACTGCACCTCAAAGAATTAACCTCAGTCAATCAAGAATCTAGACCATCTCTTCAGCATGCTGTACTGTAATAGAAGATCCTCATTTAAAGTGAAATGCATACCTGATATACCTAGAAGTTATCACCAAAGCGATTTGAAAGGGCCACACAGTCAGTTTCCACCAGCACCACCTATACATAATCACACTTGGAAGTTTAAAGGGCCTCTTTTTAACTCTTTAACCACCAGGTGGTACATGAGACTTCGTAGTCGTTGCAATCTCTATCCAGGTGGACACTCCTACTGGGGACATCACAAGTGTATATTTGATTTGAAATGTGTCCTGACTGATATGTCTCAAACACGCTGGTAAAATAGAAACATTTTAAAGGTATCATGTGTCTGGCGCTAGGGGTCTCTCAATCAAAACAGAACAAAATACTTATTATGAGTTGTTAAAAAACAGTTTTTTTTGGGAAAAAAACTATCTGATGTTTCTCAGGCAGAATTCATGTTCATGGACGAGGCAATGTATTAACGTTTTGCTCACGTACGTTTAGTCAAGGTTATTAACATTCATTCATTCATGTCATTTCATTCTAATGAAATAGTGAAATGAAATGAAAGTGACGTTAGCTAACGTAACGTTAACTTGCTATATTACCATTAAATAAGAATTCCTCTGGGTTTGAACATTATTGGAAACATTTCGAATAATATCAGTAGACAACTCAACGAAATATATGATATAGGTCTAGCCATTTTTTTTATATTTAATCGCAGAAATGGTACATATTATACCTTCAACATTGACCGGCGCGAAAACGCTTTGAGGAGTAGAAACTAAACTAAGTGAACGGGGGCCTAGAAGGCCCATGGCATTGGAGGCAGCCCGCCGGGGGCTGCGGAGGCTTAGCGGGTAAACAGCCATCGCTGTTTGATGTCCATCCCTCGGAGGGAGGCCGAAAGCCCGCCTGCAACCCGAATGTCGGGCTGAGTCATCTGGCGCCGGCATCGCACCGAGAAATGAAGCGCCACAACAAAGAGGTACACACACACACCCACCCACACACACACACACCAGACAGACACAAATTAGGATTGTGACAAAGACATAAATAAACTGCTCCGCGACCCACCCCCCCCCCCCCCCCCCACAGACACACACACACACACTTGCTGCTTAATTTCTGACCCCTGTGTGTGTGGGTGTGTGTGTGTGTGTGTGTGAGAGAGAGAAAGAGATATCGATTATGTCAGAGACTCTGTTTTGCAGCTATGTGCAGGGTTGCCAGTTGAAGGTACTCTGGCAGCGCTACATTTACTTTACATGTTCTCTGGGAGCTCAAACCTCCGAGGAGCCTGCTCTCCCTCCTGGATACGTACCTGCTTCGCTTCAGCCTCTTTAGCAGCGAACCCTGGCCTCTGTCTAGACGACCAGCTGTTCCCTGGCTCGGTTTCATGCTTAACATGGGAGGTGGGGAGGGGGGGGGGGGGGGGGGGGGGGGGGGGGGGGGGGTGTTTGATAGTCCACCATGGTGTTCCTGAAAACATCCTTGGACAAGATTCCTAACCCCTGCCTGTACCTTAATGACCTGTCTCTGTTAATTGACACACACACACACACACAGACACACACACATACAAAGAGAGGGGAGGAGAGAGGGACAGCGGGAAGAATACATATGGGGAAGACAGAGTTTGCCACAACTAGACAGTGTAAACTCAGTGTGACACAATGAGAACAAGCGAGGGATAGAGAGAGACAGACAGAGAGAAAGAAAGATAGAATGAAAGAGACAGGGCAAAAGGAAGAGACAGACACACAGACAAAGGGGAATAAGAGAGACAGAGGAATAAATATGGGAAAGGGAACTATACAGTGGCAAACTCAATGTGACACAATGAGAATAAGAGAGAGAGTGAGAGAGAGTGAGGGAGAGATACAAATAACATGCATAATAAAGCATACTTGGATTTAAATGTGTGATAGAGCGAGATGGAGCGAGATGACGAACGAGAGAGGGGACAGAGGGAAGAGAGAGGAGAGAGAACAGAGAAAGAAAAAAAGAGACAGAGAGAGAGAGAGAACAGAAAACGAAGGGAGGGAGATAAAGAGAGAGAGAGAGAGAGACAGAGAAGAGAAAAGAGACAGAAAGAGAGTGTTACAGAAACTGACAATGCAAGAGCAAAAGAGGGAAAAAGAGAGAGGGATAGGGCAAGAAGTCGGAAGAAAGCCGACAACATGATGAATGTCTTCTGCCACAGCCGCAACCTCCCCGCAGGAGAGGGCTGTGATCCTGCAGTGGTGGTGGTGTGATGGAGGAGAGGAGGGGGAGGGGGGGGGGGGGGGGTTGACAGCTTCCTACAATCAAGCCAACGTGTCTACATAATTCCGATGCGATGGGTGGTGGTGTGTGGTGGGTGAGATGGAGGCACAGCTCCCCAAGAGCAATTAGCTTCACACGGTGAATAATAAGGTAGAGAGGTGACTAAGAAGTACACCACCGCTCGGCATTGCAGGAGAAATAATAACGCTGGTCTGGATCTATCGCTCTCTCGCGCTCTCGCTCTCGGAAGATTTGTCACAGAAAAGTTCAAACTTTTTCCACTGTTTTCGAAGGACACAACAGAAAAAGTCTGTATTTTTTGTACTTATTTCTAAGGTAGACATGAAAATGTGTGGTCGGGCATTTTGTTTTGTTTTGGAATTGTGGCAGTTGCATTTTAAATTGGCCATTTGCTTGTTTTTAGATTTGTTTTTTAATGCTGTGAAACGACCTATAACCATTTTCTCCATCCATTAGCCATTGTACAATATGTGACTGCGTAAAATACAATTTGCTTGAGGTTTATGCTATATGGATGCATGTGGGGAAATTACAATGAATCATTAGCACTGACCTCTTTTACCGCATGCCTACCTTCCACATTGCGCTGCATAATAGAATTAGCTAAATGGCCAGCGAAAAGTTAGCGCATTAACAAATAGAAGGGCAGAAGCAATCTCCAAGCCTCACAAAAGGTTATGACACCAGCTAGCTCGTAATTGTGCAATTTAACCATCAGGACATGTTCTTGCTCATTTAATTGGCTGTTGAACACAGCGGCTACATTGAGGTAATTTTTTACAATATATCATTTTAATCATATTTTATATGGTGCACAGTGGAGGGAGGACGCTAACTCTGTCCCAAACCGTGACAATTTTAAGCCTAAACTTTAAAATGCACAACCGAAACAATTGCGACTCCCCATTTAATTACCCAAAGCTCCCCCAAGGGGCGTGTTTAAATATAAAAAGTTTAGAAATCTGCTTAAAGGAAACATTAAAGACAAGCAAATTAGGCCTGTTTTAAGAACTTTACTGCTAATCGCCACGGAAGCACGGTCGCCAATACTGTCGGAATGGTTAGGTTGTTGAACACGGTAGAAAATTCCACAAAACAACAACATGTATTAATCCACGAGCCACAGCTAACGGATAAATAGCTACAATTTGCAAAGAAATAATAACTCAAGTCACTTAAATTACAATAGCTGGACAGATGCTCGGAATGGAATCGCCAAGGTGCACCGGGCGTCATAGATAACAATATGGAGGCGCAGTCAAACTCCATCAGCTTTTGGCGGACAATTAAAGATAATTTTCCTCGCCTGATCTGCACCTGATTAAATTTCATGTGCCTCTGATGCCAAAATATCATTGTAATGCATTAAGCACATCTGCCTGCCTTATTATATTTTATGAATGTCCGTTACAGACGTCCCAGCAGAGTTCAGTTGGTTGGTGCTGCCGTCCTGTCCTGCCAGCTGGTCACTTCCTGCTATGCCGTTGACACAGGAAGTGACCTCAAACTCGTGGACACCAACATTCGAAAAATACACAAACATTTGATTAGTGTTAGGATTCTGGAACTCGGATGAGTTTAAAAGGCCCTTGGTAGTTTTCCCACCAAAATATTTTTACCGATAAAGCTACTGAGGTTTCTACGCTCTGGTCCAGGAGGACATAGTTATCAATGTGAGTTTTCTGAACATCATTTGTCGAGAGGGCTTCACACCAACAAACCAACCCACCACTACCCCTTCCATTAATTTCATCACCTCTGGCCCGAAAAAACTGATATGTCAAACACACAAAGTGTTAGGTAGATATGTACATTCCTGAGAAGCTGTTAGCTTCGAGGCGTAGCATTGAGTGCACGTCATTTTAAAAAGACGCCAACAAGTTTTCAGAAGACAACACAAATATGATTAACTCTTGTTCAAATTGAATTCACTTCAATCAACCTCACTTCAATCCAATTTACATTCATTAGCACAGGGAAACAACAATGTTTACACCGACACGACTAAGTAAGAAGATAAAAAAAATAGAAATCCATCGGTGATGATAAGTATTTCTTAAGGACCTGTTGCTATGACACGGCACAACTGTAGTTATACCCGGGTGGCTCTTTAAGACCCCTAGTACTTACAGGAGAAGGGGCGATCACTTCTAAGAACGGTAGTCACAATAATGTCCCCTGATCGACATTGACAAGCAGATGGTCCCCTCCGCAGACATATCGCTAGGAGCTGGATCACTTAGGGCTGTCAGGGCCTTTGCAATTGCAGGCGATGAAGAAAATATATTGGGACATTTGCAGATCTTCGGGCCCGGGCTCGACTCAATGTTAATGCCCCCCCCCCCCCCCCCCCCCCCATCCCCTTTCTCACCCACTCAGAACCCCCAGCCACCCACCACTGTATCAGTCACTCAGGCTGTTATGTATGGGAGCCATTAAGGCTATTCATATTGACAGAATGAGATGGTGTGTCATTATCTACACATCTGTGCGTGCTGTATTTAAAGACTTGGGAGTGCAGGAAAGAGCCGTCGCATTGGAACATTGTTTTAGGCCTGGTACTCATAAAACAATAAAATGAAAAATACAAAAAAATATATAACTAATATTTAAAATATATATATACATATGTAATGTAGTAGATGTTATCTCAAGATGGACGATCTGAATTACCCTTGAAGGATAGGTGCAGATAATCGGTAATTATAAAGTCGAAGGCTTTGGATAATAATTTACACCCTCCATTCAAATCTGTTTGTTTATCTCTTGCATTATAGTTGAAGACAAGTGATCCATCTCTAATTGAAGCCTAAACATAGCACTAAGGCACTAGATGACTTAATGACACGTTGAGAATAAACTTAACACTAGTTTAAACCAACAAATGTAACAGCCACAGCTGCATAATGGAAAAGGCAAGATGAATATGTTTTAATTACAAGTCTCCAAATAAATGTGGGTTTAAACACCTCGCCCAGCAAGAAGGCCTTCATTAGAAGGCCTTCTTTTCAAAGTTATTATTTGTTGTTTGGCGGATACGAGACATTCTGACATAATAATCGTTTATCTCTGTGGCAGTCCTCACCCCAGCATCGTCAAGGCCAAAATCAGTATATGTTTTGAAAGATGGGGCCATACTTAGCCTCATAATGCAACGTGATCTTCTATAGAGTGTACAACACAAGCCATTACAGTGTTCGTCCTGAACGTGTTCATTTCCCTAAATAGCATACCAACCATCGTGTGTAAGTGTAACGTGACCCTCTCCGTTTCTGTCCAATTCCGCCATCTAGTGGCACCCAGCCGCCATTACACCTCGTGCTCCCGTCAATTAACCACGTGCACTCCCTCTGTCTACCCACACTCCTGCCGGCTATTCAGTAATCACCCTCCACAGTACTAAAGCACTGGCTCCCCACAGAGCCAGTGCTTGTTCGTATGTTGTATTACCTCTCATGGTAACTACGTCCCTGCCACTTCTTGTTTCGGGTCCCACTCCCGTTCTTGTTCCCGTTACGGGTTCCGCTCCCGTTCATGTTCCCGCTCTCGTTCCTGTTCCTGTTCCCGTTCCTGTTCCTCGTTCCTGCCTGCCTGCCTTCCTTGTTTCCTGAACCTTGCCTGCCCGACCACCCGCCTGCCTACGTCCTTCTGCCTGCCTGACTCCCCGCCTGCCAACTGCCTACTGGACTACTCGCCTGCCTTGCCCTTGCCTGTACCGTTGGACAATAAATCCCTTTTTGTACCCGCACCCTGTTGGTTTCCTTGTCTTGCGTTTGGGTCCTAGTACAAAACCTTAACAGTACGAACAAGCCAAGATGGACCCAGCAGACAGGAGACCCTCGACATGGATGCGGGGAATATTGGCTATCCTCGAGGATAATGGGCGCAACCTCCGCTCGTCCTCGGTTTCCCTCTCGGCGCCAGCCCCGGCTGCAACCGCAGCACCATTTACTTCCATTCAAGAGAATGTGAAGTACATCGAGGGGCTTTTGGCGGCTCACATCGAGCGCGACCGCGGCTCGCCTTTGGCTTCCCTCTCTTTATTCCCCGCTTCTCCGTCGCCTTCTTCACCTCAGTCTTTTTTCCTCCCAGCGCCAACCCCCGCTGCAACTGCAGTCTCGTGGCCACCAGCTCCGCTGCAACTGCGGTCACCTGTTCCCAAGCCCCAGCGAACTCCTGGCCGCAAGCGCCGGCTACCGGTTCAGCTGGACTCTCCCGGGAAAAGGCCCAAGCTCCAGCGGCCTCCTGGCCCTGAGCCTCAGCAACAGTTGCCTCCTGGCCCTGAGCTCCAGCGCCGGCAGCAGTTGCCTCCTGGTCCCAAGCCCCAGTTGTCTCCAGTTCCTGTGTTCCAGTCCCAGCCCCAGTTGCCTCCTAGCCTCAAGCCCCAGCAACAATTTCCTCCTGGCCCTGAGCCTCAGCGCCAGCCCCAGTTGCCTCCCAGCCTCAAGCTCCAGCAACAATTTCCTCCTGGCCCTGAGCCCCAGCCCCAGTTGCCTCCCAGTCTCAAGCCCCAGCAACAGCTGCCTCCTGGCCCTGAGCCCCAGCGCCAGCAGCAGTTGCCTCCTAGTCCCAAGCCCCAGCTCTATCCTGGCCCTGAGCTCCAGCGCCAGCAGCAGCTTCCTCCTGGCCCTGAGCTCCAGTGCCAGTTGTCTCCTGGTCCCGAGTCCAAGCCCCAGTTGTCTCCTGGTCCCGAGTCCAAGCCCCAGTTGTCTCCTGGTCCCGAGTCCAGGCCCCAGTTGTCTCCAGGTCCCGAGTCCAAGCCCCAGTTGTCTCCAGGTCCCGAGTCCAAGCCCCAGTTGTCTCCAGTTCCTGTGTTCCAGTCCCAGCAACAGTTGTCTATTGGCCCTGAGCTCCAGCGCCTGCAGCAGTTGCCTTTTAGTCCCAAGCCCCAGTGTCCTCCTAGTCCCAAGCCCCAGCCTCTTCCTGAGTCCCAGCAGCAGTTGCCCCCTGGACCCCTCCCTAACCCGGGTTTCCCACCGCCAGCACCCTCCCCCGTCGTGCGTATGCCTAAAGGCGTCCGTAGAGGGGGGGGGTACTGTAACGTGACCCTCTCCGTTTCTGTCCAATTCCGCCATCTAGTGGCACCCAGCCGCCATTACACTTCGTGCTCCCGTCAATTAACCACGTGCACTCCCTCTGTCTACCCACACTCCTGCCGGCTATTCAGTAATCACCCTCCACAGTACTAAACCACTGGCTCCCCACAGAGCCAGTGCTTGTTCGTATGTTGTATTACCTCTCATGGTAACTACGTCCCTGCCACTTCTTGTTTCGGGTCCCACTCCCGTTCTTGTTCCCGTTACGGGTTCCGCTCCCGTTCATGTTCCCGCTCTCGTTCCTGTTCCTGTTCCCGTTCCTGTTCCTCGTTCCTGCCTGCCTGCCCGACCACCCGCCTGCCTACGTCCTTCTGCCTGCCTGACTCCCCGCCTGCCAACTGCCTACTGGACTACTCGCCTGCCTTGCCCTTGCCTGTACCGTTGGACAATAAATCCCTTTTTGTACCCGCACCCTGTTGGTTTCCTTGTCTTGCGTTTGGGTCCTAGTACAAAACCTTAACAGTAAGTACACTTTAAAAAGTCTGTTCTAAATTATACTCTGGCTACGGTGAGACTTTATTTTCTTTATTTTTATTATTCTTTAGTTTTACTAGAGCTGGTGGTGTAAGGCATCAGAAATGACAGCGTGGAGATTCAGTCCATCATGCTAGAAGGTAAGGGAAAGGTGAAGTAAGCTCAACACGCATTGTGTTGTTGCATATCAACATAAGGTCCTGTGTTGTGAGCAAGATGCCACACCCCTTTCAGCTCAATAATGAGCTGTATCCAAGTGACTTTGGATTACACCAACTGCTAAAAGACCAAATTACAAAATACTGAAGTAGGAAGAATCCATTAACGCAGTGATATGTATAATTAATAAACCTAAATCCCAGTACCTCGCTTGGCCTCCCTGGAGCCTTATTGAACACATAAATATATTAAACAAGCAGACAGGAAGGGGGGTTAGAAAATGAGTACAAACCAAACCCTGGACCAAAAGGCAAATAATTAAGACAAGTGGAGGGAGGATTTCAACTGATCCCTACTAAACCGCAAAGATTTGATTACAGAAATGGCAGCCGGTTTTGGAACTTGGCTGAGGGTGTTGGCGCTGGCATCTCGCCTAGACGACGATGTTCCAACAGAGTCAGCAGAATTGCCCCCCCCCCCCCACGCTGGGCCCTGCATCGCTGCACAACCACTCTGCATTCACACCGGCAGCTACAGGCGGCTGAAGCGCCACAAGTGCCCATTCATTCCAGTCATTCCATTCATTGGTCAACCCCGTGGTGACAGGATGGGGGCGGAGTCCCCCAGGCCAGAGACAGGAAACTCCCACCTACATGGTAACATCAGAGTGACACAGAAAGAAAACGTCGAACAACATTTGGAAATGTTCTGTGACGAGGCGGAGCCGATGGTGACTGCCAATTACAGCGGGCATGTGGAATGTTCTTGGCCATGGAGGATATGGAGGAGGAAAGAGAGATTATTACTGTGGCCAGCTTTTCCATTGTTTGTTTTGAACAGTCTCAAGTTTGAAACTGGGCAACAGAATGTTCAAAAGAGAGAGCTTGCCAGTGACACAAATGCAGTTAGCTAGAAAGTTACGAAGTTAGAAAGCTTGAGGGATTTTCACACTGTGTGTGTGTGTGTGTGTGTGTGTGTGTGTGTGTGTGTGTGTGTGTGTGTGTGTGTGTGTGTGTGTGTGTGTGTGTGTGTGTGTGTGTGTGTGTGTGTGTGTGTGTGTGTGTGTGTGTGTGTGTGTGTGTGTGTGTGTGTGTGTGTGCGCATTATAACACGTTTAAGTTCAGTAACAGTAATTATCTTCACCATTAACAGATAATTATTTCTAACATTTCAAACAGCATTTCACTTCCAACTGTTTCAAAAGAAATCTGTTAAAGGTCATTTGCAAAGAAAATTGTATTTACCATATTACATTCTATTCACATTAAAAAAAATACAAAATAAACGTGTTCAGTGCATTAACCAATTCATCATCTCCCCACGAGGAGAAAGATGCAGCATCGCTGAACCTTGTACGAGATAAGTACAACGCCGTTAAAGATAAGTATAAGCTGGAGGCCCTTAGGCAGAGCGTGAGTACTGTGTATACGCTAACGGGTTCAGTGTTCAGATTAGTGTTAGGATCAGAGGGCTGTGTGCGTTTGGGCTATGAGATGTTGTCAAGCATCGGGATGCGGGAGGGGCAGTGTCGAAAGCCTCTATGTTGGTAGGCAGCAGGCAACGTGTCGGATCACCGTTATCTGACAAGCCAGATTACTGGTGTTAAGGCCTGCAGTCTACAAAGCTCTGATGGCTGATGTGTGTGTGGGGGGGGGGGGGTTACTTTCTTCCTTCAAAGTATTGTCTTGACCTGTCTGTCTGTCTGTCATTCTTTCTCACAAAGAAACAGATATGAGTGCAGAGTCTTATTCAAATTGTTTTGGGATGCTTCCTTATTAAATCCTCACATAGAAAACATAACTAAAAGAAAGAATCAGGGACGGTGCAGGGGAAAAAAAGAAGACGACAGAAAGAAAGAACAGAAAATAGAGCAAGACAACGATGAAATCGATGTAAAGTCAATGTAAGCGACACAAAAAAAGGAAAGAGAAAAAGGGAAAGACTGAAAGAAAGAAAGAAAAAGGGGACTGGGGAAAAAAGAGGCAATTAGACTAAACTTAAGGACTAGACAAAGAAATATTAAGTTCAAGTGTGGGCCAGGCCAGTGCTCTGGTAATCATACGGTAATTGTACAGTAATTGAGCGGCGCTGGACAGGATCACAATATGGCAATTAGCCATCATTAGTTTGAACTGAACAGCCTATTCAAGAATTAGTAGGGAAGCCTTGAGTAGAAGCAAATTTGCATCCCTATCACAAAACAATCAGGTCAGGGGGTAAAGATAATTTATTATTCTCCTCTTCGCACAACAGACCAACCTTTTACAATCTGTAGACCAAAATGTAATACCTCCCTCGTGAGTATAATTAATTATTATTACTATCATCCTTGTTTTACCTAATGATATGAGGATTATGTATTAAAAGTTATTTCCTCAATATCTTCTACTACAACAGTTCTCTCCAAAACAACCTTACATCCCACATTTTAACAAGGGTTGTGTTGTTTTAAGTACTATGATCCATTTTAGAAGACCCCTTTTGTTTTTGTTCAGATCGATTCCACCGTTTGCGCCAGCCCTGAACGACGAGAAAAAAAACAAATCATCTCAAACCCTTCCGACACGCTGGGTCTGTTTGAATTTAAATCAGAGAGCGAGCACGATTCAGACGGATTAGCAGCGAAGGATGAGAAACAACTCGTGGCCTTTTCACACCGCTGACGGTAGGCTGGTAAATCCGGTAGGATCACGCATTCGACGGGCAGTTGGAGCCACGGCTTCAGAGACTGCGGCGCCGTTGACAGCGGCATTGATGGCGGGTTAATCGCCTGCATAACAGAGCTGATGGAAGGGGAAAAAAATAGGGGGCTTGTCACTGATTAAACAGAGAGAGAGAGAGAGAAAAAAAGAGATGTTAGAGGTCTTAGTTGCCGACGACAACGACAACGCTTGCTCTTATTCAGGCCCCGGCCCTTAAGATGCATAGATGGGCCCCTTGAGTTGTCTTTTTGTGTTGAATCAGGATAATCCTGTGACAAATATTAAATGAAAGATGTTTTATGTGAAAACATTTTGCTGTGACTGAGAATATTCACAGAGGGCCCTTAAGGGGCCAGGGGCCCAACCAATTTACCTGCAGGTAAACTGTCAGTGTGTTTGTGAACGGCTCTGCTGTGCTTGGTTTACTATAGTATTTGTTTGCTTTTAAATGTTTAATGTGTTGTTTTGTTTTTACACCCGTGAATCATGTATTTTTATATCATGGTTAGTGACTTTGAGTGCTCGGAAAAGCGCAAGAACAATAAAATATTATTATTATTAGAATGATAAATTAAAACTATGGAGAGAGAGAGAGAGAGAGAGAGAGAGAGAGAGAGAGAGAGAGAGAGAGAGAGAGAGAGAGATTTGGAGAGGGTGTGTGTAGAAAAATATAGGAAACAAATAACGTTTAACATAATAATCTTGGATGTAGCTACAGAGAACAGGAGCACACCGATAAGGGAGTGAGAGGCAAGAAGATATATTCAGGTGTCTGGGTGCTGGGGAGACCAGGCTGAAAGGGCAATGAAAGCAAAGCCGGCACAGTGCTTTGAGACCCACCAGACAGCTGGACCCAGCAGAAGGGCTACACACACACACACAGGCACAGGCACACACAGGCACACACAGCCACACAAACATGCACACCCACCCACAGGTACACACAGAAGCACACACACAGCGCACGCACCCACACACCCACACAGGTACACACAGAAACACACACACATGCACACGCACACACAGCCACACAAACATGCACACCCACACACACACACAGGCACACACACAGCCACACACATAAACATACAGGCCCACACACACACATGCGTACGTGCGTACACATACACAGGCACACTCACACACATGCACATGCACATGCACACACACAGCCACAAACACATGCATGCACACACACACACACACACACACACGCACACACACACACATGTACACACATGCACACACACACACGGACAATGTGGTGTCCATGTTCTGCAACTAATTACGTTTGATGTGAGGAAACAAAAGGTAACTAATAAGTAGTTCTCACAGTCGAGGCTGGGAGCCTAGTTACTTGTCAGTACTAATACTGAGAGTCTGAGTTGATTAGCAGTACATTGTGAAATCAGGAAGGGGGGAAGTTGAGGGAGACAAGTTATTTACATATGAAAGGAGTGAGATGGACTATCTTGGGGAAGAGGGCCATGAGGCTATAGTGTTAGGTATATCCTGGGGAAGAGGGCCATAAGGCATGGCTGTAGTGTTAGGTCTATCCTGGGGAAGAGGGCCATAAGGCATGGCTGTAGTGTTAGGTCTATCCTGGGGAAGAGGGCCATAAGGCATGGCTGTAGTGTTAGGTCTATCCTGGGGAAGAGGGCCATAAGGCATGGCTGTAGTGTTAGGTCTATCCTGGGGAAGAGGGCCATAAGGCATGGCTGTAGTGTTAGGTCTATCCTAGGGAAGAGGGCCATAAGGCATGGCTGTAGTGTTAGGTCTATCCTGGGGAAGAGGGCCATAAGGCATGGCTGTAGTGTTAGGTCTATCCTGGGTTGTATTGCAGTGGAGGAAGGGAGCTTTCTTTGAGGTGCAAAGAGACTTAATCCAAAGCCTTCTTTAATTATAACTATATTGTATGGAAGCTTATATGTTTTATGTGGTGTGTATTTCATATTTTCAATGACATTTTCTCCCTTTTTGATCATAAAATCAACAATTTCTACAGAGAATAACTAATGATAGGAATATGATTACAATATGTAAACACTTGCTAACGATGCTAACATCACTTGCTAGTGATGTGAATTACAATTATATCACACCTGAATCGTAAACTAGATGGTTAGTTTCAATGTTTAGTAACACACCAATAAGTTACTAATAAACCAAGAGAAAAACTGAATGGGTTAAAAGGGAGAAACCTTGTCTATAACATTTATGTATGATATATGATAACAGAATTTGAATTCATGATTAAGAATACAAAATATACATTAGTTAAAATAGTTGAATCAAGTTAATAGAAAGGGACATCAACTCTATCATAATAAGTAAGTTAGAATTTAGAATAAACATGAATGTAAATGAAATTTAAAGTAATATCTCAATGAATAAATAAATAGAGAAAAACGAAATAAAATAAACAAAATTAAATACAAAATAATCATCATGAAGGACATAATAACAAATGAAACAACAATACATATTTATTCAAGGTATTTAAGGTCACTTATAACATATGAACGTTAAGTGTGGGACAATTCATTTATGACCAGAAATCAACACACACACACACACACACACACACACACACACACACACACACACACACACACACACACACACACACACACACACACACACACACACACACTATCACATGTATTAACAAAATCATATGCACTCACTCATAGATATAGATATGGATAGGCACATAGAGCAAGACTCAGACACACACACATACACACATACAAACACACACACAAACAAACACAGGGCCACCAATCCCATTTTCATTACCCATAATCCACTGCAGTTATGGTTATCAGCGAGGATCAAAGAACCAGGATCACAGAGGTTCTGCTAAAGGTCACCAACACACACACTCGCACACACACACACACACACACACACACACACACACACACACACACACACACACACACACACACACACACACCCACTATCCATATATTCACAGTATCGATACTCACACACACACACTACCCATACACACACACAAACACACTATCCACACACACACACTATCGATAGACACACATGCACACTATCCACACACACACACACACACACACACACACACACACACACACACACACATTTAAAATAATCCAGCCACATTTATAATACAACATTCAGGTTACTGATGCCAGACGATGTTTTATCATGGTAAGAAAAAAATTGAAGCGAAAAAATTCTTTCTTAACACCGTCTCTGTGCACTCTGTTTCTACGTCTCTTTCTTAGATGTACCTTTCCTTCTCTTTCTTTCCATCTTATGCTATATCCTTCCTCCCTTTCTTTCCCTCTCTCTCTCCCTCCATCCTCTTTCCCATCGAATTAGCAGACAGGTTCCAGGGACCATGTTGGGATCAATCGGTCTTGGAGATGGAATTACACAAAGCAGGAGGCATGTGACGTCCCAAAGGTCAGTCCAGCCTTACACTGTGTTAACATGGATTTACCTGAAAATTAAAATAGCTAGTGTGTGTGTGTGTGTGTGTGTGTGTGTGTGTGTGTGTGTGTGTGTGTGTGTGTGTGTGTGTGTGTGTGTGTGTGTGTGTGTGTGTGTGTGATTTGGGTTTGGGCGGACGTCTGCATGTGTTTCAAAATTTTTATTTTTGTCTTCTCGTGGAGGTCCCTGTGTGACCATGTGAGGACTTTAATGAACCAACTCATCATCATAACGATGCCATCAACACACACAGACAACCTCGCCCTTAATGCAGTGCAGGGTAACGCGCTAGGTCGTGTAGTTGCTAGAGTGCATCCTCGCTAATTTGGGATTAGATAACGATGATGATGTTCTAATTGTGATTGTCTGCTCTATGCAATGTCCCTGTTCTCTTTTTGTCTGTGTACCACTGTAGCTCTGATACATTTGTACTTTTTTATTGTTGGGTTATTATGAGTTCTGTTCTTGCAATGTGTTGTGTTGTCATGTGTAAATGTGTTTTGTTTACTATATTGTGTTTGCGCGCATGTGTGTGTCTATGTTGCACATGTGTCATAACATTGTAACATGACTTGGCTGATAATAATGTTAATGTTGTTGCTCTAAAAACACATGGCCAATACAGTCATAGATAAAACACATCCGTCCATACATAAATACATATACACATGTCTTTGACAGGCATTCTAAAGTTAGCATGCGTGTGTGTGTTTCATCGCAGCTACCTCTATCAAGGGGCTGATTAACTCATCGTCCACCAAACAGCTCCAAACGCGGTAATTGCTCCAACTCTTCTTCCACTCATTAAAGGCTGGGAGAGCAGGTGACCCCCCCTTGTCGCATCCTAGCGGGGGTCTTGATGCATCTCCATCAATTGAACCACAAAGTGATGCAGTCTCTTTCGAACATAAGGATTCTGAATGTGCCTCTTGTGTTTTGGAAATCAGCATGCAATCTCAGGACAATTTGTATCATACAGACGGGGCGAAAGGTGGTCACCGCTAATGATGCTTTGTACCACATTTCACATCATGGTTGCACTGATGAAATCACCATTTAGGAGACTCTTTTACCCAAAGTGACTTACAGTGAATTTAGGGAGATGTTCTGAAGGAGAAGGTATGGGTTAGGATATCTTGCTCGAGGATGTAGTCAGGCTGTGGACATTGGGGGATCGAACCCGATACCTTTCAGCTGGGAGTCAAACACCCTAGCCACTAGACTATCCTGCCCCCTGCGTTAATTACAATTGTGATGAAATGGGATATGTGACATGAACCACACATAGTTGGAGGAAAAAATATAAAAGAATCTAGACCAGGAGGACAGTTGAGCGTTGGCTTCATTGAGTTAGCCCCTTGTTAAACGGTTTTGGGTTTACGTTATTCAAACAGCAACAAAAGAAGATAACATGGGAAGAAAAAAGGCAGAACAGTTACAGTGACAGGTGCTGTGCTACATTACCACAGATAAATGGTAGAGGAGTAATACATAGTATTACATACATAATAATAGTAATAATCCTAAGAATTTTTTTCACTTAAATCGCACAGTGAAGAGTCATATCAGCTCCTCATCCAATGTAACAATGTTGTAAAGAACGTCTGTACTTTCAACGTTGCCCCCGGCAACCTGATTAGCAATCTCGTTACCATGGCCATAATGGCTCCCATAATGGTGTAATTGTAGCTATATTTTGCTATGAATTACTATTTCTATTTAGATTAATATAGAAAAACATACCAACATTTCGTCACCAAAACGACCCAATCACCATCTGAACGCGACTCATCTTCCAAATAGCTACGTGCACGGGCAAGAAGATTCACCTCGTCATCACAGAGGAGTGTTTTAAGGATTTTATGTTCAGCGATTAGACACACAAACTTCTATCCCTCAGCAAACCCACGCTGGAGAGAAAGGTTCTGGAGACATTATGTGCTCGCAAGGCAGTTACAGTTATTATTATCATCCGGACGAAAATCCACTGGGCGACCCTCTTGTCGACTCTGTGCTTCCCCCTAGCTTATTTTAAATATATTACTGAGATGAAAGAAAGAGACAGGTCAGTATACGTGCACACACACACAGAGAGAGACAGAGAGACAGAGAGAGAGATGGGTGATATTATTGACTGGGAAAGGGAGGAGAGAGTAAAGAGATAAAGGAGAGAGACTGGGGAGATAAAGGGAAATAGAGAGCGAGGGGTGATATTATGGACTGCTGTGAGACTAGTTTGCGAAATAAATTAAAATAAGAAACAGTAATAAGGGTAAGAAGTGTGTGCAAAAGTGTGTGTGTTTGTGTGCTTGTGTGCTTGTGTGCTTGTGTGTGTGTGTGTATGCCTGTGTGTATGTGTGTGTGTGTGTGTATTTATTTAGTGTAAAAGGTGTGAGGCATCAGTATTTCCGAGAGAAACAGTGAGAAAATGGTGGACAGATCATCAAAGACTATCCCTCTTCTTCCTGAGTGCACACAAACACACACACAAACACACACACACACACACACACACACACACACACACACACACACACACACAAGGTAGCAGTCACCATTTAAAAAACCTTTAGAAGTCTTCAGGATTAGCGCAGGGAAGTCGCTTTGACGCAGACACACGCTATATTAATACCCCTCCGGGGATTATTAAATTCTTAGCTTATCTTATCTTATAACACAGACATGCACACAAAAATCGACCCACACACATACATAATAAGAGTTATACTGTAAATAAAGACTGAAACATAATCAATATATTATCCCCCCATCGCTCAATAGTCCATCCGCTCTGTATAATGATGTATACAACCAATCTGTAGTCCAACTGCAGTCAACATGGCAGCCAAAAGGACACCGTACATGTCATCGATTCAGAGGAACGCTTCATGTCAATGCACACACACACACACTCAAACACACACACACACAGCGATAATAACCCAAAGCAAAACACCACGCAGAGTGTTAAAGCAGCTTTTCACCCCGAGAGACACAACATGGTGCCAGATATATACTGTGTTCTCAAGGGCCCACAGCAATGCGCGCACACACACACACACACACACACACACACACACACACACACACACACACACACACACACACACACACACTATATTAAACACCCTTGCATGACCACACACACATTCATGTGTTGTGTGCCCAAAGCACTTTCGCACACACACACACACACACACACACACACACGCATGTGTAGCGGAGTCAAGCTGTGTTCTCTCAGCATGTAAAACCTCACTCTCTAACGCCCAAAGCAGTCAGAGCTGTTAGAACGTCAGCCTTCCACTCCAGAGGTTCCCGGTTCAAATCCCCTGGCTGTGTGGCAACCATTCAACCAAATATAATAAACATAATAATTAAAAACTTTATCTTACCTTCTTGCACGGCCTGGAACGGGTTGTTGGGCTCTATCAGCTTGATGGAGTGAGTGATCTTCTCGCTTTGCAGCACGTCATCGCTGAGGCTGAGGTCTGATATAGCCAGCTGGAACACTTCCTCGTCCCGCAGGGCGTTCTCCTCGAAGATAGCGCCTGGACATAGAAGGACCAGGTTAGCGTTGACTGACCGTGACAAACCATCTCAAAGCTGTTAATTGTTTACTGTTAAGTAGACACTTTTTGCTGAGCGACCAGAACCTTTAGGCTCAGAACCAAACACCCAGGTCACTAAGCTATCCCACCCCTGCGTTCGCACCAGACTCCAGTCATTCCAAAAACTTTGAATATTTTCAAACTCCGGCCCCAAAAAAAATAAAAAAAGAATGCTGATTTTGATCTTTCTTTTTTGGAAACCTAGAATGAAACGTGGAACGGTTAATGATCTTCCAGATGGAAAATTAGCAAAACAAGCCATATTGTATGACCAAATTAATCAGGATTACCTCAATGGAACCACCAACCACCCCGTGAACAGAACATCTTTGGGACCACCGTTAATTCACCGTTAGTTTACTATTCTAGCATTGAGTAGACACTTTTATCCAAAGCAGCTTGCAGTGAATCCAGGAATGGGTCACACTATACCATCCCCTCAACCTTTAACCTTAAGGGACGATGGAGTTGGGCTAATGAACAGCTTTGAGACAAGGAACCTAGCAAAGATGGGAAGGGATGGATTAATGCAGTGGACCTAATGAGCATGGTGGAACCTGCTGACCCAACCATCTGTGTCGTGATGTCGTTCCTATGTTGTGATGTCGTGTCTATATTGTGATGCAGTGGCTGTATTGTGATGTAGTGTCTATATCGTGATGTAGTGTCTATATTATGATGCAGTTTCTATATATCGTGATGCAGTGTCTATATCATGATGTCGTGTCTATATCGTGATGTAGCTGCTGTATTGTTATGTATTGTCTATATTGTGATGTAGTGTCTGTATTGTGATGCCGTGTCTATATTGTGATGTAGTGTTGTGATGTAGGGTCTATATTGTGATATAGGGTCTGTATCGTGATGCCGTGTCTATATTGTGATGTAGGGTCTGTATCGTGATGCCGTGTCTATATCGTGATGTAGTGTTGTGATGTAGGGTCTATATTGTGATGTAGGGTCTGTATCATGATGCCGTGTCTATGTCGTGATGTAGAGTCTGTATCGTGATGCCTTGTCTATATCGTGATGTAGGGTCTATGTCGTGATGTAGGGTCTGTATCGTGATGCCGTGCCTATATCTTGATGTAGGGTCTGTATCGTGATGCCTTGTCTATATTGTGATGTAGTGTCTGTATTGTGATGCCGTGTCTATATTGTGATGTAGTGTTGTGATGTAGGGTCTATATTGTGATGTAGGGTCTGTATCGTGATGCCGTGTCTATATCGTGATGTAGGGTCTGTATCGTGATGCCGTGTCTATATCGTGATGTAGGGTCTATGTTGTGATGTAGGGTCTGTATCGTGATGCCGTGTCTATATCGTGATGTTGAGTCTATGTCTTGATGTCGTGTCTATATTGTGATGCAGTGGCTGTATTGTGATGTAGTGTCTATATCGTGATGTAGTGTCTATATTGTGATGCAGTTTCTATATATCGTGATGCAGTGTCTATATCATGATGTCGTGTCTATATCGTGATGTAGCGGCTGTGTCGTGATGTAGTGCCTATGTTGTGATGTCGTGTCTATATTGTGATGCAGTTTCTATATATCGTGATGCAGTGTCTATATCGTGATGCCTTGTCTATATTGTGATGTAGTGTCTGTATTGTGATGCTGTGTCTATATTGTGATGTAGGGTCTGTATTGTGATGCCGTGTCTATATTGTGATGTAGTGTTGTGATGTAGGGTCTATATTGTGATGTAGGGTCTGTATCATGATGCCGTGTCTATATCGTGATGTAGGGTCTGTATCGTGATGCCTTGTCTATATCGTGATGTAGGGTCTATGTCGTGATGTAGGGTCTGTATCGTGATGCCGTGTCTATATCGTGATGTAGGGTCTATGTCGTGATGTAGGGTCTGTATCGTGATGCCGTGTCTATATCGTGATGTAGGGTCTATGTCGTGATGTAGGGTCTGTATCGTGATGCCGTGTCTATATCGTGATGTAGGGTCGGTATCGTGATGTAGGGTCTGTATCGTGATATAGCGGCTATGTCGTGATGTAGGGTCTGTATTGGGATGCAGTGTCTATATTACACTCGGACTCAGGACATGGTGGAGATGACAGGTAATAAATATGGTGTGGGGAGGGATTGCAGTTTCATTGAATGACAAATGTCAGATATATACATATATATGTGTAGCTAGGAGACTACCAGCTTACCACATCTAGCCACCCAGGTTCGACTCCAACCTGCGGTATATATATTATACATTATTGATATAGTTGAATTAAGTATATACAACTACATATCAATAATAGTTATATTATTAAGTATATAACACTTTTTTGCTTGCTTAGTCTACTGAATCCAAGGAATTAATATACTTTATAAGACTGACAGGATTAATGGCCATATCACATTTTAATTAATGGCTACATCGCTTCACATTTGAAAGTACTCATGGGTAAAAAACGGATGAATGAATAGGTAGGTGATGTTTAACATTAATATGTGGAGGATGGATCCATAAATAGAAATTACAGATGGGGAGATTTGGATGACTGAAGAAAAATAATCGGCTGTGGAAAAGGAAATTTGCCGTGCCGGCGCCACAATTTACAAAGCATTTCTTAACAAGTAAGAATTCACTTTGTCAGGCCGGATGTGCCTATTGGACATGAATATCTGAATTCCTTCAGTTCAGAGCTGCAGTGTGCTTACAGTAGATTGGATTGCCCTCCCTCCGTCCCCTTTCCAGGCATGATCAATCAATCATCAGCTTTTCAAAATTACAAGTCCGTCAAGCGTCGCTAATTAGGAATAAACCTACACATACAAAGCTTAAGCAGTTCTGGTTCTGCTTCTGCTTAAGCAGAACCAGAACCTTAAGCTACATGAGGTTTTATAGCTTAAAACATGACTCTAAATAATGTAGCAATGATCACCCCCTGCTGGCCTGGAGTATAAACCTAAAAATCTATAAACCTAACATTAATTTCATGTGCGTTTCCAACAACCTTTTCTTTTATAAAGCTTTTAACAGCTTTATATTTTCCAGAAAAAAAAAGTATTCTGAGGGAATTTCATTACCTGCTCAGATTGGGAGGCATCACTAGAACATATGTCTAGAAGTGGGCACATAAAAAAATTGGGTATATAACCAATTGCTTTAGGCAACGACTGTTTGTTTTTTTATCAGTGGATGTTACACATAATATATGGCTGACCACCGGAAAAATAAACAGAGAGGGGAGAAATGCATGTTTAGCATATTTGCATCCAAGCCTGAAAAGGTCCAGAGTTTGCACCCAATTACTGTCCTGGCCAACCGAGTGGATAAGATAGAGCATTAAAAGATACACGGGAGAGATTTGACCTCATGACCCCCTCACTCGCCGGATTGCCTTTGCTTTGCATCATCCAAGAGCAACACTTCTCTATACAAACATACAATTATTTTGATGATTAATTCCCGTGATAGCTTGAAAAAGCATCGATGCAACGAGCATCACCTTTGGCTGGACACAGCAACCAATGTTTACATTGTAGCTGCAGTGGTTCATAAAATAAATAAAACATAACCTGCATTACCAAAGCAGCACTTCCAAGAATGACATAATATCCTGATTTTATACGAAGCGCTGGGAAAAACAAACAGTCTGTCATTCCATTCTTAAGTGGATGGGTTTGTCTAGGCTTGCTAGGGTCAAGTACGATACCAATAGGCGAATATATATTTAATGGTTTTTTTATGATTGGGATTTGTATGATTGTTTGTTATGTTAGCATAAACTAATCCCTCAAGTGTTTCCTTAGGCAGAGCACAATGGTTGGCATTTATAGTTGACGTGCCATTCTTTTCGTGACGCCGTAGGCCGTCAAAGAAAAGCAGTGCACTCAGAAGTTAGCGTCAACTAAGCACACTGTGTTTCTGAAAAGGTTATGGTACACGCAACGTTTACGATTGAGCAGCCTCTTTTATTATCCAAAGCAACTGACGGTTAATACATAATACGTGTCATTAAAGCTTCTGTAGGTAAGATTCAAGAGTTGTAAAGAGAGCACAAGAGAGCAAGATTGTCAAACCAAATGACCAAAAAAAATACATCCCCTCCCTCTGTGCTCTCTCCCTCCCTACATTTCTTTGCCATTGAGAAGTGTTGCATTTCACGCACCTGGGATTGATTGGCAAGATGGATTCTCCTAGCCAAATCCCAAAAGGGCTGCACTGATTGGTCCGGACCGAGCCGGGAGCGGTTTTAAATTAAGTTGGCTCTTCTAGAGGCCGTAGTGCAGCCAACCGGAGCAGATATTCTCACAGCGCATTTCACTCACTAACCAGCTGACGGATGACTATTTCTACTACTATACTATACTCAGATAGAATCTCATAAATTGTACCTACAACACCTGCAGGTAGGTGTTAAATTGCTCAACGATGCTTACGATCATTCAACGATGCCAGCTGGGGATTGGGAATCAAATAGTCCAACACCATCATCCTGGCTCAGTGTGGGGCCAGGATGATGGTGTTTGATGATGGTACAGTCCAGTGCTGGGGCTGACACAAAAAGCTGACCATGGGCCAGTGTTTTATGGTGGAAATTAAACCCCTGGTAATCAAGAATGCTAACGGCCTCTGAGTCAAATTAATGGGAACACACAGTTAACCCCAACGGAGGAAGTATCCTTGAGCAAACACAGAATGCCTTATTACATTAAAAGAACTACAGATCTAAGGTGCATCTGAAAGATACACAACACACACGGGTGTGTGTATGTGTATGTGTGTGTGTGTATGTGTATGTGGGGGGGGGGGGGGGGGGGGGGGGGGTGAATCATCTAGGTCGATGTTAAATTTAGTATGCAAGCAATTTGTTGACATGCACTATATTTCTGTATCGCTAGATGGAGAGATGTAATTGTTATGTGCTGGAATAGAATTGTCCTGCAAACAGTTTTGTATTGGTTGACTCTCGGTTCAGCACCATGGACAGCCACCAAGTCAGCTGGTTCTGTGCTGTGGGTATCAGTTTGGTTTGTCTCCAAGAAAACCCAGACAGTGAGGGGGAGTAAGAAGGAGGTATAGAACATATATATAATATTACCTAACATATGGCATTTGGATTCACTTCTTCCCAAAGTATCTCACAAGGCATACATTCTTACCATGGGTCCCCCCACTGGGAGTCGAACCCCTAACCCTGGCTTGTGTTATTAAAGCTATGCGCTACAACAATGAAAACAACGATAGCACCGCTCTTACTTTGAATCAATAAAGTTCAGTGAATCTGCACACACACACATTTGTCATTCATTAGGAATACAGCGGGGACAAAAATGCACCTCTAAGCCACCTCTTCTTTAGACAAGAAACATGATGGCAAACACGCTGCAGACGATGGCTACTTAAGAGACAAGCATAAAGCCTAAAGCACATAGGCGTGTCGGGATGTCCAAAAAAAGATAGCTAAAAGAAATTATACAGCCCGCTACATTCACGCTATGTGTGCTTTGAAGTAACACAGGATATAATTAAAGTCACGTAGCGTAAGGGACGAACTAGGAACAAAGGAGGAAATGAAACATGCACAGGTGTTCCTCCTGGATCAAAACGAAGTGGACTGGATGGACTGGACTGGAAACGTTCCTCCACCCCCCCTGGCCCCTTACTCCACCCCCCTTCCCCAATGCCCCTTCCCCCTACCCCCCCCGCCCCTTACTCCACCCCCTTCCCCAAGGCCACTTCCCCCACCCCCCCAGGCCCCTTACTCCACCCCCTTCCTCAAGGCCCCTTCCCCCACCCCCCAGGCCCCTTACTCCACCCCCTTCCTCAAGGCCCCTTCCCCCACCCCCCCCCCCCCCAGGCCCCTTACTCCACCCCCTTCCCCAAGGCCACTTCCCCCACCCCCAAGGCCCCTTCCTCCAGCCCCTAGGCCCCTTCCTCCATCCCCAAGGCTCCATCCTCCACCCCCCAGGCCCCTTCCTCCACCACCCTTCCCCCAGGCCCCTTCCTCCAGCCGTTGTGTCGTCGGGCTCCCTAAACTGCGCCTAGGCTGAACGAGGCTCACAAATTGTATTGCTTATCTGGTCTGCCGTAACGCAATTGCTGCTCTCTTACTTCCTATGACGTGTGTACGCCGGTTAACAATAATTTGACAAAGCAATATCCAAAACATCTGCCGGAAACAGACATCCCTCTATCGGAAGTCCCTCTCGCATCTCGGCGCTTAACCCGTGTGCCTGAAATGGAATCCCTCCCTCTGAAGAATCCGAAGTCCTGGCCTCCCGCTCCCCAATAAGCACAGATTTGAAGCACTCCGGGTGTTCGTGAGAACGGAACGCCTGCGAAGGATGTTTTACTGCGCCTGTAGCACCGTGCCGATGTGTCCGCTGGTATCAAGGTCAGACCCCAGAGAAGCGCTGTCAGGCAAGCACGCTTTATTTATTCACCCAACAAGGTTCCAACGAAGAATAGAATACAGAATAAACCTTGAGAGGATGGGTCACGCATGAGTCAGGCATTCAAGCCTAGTTCATCGAGTGTGTGTTTTCGTACCCACGTGTCTGCGTGTCTGCATGTGTATGTGGACAGGTCTGATGGAAAGTAGGAGCACATGAAGGCCCTTTCTGCATTCTTGTCAAAGCAGCTTCCCCTCTAAGCAGGTTCCAACCGACTTCTGCACTAAGCAGGTTCTTAGCGGTTTCCCCTCTAAGCAGGTTCCAACTGACTTCTGCACAAAGCAGGTTCTTAGCGGCTTCCCCTCTAAGCAGGTTCTAAGCGGCTTCCTCTCTAATCAGGATCTAAGGCTAGAGCTTCTACTCCAAACAGTGTCGAAAGCGACTTCTCCTTGTAGCAGGTTCAAAATGGCTTCTCCTTAAAGCTGGTTAGTTCTTTATTTAGCGGCGGGGACGAGAGCAAAGACCCAGCTGTGCCTTTTTCAGCTGCCAGACACAGCAGATTGGATTCCCACGGTCCGATCACTGCTTTCCAAATTCGGCAAAAAATGGATAAACAGGTCCTCTCCTTCTCACTTTCCCCTTATCCCCCCTTCCTCCCCCATGCACCCACCCACCAACATCACCACCGGCGCCCTCCTGTGAATCATTTCCTATCAGGTGGCCGGGTCTCTCTCGGAGATCAAAGCAATCTCTCCTCCTCCACCTCCACCTCCACCTCCTCCCAAAAACAGCCCTGCTGCCGGTGTGACCTGGGGGCCATTTAGAATCCGAGGGGCCGGCAGGGGCCAACAGGAAGCCACAGCGGCATAATAACTTTAGATACACGCTCCAGGAGTTGAGTTCCTCCTCTCTCTCGCTAACTCTCCCTCGCCCTAGCGCCCAGCTGGCCGCGACGTCTGACTTGTTCTCTTGCGAGCAGAGAAGAGGAGATACGGAGGAGGAGGGAGATGGATGGAATAAACCAGGATATACTATGTCACAGAGGATAAGGGAGCGACAGGGAGGCAGGGGTGGGGTTAGGGGAGGAGGGTGAGGCTGACACCAGGGTCACATCGGATGCTGCCAAGTCCATGTGTGTTGAGACTAGCAGAGTCAAGAACACCGTAATCAAGACCACCACAGACAAGACCACCGGACTGAAGACCACCAGAGTTCAGACCACCGGACTGAAGACCACCAGAGCTTAGACCAACATAATCAAGACTCCACAGTCAAGATCACCAGACTAAAGACCATCACAGTAAAGACCACTAGACTGAAAACCATCACAGTCAAGACCACCAGAGTTCAGACCACCAGACTGAAGACCACCAGAGCGTAGACTAACATAATCAAGACTACACTCCTTGCTCAGGGAGGCGTACTGGTAGATTGAGGACATCAGGGTTGGAACCCAGAAGCTTTGGTCTTGGAGTCAAACACCCTAACTATCCTGCTTCTTATTCCAGGTCCATGCAGAGGCAACACATTGCATGGACTTCAGAACGTTGGTGAGAGAAATCAAAATCAATATGATGACCTTGAACACCCGGTTTATAATCACATTACAAAGTTCCTCTATGGGTCAAGCATCGATTTGGGCTTGCTTTATAGATGCCAGCTGCCAGCCAAGTACAACAAGGCCATACCCGTGAGTCATAGAATCGTATATAGACCAGGCATCGCCTCTTCGTCTAATCAAAGCCCAACTATGTCCATACTTGCTGATTTATTTAAATCAATGACCAGCTCCTAAAATAGCCCAATCAGAAACTCAGAGGAGACAAGCCTTTCTTCAACTGCCACCCAGCGTCCAGCCCTGCTCACTGGAGCTCTCTCATTCATTATGTAGCTGGCTAAGCCCAGCACTCACGCACTGTGTGTGTGTGTGTGTGTGTGTGTGTGTGTGTGTGTGTGTGTGTGTGTGTGTGTGTGTGTGTGTGTGGTTTAACTCATCCAAGACATCCTAATGCTGCCTTTGATTGCCTTGAACTGGGATTCATTTCCATTGCAATGCCGGAATTTTTGGTAATGTCAAACGAATCGATTTTTGTCAACCCCCCCCCCCAACCTTTCTCTCCCTTCCAAAGTCGATGGCTCTTTTCCAAACAGAGGGTAGACGGCTGCCGCATCACATCATCTCGGGCAAAGTAGACACTGTGCAAAACTCGGCTAGCCGAAAAGACAATTTGTGTCTACGTGTGTGCGCGCTGGAGAGTGAGCGCAAGGACGTAACTTGCCCTTTTTGTGATCGTTTGGTCTTATTAGCGATATTGCTAAATCTGCCTTGTTCTAGCTGCATTACTTAATTACATTCCGTTTACTTGGACTTGGCTGCAGCAAAACGGACGTTACTGGAAATAAATACAATTATTCAGCATAAACCAACATATTTAATGTGGCTGCTTTCATTTTCCATTGCGTTTTTATAGGGGTTCGGTTGCCGGTGTTTTTTTTTTTTTAAAGAACAAACAGTTGGCTTTTGTCCGTTTTGTCATTTCTTACTATGGCCGAGCTGATTAACATTTCGCTCACGTCCAATTCAAAGTTCAGCCTTATAGATGAGAGGGGGAGAGAGAGAGAGAGAAATGGAGGGAGAGATAGAGAGAGAGAGAGAAAGAGAGGACGAGTGGAGGAGGGGGGAACGGATTAGTCTCCAAACACCCACATCGAGCTTGTTTGCCCATCTACATTACCTTTCTGTTGGTGTTATACTAGGGTCCGGTATAAGGGGTTACTATAAATATATATTGCACTGCCGTAAGTTCATTATCAATCCGCCTAATGTGCTTGTGGAATTGCATATACTCACCTTCCGTCTGTGAAACGGATTGGAATTATTGTTCGTCACACACTTTGCGGTTACTTTCTTATAGCGCGCCGCATCGATTATTATCATTGGCTGTCTGTGTTTGCGCGCATGTATTTGCGCGCGTGTGTGTGTGTGTGTGTGTGTGTGTGTGTGTGTGTGTGTGTGTGTAAAGGAGCCAGGATGCAACAGTCCCTCAACGTTGTGCTGCCATTGATTAGAATCTTAATAAGACTGAAACTCCAGTTGTCTTTAACCGATGGGGGGGGGGGGGGGGCGTCCTACTGAATTCTAATGGTAAGCTACCAAGAGTGAAATTAAATTTCGGTAGTACTCCAAACTAATTTCAAGACGTCGAATAAATCCACAGATTGTGCTTTCTTTTTTTCCATCTTACAACTGCATCGACACCTGCAGAGTGGCTCGTCTCACCAAATAAAACATAGCGGAGTGGAATCGTGCGTCTGCGTTTTTATGCTGCCCTGCATATCATTCTCCTCGAGCACAGCACAGCCAAGACAGACCCCCCAACACACGGCAAGATATATATTAGGTCGCTCCCTTACCAATGTGGATGATGGAGTCCGCGTCCACTGTGTTGCACTGCAATATCCACAGGGAAAGACACAACACAAGCAATTCCATCTCCGTTTTGGGCAAAAGCGGCTCATCCACGATCCCTTGGTGTTTGGCGGTCAAATCCCAAAATAAACTGCGGTGCGTAAAAGGCGATATAACTGTATAACTGTGTTTTTCCGCAGCTTCAGATATCCTCGAATCAAGAGAACCCAAAGTCCAATAGGCTAGAGGGCAATGGGAAGATTTCGAAAATGCAGAACAAGTGAAAAGGGAGGAGGGTAAATGACATGCAGATCACAGAACAGAAACGCCGGGTTTTAACGGTCGTGAACACCGCCGGGCGAGCAGTTTTCCGCGTCCCTCGCTCTCTACCTAGCGATAGCGCGCGGCGGAGTCTGACACATAACAAACTGCAAACTGCGGAGGAGGACCAACCAGCACTAACTCTCTCTTTCTCTAACGGTCTCTCTCTCTCTCTCTCTCTCTCTCTCTCTCTCTCTCTCTCTCTCTCTCTCTCTCTCTCTCTCTCTCTCTCTACCTACCTTCTCTGACCCACGTGACTGCAGAGCCTCTATGTACCGCGCTGAGATCCGACCGTAGGAAAGAATAAGGAAGGGGAGATTGAGGGATGGAATTCGGCTCAAGCAGCTGAACGAGACGTGAGATTCTGTGTAAAGCAGAGTGAGCGGCTCTGTGCTCCGGGCTGCAGCCGCGGGAGCTCTCCGATCGCCGGGCGGATTGTTAATGAACTTGCGGCAGTGCAACACCGACACGCTTCGCCTGCTTGTGTGGACACGAAAACTGAGGAGACGTTCGCGCCTTTTGCACGGATTGCGCCCCGGCACGCCAGGAGCTCAGGGACGATTCACGAAGCGCGGAATGGACTTTTGAAAATTTTCTTTTTTTCCCGGCATATTTGACAAGAAAGGAGATGACCAGTGTTTTTTTCGTTTATTATCAGACGAAAATGATCACCCGTTTCAAAACAAATTGTAAAGCCGGGGTTAATGATATATTGTATAGCCCTAGATTTTTTTAAATACTATTAAAAGTGTAGCCGATGCTATGCCATTGATTGATGCGTAAAACCTCGGTGTGAGGGGGCATAGCAAACCGGAGAGCGAATGTTACCAAACTTCTCATCATCAGAATAAATGCAGTATTGTGCCACCATTTGGACCGAACGGAATAGAGAGGGAGACGCGCGCTGCGCCTGGTAAGCCGTGCTCGCCACGCTGTGTATGTAATAACGCAGGAGAGCGCGGTTGGATGTTCGTGGGTGGAAACAGCTGCTGCTCGCTACTCTGATTCAACAACATTCCAGTGTTCCTAGATAGATGCCAGAAAGGTATAGTTTCAACAAGTAGGATTTACACAGTGAGTCGAATGCCACGTACACTGTCTCGAAACTACAGAGCCTAAGTAAAGAGCAACTATGAATATAATCTCGCAGAATGTGCTTGACCTTCTTGTTCTAAACGTAACGGCAATTCCTCACAAAAAAAGGGTGAAGCTCAGCAGGTGGGTTTCGCCAGGGGATGTGACCACAGCGTGGTCGTGTGTGTGTGCTTGATTGTGAATGTTTTTTCAGTAAGCCAACTTATGAAGTTACATTTTAAGGTTGTTTGACTGCGAGTGTAGTCGTTGGTAATTATTTATAACTGTTGAAGTTATGTTATTGAATTATTGTCAAATTATTGATGAACTTCTCAGATGACGCTCCTTAGTTTGCCAAATAGAGTCCCGCGAGGGCCTTCAGAAAGGCGGAGCTCTAATGAAGCACCTTCATTACCAGAACATTACAAGGACCTCGGCTTCTTCCTCAAGAGGAACCCTTGGATGCCGGAGCAGTGGTTAATAGTCTTAATCTTACAATTAAAGGATATTTCTTTCGAATGAATATGATTCAGAAATGCCTTTTAATTGTTTGGCTAAGTCTATATCTATCGCGGACGGAAACATTTCAGCACCACGGCGGCTGGACAGCTCCCCTTGCAGTGTTGTCGTTTCATAATAAGTGTAAATATGCTAATAAAGAAGCAGCAGTTGTGCTTTAAACTGACAAACGTCAATGTCGAGGCGCCGGTGTGGATTATTTCACATGAATGACCGTGTTCCACCGCGGCTGCACCAGGTTCTCCGTGCTGAACGGGAATGAACGGAATGAATGGCTACTCGCAGAAAAGCGCAATGGTGGAGAAAGTGCGCCCCCATTCAGCCCTGCGGTGAGAAGTGGTTGTTGCAGCCTTTTCTTTTTTGTGCTTGTTTTAAGCGAGAGACTACGGAGAAGACAATGAAGGAAAGAGGGGATAACGGCGTGACAGCAGAGAGGCAAATTACACAAAGAGGGATTAGAACAATGAGGGGTAGTTTCAGAAAGTAAAAACGAGAGAGAGAGAGAGAGAGAGAGAGAGAGAGAGAGAGAGATTTAAAGTTTGTTTTTTTAGAGTAAACATAACGGTATCTTGAGACGTATTCCTAGAAAAACCCAAAACACTATACATGTAAATAGGTGACTATTGTCCCTCCATGGGACCGCATTGATTCCTATCCGTTTAGAAACGATCGCTCGCGCCTGATCCATTACCAAAACCCGATGGCTGTTGCTACGGCAACCGACATTTGGTTTCAATCCAAAATAATTAAACGATGGGCCAATATTATATGTTGACCTCACGTGTTTCTGCGGCAGCTTCAGGTCGTCTTCCACTGGCCAGTGTATTCCATGACGCAGGCCTTCAGCGAAACACACTTTGTTCTGTTCAAGTCTATTCACAGGTCCAAGTTATTCTACTGATGGATTTATCCAAGTGCAAAATCCTTGACACGCCAACAACAACAAAAAATGTAATTGTAGCAACGTCCAGTACTGCACGCCACCTAGGTGGCTTTTCCCACTCCACCTAGGTGACTTTCCTCGGGCTCCTTCAAACGAATGGACACAGGGTGGTGATGTAAAGACCGGTTTATTGTAAAGGTTGAGTAGAATGATACATGCAGATGATGCTGCCATGCAGGAGAGCTCTCTCTGAGTGTGTGCAGTGATGGCTGGTTTAACCTGTTGCACATTGATTGCTCAATGTGCAACCGGTGTGCAGCCTCACCCAGCTCCAGACTCCAATCAGTCTGACTCGGGCAAGGTGAGGCTGCTTAAACCAGCCATCATCCACACACACTCCCACGGTGATGTAAAAGTTATTAATAAGAAGAAGAATGCGTTGCTTTGGTAAAACAGATCCTTTAATACACATGTAAATGTATTGGCCCCGGGTGTATTGTTCAAGGATTAACGTTTGTCCGGGATGAATGTTGGACTCTTGGCTGTTGAGCTTCAGAATAGCAGGCCTATTTATTTACTTTAAAGGGTTAAAATATCTTTACATTCAGCACAGCGAGTCAAGGCTGCGCAGAATAGACAGTACTTGTCTGTAAACAAGCGAGTCACACTCTTGGCAGACACACAGCTTGCATGCAGTACAATCAACAGTCACACAAATACCCCATATGTGAGTCATTCTTGGCTGTTTCTCCCTCCTCGATTTCCTATTTCCCCTATCTCTCTTCTCCCCCCCCACACACACACACACACAAACAGACACACACACACACACAAACACGCGCACACACATACACCCCCATAATCTCCAACACATTATCGCATTGTCTCGAAGGTAAATTACTTCTTCTCTGGTGGCGGATCTCTGGAGCGTTTAACCTAAAAGGCCCAAAATGACATGCTCGCGTTTCCTCGGCCTCCCTGGAGGCGGGGAGCGGGGGACGTCACCTACAGTGCGCACAGCCACACAAACACGCACGGGAGGTAATCGGATCCGTAATGAACGTGCAACTCACCAGCGGCGGCGAGGTCCCGTGAGAGATGCTTTAAAGAGCCAGAAATGTAATATGTCCATCGTCCGTCGTCCGCCGCCGCCGACGGGGGGGACGGGGGGGGGGACGGGGGGGACGGGGGGGACGGGGGGGGGGGGCTTTCACGTCGGCGGCGGCTGTGAACGGGAGGGTCGGGATGGATGCAATGAGAACGGGGCGATGCCGCTACCTGACAGCCCGTTACACCGAGAGAGAGAGAGAGAGAGAGAGAGAGAGAGAGAGAGAGAGAGAGAGAGAGAGAGAGAGAGAGAGAGAGAGAGAGAGAGAGAGAGAGAGAGAGAGAGAGAGAGAGAGAGATGTAAAAGCAATTATGTTGTCACCCACTTAGGAGTCATTGGTGGTGGTGGTGTGTGCGTGTGTGCGTGTGCGCTCGCGCGCGTGTGTGTGTGTGTGTGTGTGTGTGTGTGCACGCGATCATTTAAGAATGCACCATTATTTTTGGTGAGGAGAGTTAGAGTGATCGAAAGGTCACCATAGGGGAAGAATGGTTTTGTTGTTTGTGTATCAAACTCCAGTCGGTGCTTGAGGAGGTGCTGAGGAGGTGTTGAGGAGGTGCTCGTGAACGTTTCAGGTAGGTGACAGAATGACGAAGTTTTCTCCCCGGGGGATCTTTGATTTTCTCGTCCACAATATGTGCTTGTTTCTCTTTTCTTCTATGTGATAAGCGATGTGATCTTTATTCTGTTGTCAGAAATAGTCACATATCCGAGGCATGTATACATGGTGACATAGGCCACTGAGCCCGTGGAATCTGTTAAGGTTGGATCGGAAACAATGTGATGCCATGTGGTATGAAACACAACATCAGGAGCGCGTTTTCTGAATAAAGACAGCGATAGACGTGCCCCTGGGCAGTACGTTATGAGAAGGACAAAAATAAAGCGCAGAATCTCGACACCAACAGTAAATCCGTATTTTCTTTCAGATCCAGATATTTTCATTGGCCTTTATGGATATCCAAATTATTAATATGCGCAGTGCCCCACCCCCTCCCCATTTGTCGGGTAAATTGGTCAATCATTTGCATATAAATTATACCGTCGTACTCGGATTTGATACATCACGACATTTGTGACATCAGAAATTGTTTCCACGTCTCCAAATGTAGGTAATAATTACCACTGTGTAAAAACACCACTGTATTTTTGAACGTAGAAAAATCTAGAGTAGTCAAACTCAGGCAAAGCCCTTGAATTGGAAAGATGTTTTCAAGTGGAAGTTGTCTTTCAAATGCAGCCCTTGTCCTACAAAAATGAGACATGTGTGATTTGTACATTTACTTGCACAGAAACTCCGCATATTTTTGAACCAAACCAAACATAATAAACACAGATGAAACAACAATAAACATGGTTATAAGTGAAATAAATATACTATGGTTTCTGGTTGATTACAGAAAGGACACACATGATAAACACACTTGAGTCCACATCATAGGCCTATGATTGTTTGGTCATAAAGTGCATGTCACAGCAGAGTTGATTGATATGACTCAAATCATTTATTTTTAAAGTAATCTAACTATGGTTAATAAACTGGAACACATCCCCATAAACAACAAGCACAAATCAAAATATTTGTTTTTCTAACAAACATAACACCTTGTGCTCATAAAAACGAGACAAGATGGTAAATATTTCAGAGGGAACAGCATGAGTGTCCAACTGGTATTTTTGAAGCTGCTGCCCATGTTCTGATTCACCCTCAGGTTCAACCCTGACGGCTTTCTGAGAATGAGGAGTACAAACCCAGAAGCAGCATCTAATGGTGGTTGAGTGTGTTGGTACATGTGTGCATATGTTTTTGTGTGTGTGTGTTGCTATGTATGTGCATTTGCATGTGTGTTTGTGTGTGTGTGTACATTCATGAAGTTTTGAGTGTGTGTCTGCATGAGTTTGTGTGTGTTTGTGTGTGTGTGTGTGTGTGTGTGTGTACATTCATGTGGTTTTGAGTGTGTGTCTGCATGAGTAAGCGTGCGTGTGAAACGGAGCATCACAAATAGTTGCAGACAAAATCTTCCCTTGCACGTCTGTCTTTGTGCACGTTCACACGCACACACACATGTGCGTTTATCCCCAATAAATAAAGATGAAACGTCGATCTCTTAATGTGTGTGTCTGAGCGTGTGTCTGAGTGTGTGTGTGAGCTTGTGGGTGAGTGTGTGTGTGAGCTTGTGTGTGAGTGTGTGTCTGAGTGTGTGTGTGTGTGTGTGTGAGCTTGTGGGTGAGTGTGTCTGAGTGTGTGTGTGTGTGAGCTTGTGGGTAAGTGTGTGTGTGACCTTGTGGGTGAGCGTGTGTGTATGTGTGTGTGTGTGTGTGTGTGTGTGAGAGCTTGTGTCTGTGTGTGTGTGTGAGTGTGTGTGTGAGTGAGTGTGTGTGTGAGCTTGTGTGTGAGTGTGTGTGTGTGTGTGTGTGTGTGTTTTTTCCCTCTTTTCTTTTTGTAGAGCCGAGCCACCCAACAGTGGGTTCATTAGACGTTAGACAAGAGGCTAAGAGCAACAGAGCTCTCTCTCTCCTCTCCCAGGAGCCATTCATTACAACACACAGACCGACAGGACACAGAGTCGGACACTATGGAAGCTTCTGTCTCCGAACAATGGCCACAATTCTTGGTCGATAATAGTGAACGTTCGTTTGTGGATTTGTTTGTAAATTTTTCTCACATTATTTCATATTTCTTTAGGTTTTTCAGCCAAAGCCCGAGGCTGCATAAAACACATTTTCCCCTTGCCCTGACCTTTTCAATAGGCGGCATGGAAGCCTACTTGACATTAGAAATAAATATTAAAAGCCTCATTTTTGCTGAAACTAAAAAGCCCATGCCGTTTTGGACACAAGGGCAGCTCTGTGCTAAGAGGTCAACCTTTCATCTTTATTCATCGGGGGCAGGATCATTGATTTAATTTTCCCTCATGTTGTCCCCTGTTGGCCGCCAGCAACAAGTATGCACTTCTAGTACAATATGATTTGAACCTTGAACCATTTGTAATCCATTTCATCCCCATTTGATTCCCATTAGCCATCTCTTTAACCCTAGAATGCATTGCGATTGTTTGTGAAAAAAGGATAGATATTAATATTGTTATAGTGTTATACATGAGAAGTAACACTGTGGATGTGTGTGGTGCAGCTACGAGTGATGCAGAAACCAATATGCAAGTCACACAAGACAGACAGATAAACAGCTGTGCCCATCTGTCTGAATATGCAGATATGGTGGAGAGAGAGAGAGAAAGAGACAGACAGACAGACAGACAGACAGACAGACAGACAGACAGAGAGAACCTGGCAAAAGCCTGGCTGGGTTGTCTCTGGATGCTTTCTCGACGTCAAATATTGACACACACAGACACCCCACAATATGAAACACCAGCAGACACACCCTGCCCTCGCCCTCCTCTACTTTACCCTCCTCTCCTCTAGTCCATTCCTCTCTTCTTGCATCTCTCTACTTTTCTTACCCACCTATCTTCTCTCCTCTCCTCCCCCTTTCCTCTCTCCTCTTCCTCCAGCAATCTCTCCCCTAACTCATCTCCATCCTCTCCTCCTTGCTGTTTCCTTTCTCCTCTCCTCTCCCCCAGTACTCCCCTCTATCCCCCCCCCCCCCCCCCCCCCCCCGCCATCCCCTCCTCATCTCTTTACCTCCCCCTCTCCCAGAGGAAAACAGAGAATTGATGCGCTCCTGTGTTCATCCCCTCTCTGTGCCAGGCCCTAATGGAACCTGTTTCCTGCATCCAACGTTCTCCTCAGGGCACTTTACATGGGCGCACGCATTGGCAGCCCCACTGTTCTCTGTGATTAATCACCCCATTATGTATCTCTCTCTCTCTCTCTCTTTCCCCCCCAAGTTTCAGTGAGGTCCTCTCAATCACAACCAACTGACTCCTGTCTATTTGATTAGTTTATTATTTCTTTGTTTTTGTCTCCACAACCTTTAATCCATGGGTATCTTCGTTGCTCAGGCAGGCAGGACAAAGGACCTAAGGAGTGAATGAGTGTCTGAAATAGTGAGAAGTAGAAGAGAAGTACATTGCCATAGTAGAATGAATACGAATTCCTCATTGGCGTGAGCACAAACAATAGATTATAGTAACATAAGAAATATGGAAAAAGAAAATAATGATCACAGTGACGGAGATCATTTTCTGAATAATATTTGCGAATAATTACATTGCATGAGAGAGAGAGAGAGATGGAGAGGTATAACGGTTAAATGTAACCACACTGGCACCTAGGGGTCAGAAAACACACACACACACACACACACACACACACACACACACACACACACACACACACCTTTTTAGCTAACTGAGCCAAAGGGGTGGATATCATACCGGAGATGAGAAAAATCATATTAGTCATTTTATACCAACCTCTCCACAATCGTAAAAAAGAATACCGGTGTATGAGTGCACGCACTCCAGTACACTTTACACAGTTTTTACGAGTACACAGTACTCGTATTTAAACACAGTTGTTCCTCATCGTACAACTTAGCAGACCCGCGGACATGATAGCGTCGGTGGAGCAGGGTTTTCAGTTGGCGTTTGGGGCTCTGTTCATTTATAAGTTCAATAAAAAAAACGTTGTCCTTGTTTGTTGCAGATACACATAGTCGGAGGGGGTGGGGTGGGGTATTTGACTCCCAGTCAAAAGGTTCTGGGGTTCGAACCCCAATGTCTGCAGTCCATAATCTGTAGGCATCCTTGAGCAAGCTACGGCCATACCTGCTCAATGATGACATGTATCTATATACCTTTTGCTCTGGATAAAAAAAAGGTGTTTGTGGAATGACGAAACAGTGAACAGCAGCTGCGAAGAAGACTGAGTCGTTTTCGGTGGTGGCTAGCTCTTAGGCTAGTAGAGTCACTCAAGTTTGTGCAGTTCAAGGTCAGCTCAAATATGGATGGATTTATGCACTGCTTCGGCTCCCCGAAAGGAAAGGCCACGTGACATTGGTTTGGTTGGGTGGGTGGCTGGATAGGTGGTCGGTTGGCTGCGTCGTTGGATGTGTGGTTGGATCAATGGATAGCTGAATGTATGTTTGCCTGGCTTGTCAGTTTTCCCATTGAATATTAATAATAGTGAAAAGACGTCGTCTCACAGACATCAGCATCGTCGGTTTCTTTACTTGTTTGTCATTGTATTTGTGCTGGCTGTTTTGCGTGTGGTGTTGCATTCAGTCCCTTGGAGTTTGGATTTGTTTTCTCATTTCGAGAAGCAACTGAATTGAATATATTTGGTCATTTTGTCACATGATGGAGTACTAATGAAAGTAAGAAAAAGTAAGTTGTCAAACTTGCGCTAGGGAAAAGCTCCATACATTTCCAAAAGAGGTGTGAGTTCTAACACCTGGCCTAACCTGACCTAGCCATCATGTGTACTAACTGATACCAAATACTGTCCGGTAATATTTAAGATTTACACTTAAAAACACATTTAATGATTCAAATTAAAGATTATTAATTGTTACAAATACAATTAATAAAAACAGTCCAAGTAAAATACAACCATTAATCCATATAATAACTTGTGAAACAAATGAAATCAATGGAATAAAACCAGGCATTTATTTAAAGTGCTAAAATGGCAGCGAGTTCATCTGAAAATTACAATGTTTAAACCACAGAAGTTGATTCAGGACAAGCTCTTTTAGATCAGTGCCGCCAAGAGTAAATTAAATGCTATAACCAAATTAAGTTTGATGTTTGGTTGCTTAATGTGACTTTTAACTTGTGCTGTGCCTCTGGTAGCAACATCCACATCAAAGGGATTCATAAATGTTAGCTTGACAAAACAGAATAACTAACAACTAATCAATGAATTAGACAATAATAAAATTATACACCGACATAATTGGCAACATGAAAAATTACAAAGATGAAATCCAGTAAACTTTTTGCATAGAGCTGCACAAATATAAATTAAAATAAATTAATATAAATAATAATGGTAGTATTATTGAAGTGTTATACTATTTAAATATGAATCAAAGGGGATGGAGATATTTCATCAGTCGAAAAATGTGGAATCATTCATTCCTCATTCAACACCTGCTGCTATTAAAACTCCTACAAAATCATTTCCAAAGGCAGAAGTTACCTAGTGAAGCACTGCTATGAGTTGAGCCACAACATACGTCATTCATATTTCAATTATGATTGACAAGCAAACTCGACAGCTTTACACTACAGCTTATGTAACTTTCATCCTCTCTGTGACTTTACTAGTGTCTCACCGTGTCATCCAACGGAGAAAAAAAGAAGCTTGTAATTGCTTTCTTTTCATTCCATAGGACCACCTCCATCTTGGGAAAAAAATAGAAGAGAGAAACATGGACCTAGAAAATATTAAGTGGACATGTATGCTATCAACACATCCATGCATCATTCAGATTGTTTTGTACATTGTAATTGGTGTTCTGCAATCAAAACGATTGCAATATATAGCCTAGTTTGTAGCTAGGCCATTTATAGGCTATAAATTGCCAAATGTTGGCCATCCTCAATATAACTTAATCTAAGTTAATGTCGGCCTCATTATCAATATGGAGTGTCTATGCTAAGCCTGTTATACATTGTACGCATTCAGAAAAAAACTGAAATGTTGCATATTTCATGCAGGGGGCTTAAGCAATACAGATGAGTTGCCTAAAGAGATCATAATTCATAATGCATAGCCTTTTAGCATGCAGGTTGTGATTAATGTGTAGAATTAGCTCAAGCATGCATAATGAATGCACAATGTTATCTAGCAATTAGAGCACTGCACTGTTTTATATTCTCTCAGCCGGTCTATCTTATCCTGGTATTCAAGCAGCAAATAACACATCTAAAAACTGATTCTTAATTGGCTTTTGCATTGACAAATCAGCCTTTTCAAGTTTAATTTGGTCCCTGGAACATTGCATTACATTTATTTAGCTGACGTTTCTTTCCAAAGTAACTTACAATAAGTGCAATCAAGAATGAAGACACAGCCCACAAAGTGTAAAATTAATCAAATAAGCAAACTGCTGCAGGACAGTGAACAGATGCGAACAGATGCGAACAGATGAGTTTTCAGTCTGCGGCGGAAGCTGTGTAGGGTTTCTGCTGTACTGGTGTCGTTCCACCATTGCGGAGCCAGAACAGCAAACAATCGGGATTTTGTTAAGCAGCAGCTGGGCCCCCCCCTCATTATGAGGGATTAGCAAGCCGTGTGGCTGTTGCACATCGCTGTGGACGAGCTAGGGTGTATGGTCGGACCAAGTCCTGGATGTAAGATCGGCCCCAGCCATTCGCAGCATGGTAGGCCAGTATCAGTGACTTGAATCGTACTCAAGCAGCCACCGGTAGATAATGCAGGATGCGAAGGAGTAGTGTAATGTGGGTGAACTTTGGAAGGTGGAAGACCAGCGGTTGGCTGCATTTTGGATGAGCTGCAGCGATCGAATGGCACATGCCGGCAGACCAGCCAGCCAGGGAGTTGCAGTAGTCTAGACACCAGATGACAAGAGCCTGGAACAAAACCTGAGTGGCCTTCTGGGTGAGGAACGGAGATATCCTGCCGAGGGTTGCGGTGCATGAATTTGCAGGAGCAGGTTGCCGCAGCGATGTCGGCAGTGAAGGACAGCTGGTCATCCAGTATCAGATGTACAGTATGTCGGTCAGACACGCAGAGATTTGTGCTGCTACCGGAGTTTCACACCATGAAAAAGACACAGTTAGTTCTGTGCCATATGCATAGCCGTGGTAGGAAAAACCATGTGAGTGAACAGATTATGCCCAGGCTACCACGTAGGTGCGGCCGTTGAGGTAGGATGTGAAGAGGGAGAGTGCAGAGCCTGAGACTCACAGTTCTCAGAGGGTGGGGAGGATAAATGACCCCAAAACGTCTATTTTGCCAATTTAGATTGAGTAACTATGAAATGTGAAAAACAATATGCATACAACATACATAGCTTAAACCCTTTAACAAAAGCTCAAACTTTTGTCTTTCCTAAAACACTTCTTCACTATTAAAGCAATGCACTTTATACATGCTTTCCAGGTTGTGTTTTTTCACATAGGATGGTAATGGTAATGGTGGTAATTTTCATACTGCCGGATAAGGAATGGTTCCCTCTCTTAGTTTACAGAAATGTAGACTGTAGAAATTCTCCCTGCTAACACACCACCTAGGTGGCTTTACTGGGTTCTAAGACGACCAGGGCAATGGTTGATTTCTAAAAGTAGCCCCATTGACCCCACACCTCCCCAGTTGGACCCGCCGACTCCGCCCTCCCCCTCCATCCTGGAGACTGGAGCCCGGGTGTAAGCTCCACATAGGGCCGGGAACAGCCCTCGGTAGGGTCACCCTCCACAAGGGCATTTCCCCATCTGCCTCTTGACGCATGGGGCCTTGGCTGCTATGCAGGTTGGCAGAGGTGTGGCTGGTCCAGGGCTGCTGAGGGCTGGATTCATGGGTTGATAGCCGAAACGGTTGCCTGTGGCAGTTTCTGTAGCACATGGCAAATTTAAAATTAATTAACGGACCAAAACACATTCCCATCAGTTGATTAGTAAATTACAAGTCGATTTCAATTGTGAATGATCAATTATCACACTATTGTAAATCGTCAACTAACCGTTTATCAAACCTGCGGTCTTAACATCAACCAATGCTGTCAGTACAAGGCATGATGACAAATAGGGATAGATAACCAATCAGTACAATTTAACAATGCACATGCTACACGCCACATTACACCTATGTGACTAAGGACGCAGGGTGGTTATGTTGGAAATCCAGTTTATTGTACAAGTTTGTGGATAATGATACTGGTGCTCCATGTTACCATGTAGGAGATCGCCCGAACGTGTGTGGTGATGGCTGGTTTAATCTGTGCACATTGATTGCTCAATGTGCAACAGGTGTGCAGCCTCACCCAGCCCCAGAGTCCAATCAGTCTGACTCGGGCCAGGTGAGGCTGCTTAAACCAGCCATCATCCACACACTCCCACATACCCCCAACACCAAATTGAGGCTGGGGACAATACCTAGCCGAATACCTAGCCCCCCCATCCTTAAAAACACAAAACAAGGTTAAAATACCTAACAAAAACAGGCAGACTCTTTCCAGGGTGGTCATACCTAAAATGCAAAACAACCACCAACCCCATTGTCCCCACACCTCCCCAGGGTGACCTGCCAACCCACCCTCCCCTTCCATCCTGGAGACCGGAGGCCTGGGATGCTGCCTTGACTGGCGGCAGTGTCGGCGGGCGTGGCCATCGCAGGGCCGTCTGGACGGGCTGGTAGAGGCATGAAAGCTGGGCTGCGGTGCTGGCCGGATGCCGGGGCGGGGCGGCTAGCCACAGACGGTTGCCTGTGGCGGTCGCTGCGCTGCCTCCTTGTCCTCCACAGTGCTGTTGGGGAAAAGGCCGGCGCTGGGTGGTAGCCGTCCGTTGCTGCTGCTGGTGGCCAGTGCGTCCTCGGACAGCCCTTCTGGGTCCTTTTCTTGTTTGGAGAGCCCCTGCATTGGGCGCCAGTGTAACAATGCACATGCTACACGCCACCTAGGTGGCTGCCACACTCCACCTAGGTGACTTTAACTTGTCTCCTCCAGACAAGGACGCAGGGTGGTTATGTTGGAAATCCGGTTTATTGTACAAGTTTGTAGATAATGATACATGGCCTAGTACTCCATGTGGCCATGTAGGAGATCTCTCCCGAGTGTGTGTGGTGATGGCTGGTTCAACCTGTGCACACTTATTGCTCAGCAGTAGCCTGGGAACCAGACAAATCTCGCGAGCTCATGCTTAATTTGCTCTGCAGATAGGTCTGGCCTCGCTCCCATACAAACATTTTTCTGCCTGCTACGAAATGGACCAATCACAACCGTTTATCTAACATGAGGCGGAATAAATACGAAGGAGTTGTAGGCGCGCCGTAGAGGCATTTCAACAACAACAGAGATGGCTGCCGCTGATGTGGAACGGTCTGTTGATTCCGGTATCGTGTTAAACTAACTGGACGGTATATTTTCACTAAAAGAAGAACCGACGACTGCACTTAAAGCTTTTTTTGAGAAGATGTATTTTCTTCGTCGCTCAGTGCTGCATCACCCGTTTCGTTGCTTTGATTGGTTGTAGGCCTGTCCAATTGCGTCCAGAGGCATTTTGGTCTGCGCCCTTTGGTGACGCCCTTTGGAAATCGAAAATGAACGGAGAGGTTCCAGACTACTTGCAGTTTGCACTTCATCTGGCGATACCAGGCTAGCTCAGCAACAGGTGTGCAGCCTCACCCAGCCCCTGAGTCTAATCAGTCTGATTCGGGCCAGGTGAGGCTGCTTAAACCAGCCATCATCCACACAAACTCCCACACTACCCTTTTGAAATAATTGGCAGTAAAATTTGCCAACACCTCAATGAAGATAGTAAACATTAAACAGCATGTGATAAAATATTAATGGATAATTTGCATGCAAGAGGTAAATAGTTAAAAGTACTCAACTTTACTCTAACTCTAAAATATATAAATAAAGCTGTTGATAATTTAGTCTACTGTGTCATAAAATATGACATACATTGGCCCAGGGATTTTGAGTTCAACAGGGCGACAACGGAAGGAAAAAAGAAGTTCCTGACCCTATTGGTATGGGAGCAGAGCCTCCTTGATGATGGGGAGCAAACAATCCATGACTGAGGTGTCAGGGGTCCTCTATGATGCTGTGCAGACGTCGCTTGTGATGGACATCTGCGCCTAACTAGTCTGGCCCTGTATGCCTCATAAATACAACTGTCCCCATAAATACTCAAGTGGCTAGGTTTGTGTGTTAACAAACCTCATTAACATGGTCTTCCCCATACACCCCCATATTGTCCCGGCCCCATAAGCCTGTGAAATGTCACATATTTAATATATCTATTAGCCTGGGAACCAGACCAATCTCACAAGCTCATGTTTAATTTGCTCTGCAACATGGGTCTGGAATTGCTCCCATAGAGCAGGAATTCCGCTTCCGTGCCAATCACAACCGTTTATCTAATATGAGGCGGGATGAATATGATGACGGTGCAGAGGAGCGCCCTTGTATTAAAAAGCAACCAAGATGGATGCCGCTGATGTAGAACGATCTGTTGATTCCGCTTTCAACACAATATTATACAAACTGGACGGTATATTTTCACTAAAAGAAGAACAAACGACTGCACTTAAAGCTTTTGTTGAGAAGAAAGATGTCTTTGCCGTACTTGCGACAGGATTTGGCAAAGGTTGAATTTACCAACTGGCCCCGCTGGTTGCCAAAAAGGGTTAGGGCACATTGAAAACCCAGTGACGTTAGCTAGTAGTTTGTCCGTTAGTCGCTCTCATGGAGGAACAGATCAGGGAAGTGACCAAATTGAGAATCACTGCCATGCAGCTCGGGGTCCACGATGAGGTAGAAATCCGCAGCGGACATTGCCAACTTATATTTGGTAGCCCGGAGTCCTGGCTGCTGAACAGCAAGTGGTGAGACATGTTGGGGTCCACGGTTATCCCAAAAAAAAAACGGATGGGGATTGTCATGGATGAAGTTCACCTTGTCTATAAATGGTAATTGTTGGCTACTAAATCATGTCATGACAAAGGTCTGTATTATGTTGAATATTGGCCATATTGGTGGTTGGAACTAGCAACCTAGCCTAGTAGCCTATCGGTAGTTATGGCAGCTAGCTTGCTAGTAGCTATTATAACAATGTCAATCCAAACAAAACAGCGATTCATGCTGCTTTTTGTATTTAAGTTAGTAGTACCTAGCTAGCTTCCCTAAACTACGATTCAGTGGGAGCTAGCAAGCTTACATTTCATCTGTGTATGTTGTACTGTCACGTTAACTTTATGTGTGTCCCAGCTAGCAAAATATAAACTATTATGAAGCATTCTAATGTACTGTTATCTCTACTAGTGGAGAAGCTGCAAAAGGGCAGTCGGCCTTCAGAGAGAGCTTTGAGAGGTTGGGAGAACTTCGGTCCATCGTCAAAGCCGGTGACTATTATAGGTAGACAGGTACTTGATTTATTATTAGGCTATTGTAATGGCTGCTAATAGCCAGACATCGCCACACCAATTAGCAAATGTGCTCGCAGATTTGTCGGTTTCCCAGGCTAGGCTACTTACTGAGGCATTGTTGTATTTACTTGTCTTTCAGGTACACCTGTGTTGGCATTGACCGCATCAGCCGATCTGGATTGCAGAGCCAGGGTGAAGATACAATTGCATTTGGAGAATGCAACCACTGTGACGATGAGCCCCATCAGGCTTGGACTGAGTAAAGTCTCTGCTCATACGCTTGATTGCCTGGATCGGATTGTGAGGGAGGTTAAAGACAAAGGCCTTTCCATGTCTTAAATCATAATTTACTGCCTAACATTAAAGGCAGTCGGTAGAGTATTCAATTATCTGAAAGCAGAACTTAGATGAAGATGCCTGGGTTGACGGAGACCATGAACCTACTTATAGGCATGTTTCACAGCCAGACACTGCCTGTTAACAAAAGCAGAGCGCTGTCACCCTTCAGTGGAGAGGGTAGCTGCAGAGTTGTTGTTGCGACAACAGCTCTTAGGATGGGCTTAAACTTTCCCAAAGACGCAGACATCAAAATCAACCGCTGGCCAGGAGCTCCACACATCAACTGCTGCACAGACAGAGCCCCACACATCCACACACACCATTGCGTTATACTGTAAGTGTCCTAGAAGCTTAACTCTCGCTCGGACTTGGACATCAACCGCTGCCCATACGGTCAAAAAGTGTAGCAAATTGGCAGTTCGAGGATGAGGGGGATTATGATAATTGGGTGTGCATTCTTTAATACAGCCATATTTTGGAAACTTTAGTTTTTAAGGTGGTTTCCCTGTCCGATAACTAAAAGTAGGCTCTAACTCTTACAGAAAAGTTGGTATACAAAACGATAGTTATTATAACCCTAGTTCTATGATTGTAGGCGTAGCCGTCCAGGCTTCGCCTTATAGAGGAGCCCGTGTGGAATTTTCAACATTTGGAAGAAAACATGGGGACCTTTATTAAATAACAAGCAAAGGGGCGAAATTTGGTGGAGAAAAAGGGGTTATTGATTGTCTGAACCCAGGCTGAGTTCACAGTCATAGCCGTCACAGCGCGGGACCAACAGTACAAACTGCAGCTGCAAGGCAAGTAACGTTGTACCAAACTCATTCTTAGTAGCATTACGTTAGCTTGCTAATTACTGTATTTATCACTTAATTTTACTCCTTGGCAAAGGGACTAAATCTGTATGACCTCTCATAATGCATATATTTAACTGAAGTGTCCGCTAACTATTATCAAGCCAACTCTCTCCTCTCATGTTGTTGAGTGGAGAGTCGGCTCGCTACCATAACCTCAGCTAATGTAACATTACCACGGTTGAGGTGGTATTAAAGAGCTAGTGAACCCTCTGTTTCAACTGGAATTCGAACACCGTAGTGATGTGTTGGTCGCCAACGAGTCGGCTCTATCAGACAGAATAATAGGATGGTCTTTTTGCCACACTGCTCGGCCACGCGCACTAGAACCGCCGTAGGGTACCGCGACTGTTTTTCAAATGTATGTACATTTGTTTCAATACAATATTCAAGTACCCCAGTCTGTGACTTTTCCTAAAATTGTGTTATGTAGCATCCCCTATTGTTAAAAACAGTCAAGATAAAACCAGATTTAAGAGCCAAGCGTGGTGAGACTTTGTATCCTCAAGTGTGCAATTGTGCATGTCTAGTAGCCACGAGGCACTAGACAACCACAGCCGAAAACAAGATGAGTGACAGTCGCAAACAAAGTAGCATTTGGATGCATTTTAATAACATAGGCAGAATGTTGAATTTGTAAGGTAAAAATATAATATCAAGCAGGGTCTACTAACAACCTTCACAGGCATATTAGAATTGCACATCCAACAGTGCAGTTGGAAGAAAAAAGCCAAGCTGGGTGGGTGTGCCTGAGCTGAGGCCCAAACAAGAATGTGTTACGAGTTGGAATTCAACATTTCATTTGCTGAAACGGCTTCTGGAATCCAAGGATGCAATCATCTCTACCCTGGCCATTATCAATGCACCTGTTGATGCTCTGAGTCAAGAAGAATGGGAGGCAGTGCAAGAGACATGCACTGTTCTGGAACCCTTTGAGCAGGTCACTGTGGAGATCAGTGCAGACAGGTACAGTGGACAGTTGTTATTACATTATTATTATATAATTGCATATTAGAGGTGAATGGCAGTAATAATAGACAAGAATAAACAGAATAAAGTCCCTATACCCAGGAGTGCACGTAACCTTTTTTGGTTTGGTTCTCAAGGGAGCACCTGGAGATGTTGCTTGGTACGCACCCTTTATGTGGCACGGTTATCCTACAAGCTGTCGTCATCACTACCCTCCTGACTGCTCTCCTCAATATCTTCGTCTTTTTCAAACATGGTTAGATGATGATGTAGGCCTACTTCTTTCTCCCTGGTTGAGCCTGCGATTAGCTGTTTGCATCCATAAGTCAACAGCTGGCTTTGGGTCAAAAGTCTCTGTTGTCATCTTAGACGAGTGGATGTGCATTAGGGATGAGAGGCGAGAGTCTGACAGGCAGGATCTGTACTTGCTTTTTATTATATTGAGAAGTGAAAATCCCCTCTCACATGCAGCACTGCTCAAGGGCAGTGTGAGGGACAACAGAAGGATTTTCTGAATGTTGGAGTAACTATCTGGATTGCTTGTCTTCACTATGTTGACCACAGAGGAGGCTGCCAAACGTTTTCCTGCTTGCATTAAATGCATCGATTCTCTTACAGTGGAGTCTCTGTCAACAGACAAGCTGGCCTCATATTTCTGAAGAATGTTACTAAGTGTTGTGTTGCCAAAACTGTGGAGGTCTTGCATTTCCTGTGGCCAAGTTGAAGGATCAAAAAATACAAAATGAATCACATGACTTGAGAGATTCATATCTGCTTTCAAACTCCTGAATTAGACCTCTCAATACATCAACCTTGTCCCTGTCAGCATCAGCATTTGAAACTGTCTCTTTCCTGCACTTGCCTTCACTGTCAAGCAGAAGTGTCAGTCTAATTGCTAGTCTAATAGCTACCATGAGCTCATCTTTGCATTCACCAATAGTCAATTTATCTTGCTGGAACCTGAGGGAGGTGAAGTGTAAAATGTTTCCAGTGTCAAGCATGTTGGCTAGGAAACACAGAAAATGCTCTGCGCATATATGTTTTAGGTCACTGTCAGCACTTGTCACTGTCAGCACTTGTAGCTGCTTGAATGTAAACGGCAGGTAATAGCCTCCATATTTTCAAGAGTCTCTTGTCTCCATGCAGATCATCTAATGTTGTGAATCTTTCCTAGTTTCACAAAGGCAATGCCATTCTCATCGTATCTCTTCTTTAGTTTGTCTGTTCTTTTTGCACCCTCTTTCTGTAAATAAAAGCTCAGCAACTTGACAACAGCGCGATTAAATGTCTCACAGTATGGAACCGTGCAATCAGCTGACTTGGCGCAGTTCTCAAGGGTGTGGGCGGTACACAGAATATGCACAAGGGAATCCCCGATCGCCACCATCTGATGCAATTTGGGAAACGACCCCGCTGTGAGCTCCAACGTTGACTGCAGCTCCGTCTGTGCACACCGAGACCAACTCCGTCTTCCACTCATCCCCTAAACCACAAGCGTGGAAGAGTTGCGCAAGCCCGTTCACTATGTCCTGTGCCGTTCGATTCACACCAAAATTAATCAATCCACGGAAATCGGAGGTAAACCCTCGGAGGTAAATGTCTTCTGATCCATCAAAAAGCACGCCCCAAAATTCAGCTACCTTCAATTTTTCACTTCGCATTATGCGGGACCTCCCTTCTCGTGAATGATATGCACTCCCGACATTAACTCCAAGCCTCTTGAAAAGTGTTAGTGCTAGTTGTAATGTAAACTAGTTGTAACGTAAGCTAACTATTTGCTGGAGCTAAAGGTTTAACCTTGCTAACTTGAAAAAAACAACACATCCACTTAATCAAGAACGAAGAATAAAAGTTACACGATTAATGGATTATTAACGTTGACAGATTTGTCATAATGGCTATCGTACCTGTGATGTATGGAGAAAATCCTAATAAATGTTGGTACGCAAACGCGCCTCTTTTCATATAATCTGCTGCGAATCCTTTATTTTGACGACGCATGCGCACCTGCGCACCAATTATGTGCACCCCTGTTTTTCAGCTATGTGAAAGCCTCCAAAATGCTACTCCTGTGCTGCAGAGAATAACAGCCCACCACCAGACAGACGGAACAGTAACCACAGGGAAAGTGACAGAGTAGGTGACTGCTCTCTGTGCATCTATGGAAAGAAAGTTCCACAGAATGGAATACAATACTGTTCTCTCAGAAACCACCGTACTGGACCCGGGGTTCAGAAAGCTGGCTTTAATGACAACAGAGCTGTTGATGATGAGGCAGCAGCAGCAGCAAGATGCAGCTCCACCACCAGGAGGCCAAGAGAGGGAGCAGGGGCACTAGAAGTGGAGCCACAAACGTCTACTGTTTGGAGGCTCTTAGATGAAATTGCAACAGGAGACACTGTAAGAAGGAATCTTAGTCTGTCTTAATGCCAATCTGCCCTAAAGACAATGTTCCAATGTTTCACTGTTAATATATACTGTGGATGCTGCTGTTTTGCACATTGTAATTTATTTTGTATTTGTTTTATGGCACACCGTGTTCCGTTTTGAGTGTGGTTTGGAATGGTTTGTGTTTTGTTCAATATAAATAAACCGTTCAACACACGTGTAATAGTGTTTGATGTTTTTACATTATTTAAGGTTTTTATACCAAACATAATGTACAATTATGATATTCTGGAAATGATAAGGTTTAGTAGAATTACATTGAATAATTTAATTGATATATATGCACACATAGAGAGCCTTCGGGTGGGGGACATGGTGTGGACGAAGAACGTTCGCAGCCAGCAACAGAAAGAGGGAAAGATGGATCCGGAGTTCCTTGGACCGTTCACGGTAGCGAACATTGAAGGGAAAAGTGTTGACCTTGTGGATAGTTCAGGAAAATCAATCCACAAGGTCAACACTGATCACCTAAAGCTACACCACCAAGAGACCCCAAGAATACCTCAGAGGTTGAGAGGATGTCCCCGAGTCTCTTCCATCACCTCCACTCCACCTGCTGCCACCTCCGCTCCACCTGCTGCCACCTCCGCTCCACCTGCTGTCACCTCCACTTCACCTGCTGTCATCTCCGCTCCACCTGCTGTCACCTCCACTCCACCTGCAGCCACCTCCGCTCCACCTGCTGCCACCTCCGCTCCACCTGCAGCCACCTCCACTCCACCTGCTGTCACCTCCACTCCACCTGCTGCCACCTCCACTCCACCTGCAGCCACCTCCTCCACTTCAGAGAAGTGTATGTAACCCTATGATGCTCACTCTGATATTATACATTTTTATGTAAATGTTAAACCTTAAAAGTTTAGGTAACTCAAACGAAACGGCTGATCATGAGAGAAGATATTGAGCCAATTGAATAATAGTAACATTGATATAAAAAGTTCCTCATGTTAGATGTTACAGAGGCTTGGGAGGGCAAAAAAAGTCACTGTTCTGCTGTCCAGAATCAGACGCTACAAACGGTTCTTTTGGGACATTTGTAGGACAACTCTGGGTCAGGAACTCGAGAGTGAGTATTTTTAGTTAACTCATATTTCACAAGGAAATCTCCAAAAGCTAATACACCATAAGTTAACTGACTGACTGTATGCCTGACATATGCAATGACACAAATTTGGCAAGGGAAGACAGCAATACTAAGGGGAGGCACAGTAAAGGTATTTTTGTTCTGATGTTCAACAAAATAGATTGTGCTTTGAGGATTTACTGTAAATTGGGGTTGTTTTTTTAACAGTGAGTTGTGTGTTATTTTAGAAGTGTGATCCATCATTGTATGGAGTGATTCTGGGGGTAGTGAATGAGCCGACTCATTGGATACTCACACTAAGTTAAACATTGCCTTACCCTATGTATTTCTATTAGAATTTCTAAGGCACACCCGTGATTTAATTAGCTTATGTGACACATGGGCACAATGGGTTTATCCACATTTCTCTAGGTCATCTTCCCCTCAGAACAGAGGAGCCTTGTACTGGATCCACTCGGCAACGGTGCCTCCAGGGTGAAAAGATGTCTGGAGTCCAAAAGGTAACAGTTCTATGATGTCCCCTTATCAAGGCCAATGTCATTCTTCTGTTAGTGTATTACTGTAACAATGACTCAGGCACAAGGAGCAGGTTGTACCCAGGGGCGGGACTTAAGGCAGACTGGTTGGAAGGGTCAGGCAAAGGACTTGGTGGAGGCAGGCAGGAGTCAGGTGATCAGCATCGCAATACAAAGGGAAGATGTGGAAGGTTTGCCATCAAAGTAAGTTTTTGCATTGCATATTTCATTATGGAAACATGAAGCTGATTTTGAAAAGGTCTCTTTTTTTACTCTTAAACTCCTACAAAGAGACATCAAGTTAATGCATTTAGATTAAGTTAAACTGGGCCAGTATGTTTTGACCATTCATTTATTCAAACATGTTCTTAGTATGCTGAGAAAGTCCTGGCAGAGGAGTCTCTTATTTTCCCAAACTCTGCAAAGGTGGTGGATCAATACAGGAGGGAAGTATGTAGCTGTCACACTATTCAAGGAGACTGGTATGTTTACACTTTTCAAACTTGGATTTCTATTAACACCATGAGGATTTAAAATATGATAAACAGTGTGGATTATTATAAAATTGAAATTAATATAATAAAGAAGTGTAGAAAGTGAGTATGTATCACTCAAGTATATTTTCCCAAGGATAGCTGTAAATTACACATTGTACAGAATGTAGTGCAGTGAAAGGTCTCTTATTGATGCATTGACATCTTTGAAGTCAGTGGACAAAAGACATCACATTTTGTGTGAAATAAGAAGAAATTATTATATATATAATCAATACCAAATGTTAACCAGATGATCTCAGCGAGCTGTTTGACTGCTGTGGAGAGGGAGAAGAGCGAGAAAGAGGGTTTTCTAGTTTTTTGCTCATTTAGAGCTCATCCAGTCCAGCCTGAGTTCTTGGCTCATGTTGTTGGCAGAAGGCGTGATGTAAACAAGTACCAGGGAGATCAGTCTGAATTCATGGGGAATTATAGTCTGAATGTTAAACAGCAGCTGTACATGGCTTCCGATATAACCATTAAACCATTTCTTGTTGACATGCACACAAACCTCCCCTGTGTCTTCGCATAACTGTGTATGTAACAACAGTCTTGGTTTACATTAAATAGATGAAACATGTATTCAATTAACAAAAGACTAATAAACCATGGCGTTGTCCTTTAAATCAACAATATCTTTGTTCTGCTCTTTATGCTAACCTGTCTGGTACTGGAGAAGACACATATTTCACATAGCTATTTACACAGAACTTTTGTCCCATTTAACATGACCTCGGTTTAGGATAAACCAGATACGATTGTACTTTATTAATCCCAAGGGAGATTGTTGTGTTTCAGATCCAGTGTGACCACTGTGCGAGGTGGTACCACGAGGGTTGTGTTGGGAGACCAGACAGAGGTCATCTCTACAGCTGTCCTGCATGCCCCCAGGCTCAACAGTCTTAAAAACCCTGTGTTAATGTTAATTGTATAATTTATTTTTTCATACAATGGATGTTATTATTATATATTCTTCTTATTATATTATTAAATGACCTGAAAACATTTGGTTGGGGTTTGACTCCTTTTTTTCTTTTCGCATTTGCAGTGGGGTCACAGAATATGAAGGCCAGCTATCATAGATTGTGACCTATCGTGGATCGTTTCCTGTTGCGATGATCGCAGACATGAATAATTATACAGGACAACAATCGAAAAACAGAGGTTTGCTGTCGGGTGCTTCGTCCCGAGGCCCGCCGTGCTTCCACTGGAACTAAAGGCTACTGCCGCTTCAGTGAACACCATACTCAGAGCACATCGGACTCAACAAGCTGTTGTGGTTTTGCTGTGTGAAACACAACAATACGGGCCCCTCATACTCGCAATGAGAGGCGGAAAGAGGAATCCGCTAGCAGGCGTAACAGTGACAAAGAGCAGCTTAAGTCGGCTTTATCAAAAGCAACGAAGAAGCTCTAGCTTGCCGGTGAACACACCGAGTGCGCTGGCAAGGAGCGGGTGCGACGATAGACAACAAGTCCACACAAGCACACGTTATCACCCATAACCTTCTCAATAAACGCAAAGCGTTTAAGAGACAGGGGGGACATACCGTACAGCACACATTATCGATGGCGAGTCATTCATTTCCTGTCCTCTAACCGGTCTGACCGGCGCCAAGGTGCCGTGCACAAGAGGGCCACTATCTCTGGGAACCAAAGGGATGAACGGCTCTCCGGGGCCACCACAAGGAGCGACAGTTTCTCCCGTCTGATCGGCTCTAGGAGAGGGTGAAGTGGCGGGAAAGCATACAAAAGAGCCCACGGCCGTTGCTTGTGTTACATTGCGTCTACCCCCAATAGAGGAAGAGTGTGCAGACTAAGAGAGAACCACATCCTGCAAGCGGGTGTTCTCTGTGAATGCGAACAGGTCCACCTGAGCCGTACCGAACCTCTGCACAGACAGGGGACTTCTCCCACAGAGCGGCGAGCTGTCTTTGAAATGTCTTTTGAAATGTGGGCGGGGCCCCACGTTCATTGGTACATCTTTAAACTTTTCAGTGCACGCGAGTGCGCACCTGACAATGTACTTTATTTTACCACTATGGATGCAATAAGAGGACGGTGTGAGCAATGTAAAAGGCCCTTACATCCGCCATATCCTACAACATTTACAGTGTCCATGGAGACTACGACAAAGATACCAGAGTGGGATTACATGACGGTTCCTGACGGATGTAACTGAGAAACTGAATCACTTGAACCTACAGTTACAAGGTAAAGATAAAAACATACGTGATATGGTCAGTGCTGTTAAGGCGTTCAAAGCAAAACTGTCATTTTACATTAAACAAGTGAAAAACAAAAGCTTTCAGTACTTCCACTCAGTCTCAAAGATGTTGGAAAGCCCTGCAGGGGCAGCCAACGTTTCGAATATACACGTACATATTGTGACATACTGTCCAAGCTTGGGCGTGAGTTTGCAGACAGATTCAGTGACTTTGAGAAACTTGAGGCCTGTGTGACATTTGTTGCAAACTCCTTCATGACGGTGGACATAGGTGCGATTTTAGGACAGATGGCTGAACTGTTCTGTGTCAATCCTGTGGAGATGGAGATTATAGACCTCCAAAATGATGTCCAGCTAAAATCTCAACAGCATTCACAGCATTTCTGGAACCTAGTAGAGCCAGACAAATATGAGAACCTTCACCAAGCAGCTCTGAAAATGTCTGCTTTGATTGGGTCAACATACCTTTGTGAAGCAGCTTTTTCTGACATGAATGTCATGAAATCTAAGCTCAGAACAAGACTGACGGATGAACATTTAAATGACTCCATAAGAGTGAACCTAAGTGGATACACTCCAGCATACACCTATCTTGTTGTGTGTGCCAGTCGTCTCACTGACTATAGAAAAGACTGAATGCATGTGAACTACAGACAATGAAGTTTAGGTAAGTGTTATGTTATGTTAAGATGTTATGGTATGCTGAATTTAATATGTTTTGATACAAAATGTGAGTGTTGGATATCAACATTTTGTAAATGTTCACACAAAAGAAGCTTATTCAACTGGTTTGGGTGGAGCTCAGCTTTGTGAATACATCTTACTAATAATACAAAACACAAGTAGCTCTCGGCCACCTTCAATTGGTCAAATTAGCTCTCAGGAAAGAAAAGGTTGGAGACCCCTGTGTTAGACTTTCACGGACAAATATAATGTTAGTTACATGTTACTCCGTCAGTCTGATTAGCACAGGTGTTTGTCCAGATGATTGAGGATGACGGCGCAAGGTGATGTGAAATTAAACAATACTTTTTCCTGGAAAACAATTCGTTACTTCCTTTGAATGATTCACAAGCTCATAGAGCAAGTTCTCACTTAGTTATAACGGCAATTTTAAAACTGTTTCTTCCAATTTCCCTTTTTGCTGTTGCTATTAATGCACAGGTAGAATGGAGTGATCTCACACAGGCGCGACAGATATTGCTGACGTTGTTGCACTTTAGTTGTGTGTTTATTGAAGTTGTTGAGACAAAAACATGAACGTACCAGGTTTTCCAATTCTGCCAGTTGTATTTTATTAGTATATTATATATATTATATAGTATGTGTTCCCTCTTCCTGTTATCTATGACCCTATACTACAAAGTATATCTAAAGAAATAAAATGACGTGCCAACAATATGCATAAATGACTCCTATACTAAATAAGAAGCGTTCTGATAGCCATATCACACAATTTGATACACACTAGGCAACGTTAGGCTATTAAGCTAATTTATATTATAGTTGCTTAAGTCTGTGTTTAATTACATTTGTGGAAATACCCTGGGAAATGTGTGGCTATGACTTCTATATTATTATGTGCATCATTAATGTCTATACTAATGCACCTACCTTGTGTACCTAAATAGAGCAAACCCATCATAAGTGATATGTGTTTGTGAAATGGGTGTTGTAGCGGCTATTTCGAAGTGTGTACTTTAATAGCCACTGTCCCAGTTTTTAATTGAGCTGTATTAAACACACCTGCTCTTCTCCTTTTCCTGCCTCCATGTCGTGGTCTTATTCCGTCTTCAGTCTTCGCCAAAATATGCATTCCATGAAGTAGTCCAATATTCCATAAAGTAAGACGCACAATGGTTACAAAACCAGGACTCCACCTTCTGTCCTTCAAAAAAGGAATTCCCTTATAGTGGGGCTTCCCCCTGGCTCCACTCAGCCTAACATGGGCGTGGCCAAGCAATCAAAACAAACCCAAAATGGGGGAAGTCTCTCCAACCAATAATTGGCAGATATGGCTCCTACATTCCGGCCCCTAATTGTGACTGCCGTCAGCAAATTTTTTTTTAAATGATATCTTCAAAGAGCCTAAACTTGGATTTTCTTAAAGGTTCTCTTAGGTTCCCTAACCCTAACTCTCTCTTCATCTGAATGCGTGTTGAAGCAAACCGAGTTTAGCAACGGGTCGGTTTAGCGTGCTTGTCTTTGTCTTGAGTAGTGCCCTCCTCACATGACCCTTTGCATCTGGTAACGGTTTGATAACTCTGGCCATCAACCAGGAACGTGGTGGAGCATCGTCATCCACCATGAGCACAACATCGTCAACAGCAAGATTCTTGGGACATCCCATTTTTGACGCTCCTGCACTAAGAGAAAAGTACTCCGTTGTCCATCTCTTCCATTAAAAGGTCCACTAGATGTCCACTAGATGTCAAAACTAGCTCCAACTGAATGGACCACTAAGAATATACCTAAGGCTAAGAGAAACAAAAATTCCAAGGGAGGGGGCGTTCTTCCAGGGCGACGCGACCACGGAGTCCGGGAACACGGCGGTGGCAGGTGCGTTTGTACACCCAGAAGAATCAGCAACTGGTGGGAAGCAGACGGGTTATTTCTGTGGCAGGGAAGTGCTGAACACGATTGCATGATTGATGTTGAATTCTCACGTCAGGAGCGCTTTGCGTAGGCTAATAGTAAGCCTATCTTCGACATTTTCGACAATATGGACAGTCATAATCTTAAATTTTGCTTGGACAGAGAACATCACTATCTCATGCTTCTTCTCGTTTAGTGCCGCTGTCTCAAAAGAATGAAATCGCCTTCGTCCAGAGCGGATTCTTGTAAAACAACGTTCTTGCTGGTATCACTTTTGTGTGTGTGTCATTTTTCAAAGTTGCCTTGTCAGAAACCTCTTCTGCATGCTAGTATTGCCAAGTAATTTACCTAATCATGATTTTATGTGTGATGAAAGTGGTCATATGCACACTGAATAGAGAGTGACCTTTAGGTACCCAGGCGAAGAGGCAACACTTTTAACAGTAGGGGCGCTCGACTTGAGTACATCCCCATGTGTCGTTTTCAGCGTTAACAGAATCGCCCCTTTGGTCGTTTACGCAGAAGGCCAGGTTCAAATACGCTGGTGTGTTGGAGAGAAGATTAGACTCTCTCACCACATGTAATGGTGAAGTTTAATGTTGTGATTGAGCGTATTTCAACAGCATATCTTCTTTGTAATTGGTTTTGAAATGCTAGAAAATGAAGACAAAAAGGTGAATTGAAGAACGTGAAGGTTTTCCTGTGACGTTGATAAGAATATTGTAATTCCACCCGTGCTTAATCATTTTGTTTCGAAATCTGATTGTTTCAAACATATTTCATTTGGGAGAAGGGCGCAAATACAGAGTGGTTTGGTAAAGAGATAGACCGAGAGAGAGACAGACAGAAAGAGAGAACAAATTGGATGATATAACTTTCTAGTTCTTTATGCACACATATGCTGAAGCTACACACACTGTGTGGAAACACACAGAAACACACCCGCGCGTATACACAAACTCATGAAATAACACACACACACTATAACACACACACACTCTCACTAATGAACGCAATCCCGCACGTGGACAGAAAAACAGAAATAAAGACTAATGCATATACAGATCAGATCAACATGAATTTGGGCTCCACGAGATATCGTGCAGCCGCATCGTCATCATGAACACATTATACAAATACAACCCTGACGAATGCAACCACACAAATACATAGACAAAAAAAACTGACACACAGCAAAATGAACACTCACACAATGCGCTGAAGCAGGGAGCACAATCACAGCCATCGGCTATGGAGCCAGGTTAAATTGATCATAAGAGTCACAATCAGTCATTTTAGGCTGGTTTTCACACTGTGCCTCACTTCAGTGGGTGCTGTGCCCGCTCTCTGTACTGTCCCCTCCTCCAGGAGGGAAACAATACAGAGAGCGGGCCTATTCCACAAAACTGTCCCTCCGCTGGGTCTCAGAGGCAGTTAAGGAGAACAAATGATTTGCGATGATTTAGCGGCTTCACATCCACCAGGTTGCCTTCTTCGCTGCTGGTTAACGTAGTCCCGTGTGGCATGGGGGCCGGGACCAAGCATCCCAGGTCTGCCTGCTATGGAGGCCCCTGTGTGTGGGAAAGCAGCACTAACTAGACTCCTGGGTGGTTGTGGGGGGGGGGGGGGGGGGGGGGGTTCTTTCTTGGTAATGCTGCACTGACACGCCGGGTGTGGGGGTTGGGGGGGAGGTACATTTCATTAAAGGGGGGGGAGGGCATTAAAGCTGCACTACCACAACTGTGGCGGTGGACTTATCGTTAAAGCGGCACTTACATACCTGGGGGGGGGGCGGGGGTACAGCACGTTAAGCCTTGTTCACACCAAAAGTGAAAGCTAACGTTCAATTTGTGCTACTCGCGCGAACCGCAAGCGTTTACTCGCGCAAAGAACGAGGGGCTTACCTCACGTACAGGCCAACGTTTCTTTCCGCCTGCTATGGCCGTGATAACCACAATTGCTCTGTACTTGGTGTGGAGGTCCCGGAGAGGTCAGAGACCCCAACGCCATGTCACGTCTGGGTTCATAACACCATCCAGAGGCGCACACAGCTCGGCGAATTGTACCGCCATCTCCAGAAGCTGCTTCTGGATGACTGCCGCTTTTGTGATTCGATCAGGACTTCAGGGAGTGAGTGATGCTGTGAGAATCTCAACGCTGACAGGCCTTCATGACACAGGTTCACACGAATTTCGCGCCGAAGTTCAAATATTTCAACTTGAGCGAACACTTCAATGAGGCTTATTTGCTTTGTTCGCTTGAGTAGAATCGCGCTAATTTCGCATCGCATCGTTCGCTTGGCGCTATTCGCGGTGCCGGCAAAGCCAGGCGAGAAATTTGTGTCTATTTCGCGATCTTCCAACTCACCTGAAGCTCCAAAGACCGCAGCAATTGTATTCCAAATGTTGTCTCTTTAAATTGGCCTTATATAAACAACGTCTGGGGTCGTACAACTCGCTGGCTTTCTCTACCGCGACTATCAACCGCACCTCGTCCACGATCGCAAATCGAAACTAGCGAGAAGATATGAAGTAAACAGTGTCCCTCTGAGAGGTGCATAGTCTCAGAGGGTTGTTGTTGTATGGGGGGGTGTTACTACCCCAATTGGTATCCAGGGGAATAACGGGAGTAACAAAGAATATTGTTTTTCCGGGGGGACAAGGAGGAGTCACAGACAGAGGTAAAAGTTAATAAAAGATTTATTATGAGAATGACAACTGAGAACCACTTTCCAAAAAGGGAAAAAGCACAAAACGAAAGAACTAGTAATCACCAAAGCTACAACTAAACACTATCTAACTGAAGTACAGGGACCAAATAAAAGAGCTCAAGCTACCAGTTCCAGGACAGCTAATACAAAACATAGCACTTGGATAACTAGCCTCCACACATGCAGCCACATTGACTGCTGAACGGCCCACTGGCCCTGAGCTCCTGTCTGCTTCCAGCTTTTATACCTCCTGCTCTGAGCAGGTGAGAACAGGTGCACTCAAGTGCCTGATTGCTGGAGTTGCAGGAAGGAGGGGGGAAGGGCAGCAATCTGGGGAGAGAACACAGTTAGACAAACAAAACACACTACGACCGTAACAGCGGGGGGGGGGGGGGGGGGGGGGTATATAACTACAGTTATTTCATTGTATATGATATGGGGGTGCCACATGATCCCTACGGTGGAATCCCGATGCACCCCTGCCTACACCCTACGACATAGGTCACTAACAGGCGGACCACGGTCCGGGTCCGGACCCAGAAGCCGTCCCATACGGACCCGGACCTACAGCCAAAACAGAAGGTTATGATTTAAAACCTGACGGGGTGCTTCTATTTTAACTGGCGCAGCTTCTGTAGTCTTTACGGTAGTGGTTTAGCGGATGAGGAAACGTACAGACCAATTGCATGCGAGTTAAGTCATCCCACGTGATACCACTCTGTGCATTCCAGGCGGTAAACATTGCGACTCTGAAGACAGATGAGAGAGGCAAGTTACACATGAAAAGACGGCAGAAAGAAAAAGAAAGCTAGCTATACAGGTAGAGAAAACAAAGGGAGAGATACAGACGAGGGACGAGAAAAAGATAAGGAACAAATGGCGCTGTCCAAAAAAAGAAAAGTGGACAGTGAAAAAAGAGCATTTAATCCAGAATGGACAGACTCATTTCTTTTCATACTCCCCACTGTCCCCCACCAGTCCACCAGGATCCTGAGCCACACATTCACTGCCCAACAACGTGCTCATGAGTGTTCCCTCAGAGTTGCTTGGATTTTGGGTCAACACAAAAAGCCATTTACTGATGGAGGGGTTGTCAAAGAATGCATGAGTGCAGTAGCTGAAACACTACTTGAGGGAAAACAAAAACAAGAGCTTTGTGATAAAATAAAGCAAATACCCATGTCTGCATAATCTGCCACAAAGAAAAGCTAAATGTTAACTCAGGATGTGCTAACCCAGCTAGATGAAGCCATGCATAAGGCACCATGTGTAGGCTTAGCTGTGGCTGAGTCCACTGACACATGTGACAATGCTCAGCTGTTAGTGTATGTCAGGTTTTTCAACATAGACCAGAAAGCGTTCTGTGAAGACCTGTTAGGTGTCACTCTCCATCAGACCAGTACAAGAGGAGAAGACATCTACCTGGCCATTAAAGGAGATGTTAACAAAGAGAGGAATAGAGTCAAAACAAGTGGTTTCAATAACCACAGATGGAGCCCCTGCTATGATAGAGAGAGAGAAAGGAGCTGTAGCAAGACTGAAAGAGGACAATCCTAAACTCATAGCTTACCATTGCATCATTCATCAATCTGTGCTCTGCGCCTCCCTGTCAGATAAGCATGCTGAGGTGATGAATACAATGATGAAAATGATCAATTTTCTCAGGGCATTCTCTTCCTACCAGCATCGCATGCTTAGGGAATTCCTCAGAGAAGTTGATGCCAATGCTGATTATCTTTTGCTGCACAACAATGTGAGATGGCTCAGTAAAGGCAGGGTGTTAAGAATGCTTTTGGTACATCAGGAGGGAAGTAGCAGCTTTCTTGGCAGAGCTTAGAAGTCAGAAGGCAACACAGTTCTCTTTTTAGAAAATGAGAAACAGATGGATAATGTGGTATTTTTGGTTGATATCACTTCACATCTGAATGAACAGAATTTGATCTACAGGGCAAGGACAATTCAATTTTTGAACTGATGACAGCTGTCTGCTCCTTTCAGAGGAAACTTGAGGTGTTCAAGGAAGACCTGCAAGGATCATCATTCCCATCAGTGCAGGAACAGGTTCAGGGACAGAGAGATGTCTTCTTTTGTTGACTTTATTGATAAGCTGATCGTAAACTTCAGCAACAGCTTCAGCTTTGGACAGCAGCTCACCATGTTCATTTAGAACCCATTTCTCATCACAGATGTCAGGGGGTTCTCAAAGGAAGTCACACAGCACTTTCCATGGGTAAATGCTGGGCCTCTCCAGTTGCAATTGGTTGATCTCCAAGCAGATGTGGCCCTGAAAGAGCAGTTTGTAAGAACTGACCCTTCCACTTTCTGGCTCCAAATAGGTCTCTGGGACAGCTTTCCCAGGTATAAGGAAAGTAGCCCTGTACATCTTGACCATGTTTGACAGCACATGCAACTGTGAGGCAGCTTTCTCCACAACGAACAGCATCAAAACAAAATATCATTCCAGGTTCACCAATGAGCACCTCCACATGTGTATGAGAATGGCCCTGACTCCATTCAAGCCCAGATTTAAAATCCTGGCAGGACGAGTTAGAACAGATGTTGATCCAACTACTAAGCTACTTAAATACGTATATATCACACTAAATAGTTAGACATTATGATCTTCTGGACCTTTGCTTCATGACTTTTTCTCTAACTGGACCTCTTTAGATTTTAGTTGAATACCCCTGCCCTACGATGAAGCGGATGACAATGCAATTGTATGCAGGAGTGTGACTACTACTAAAGATACACATCGACTTCAATGTCTACCGTTGCATTTTTCTGCGCGTCAGACGGGTGTAGCAGCTCTCGTTGATTAGAGTGGGAGCGTTTCCTTATGGCCATGCGACTGGCGTCTGGTCTAGCAGGGGGGTTATAGTATAACGCCACGGTGTGTGGCGCTACACGCTCATACACAACGACGGCACTAAAAAAGTATCACAAAGTTGTCATTGGTGGTAACCATGGGGATAACATGCCCCCCTTCCTTCTTAGAACTCTCAGCCTTTTTTGAGCTGAACAGAGCGGGTTCACTTTGTACTACACTTACTACACTTTAAGGAAGCTTATAAAACCGATTATTTCATATCGCTCACTTTAGGTCCCCCCTCTGCTTTTCCATCTCTTCTTGCTCTACACACACACACACACACACACACACACAGGTCAATGTGGTTTTTTGGTGGTTTACAGGGACCCACCTTTCCCAGCATCCAGGCAACTTAAAAGTGATCAACATTTTTGTTAGACCTGTAGAACATAAAATCATTCAAACATCAAATAATTCGTTTGACTTTCAGAACATACCTTTTTTAAATATGTGGCATTTCACAGGCTTATGGGGCCGGGACAACATGGTGGTGTATGGGGACAACGAAGTTTGAGGTCTGTTTACACACAAACCTAGCCACTTACTGGTCTACGGGGACAGTTGTATTGATGAGGCATACAAGGCCTGAAGGGAGGAGTTAGTCTGTGTTAGGCACAGACTTCACACACCAGTCATGGACGGTTTGCGCTCCATCGTCGAGCAGGCTGTACAGGAGGCTCTGCTCCCATACCAATAGGCTCAGGAACTTCTTTCCTTCAGATGTCACCCTGCTGAACTCAGAATCCCATTGATATATGTCACAGTAGACTTAACTTATCAACAGTTTCATTGCTATGTCATTTCAGCCTACTTTAAAATACTTATCACTTGCATGCACGTTTTTCATCAATACGTTGTTGCAAAATGCTGTTTAGTGTTTACTATCTTCATTGAAAAAAGTTTAGTTTGCACTGATTTGTCATATATCCCTATTCGTCATCATGCCTTGTAGTGACAACAGTAGTTGTTGTTAAGACTGCAGGTTTGAGTAACAGTTAACTAACTATGACTGTTGTGATAATTGAGTGATGTGAGTAAAGAAATGCACAATTGAAATCCTTAATAAGTGTTGATATTTACTTATCAACATTTCAAGTCAGTGAAAACTTTTTTTAGTCCCTTGGGCCTACTTAAAAAAATACATAAAAAAATCTCTCTTTCCACCACCTTGCCTGGCTGATCTATACCTCTCTCTCTCTCTCTCTCTTTATGAAGCAAAACGCATGTAGACAAGGACACTCTACGATAACATTGTCGGAGGATGAAAACTTGTGACAGATGTTTAGGTTGACTGACGCTTCAGGGTTAGCCCCTTGTTTCGAACAAAATCGGATGTTGTGGAATTTTCTTTTCTGTAATGCTGACTTCTTATGCACACCTCACATTCACGCTTAGAAGCCATGTGACCTTTCATGATGTGAGATTTGAAGTGTCTCATTACAGCATTGTCCTCAGCTTTGGTCCATGGTGTTCTTGCAGATGGCGGTTTACCTCCATCGGTTTACCTTCCATCACGTGCATTGGGCAGGAAATGCACATTGCATAGTATATATATACATTGTATAATACTAGCTAAATCGCCAGGATTCGCCATTTTGCCAGATGGATGTGAGCAAGAGGTCAAACAGCGGGAACTGCTGTCCGTGGGCGCATTTCCTGCACAATGCACGTGATGCAAAATGTGACTGTTATATGATGTTAGGAGTCAGAACTAATTAGTATATGTATGAAAAAGAGCATATATGTGTATTTAGGATTTAGATTTAGATACAAGATTTAGCATTTAAATTTCTATGTATAATTTTGCTTCCGATTTAGATTTAAGATTTAGATTTAACATATAATTCAAATTTTGTATATGTGAAAAAGTGACATGAAAATTGCAGTGCATTTTGGAGGGGTGATTGTTTGCTAAATCTGGGAAAAATGAAGCAAAGCTCGAGCTAAATCTGGAACAAATGAAGCACTTTTTTCAGCAGCAAACATTTACAAACTGCAACCCATACACCACTGTACACAAAAAGAAAATGTTGCGTATGTATCAACAGGTATTACAGCAGTCGGTACTATGTACCAATGTAAGCATGTACTTATTTGCTCTGACTTAGTACTCACTATGAAAGTACAGGTACTCTTGTGTGTAAAATCCTAACAGTATGCTGGTTTAAAACACATACCACTCATTTCAGGAGGATCCGCCTCCATTGCTGTATAGTTTCCTCATCATCTGTGAAATCTGGACAAACATTTTCAGTTTCAACACATCAAAGATTAACTTTCACACATTTCACCATGGCTTGATTCTGTTAATCAGGTGGTACTTTTCCAATGCAAGAAGCAACATGGAAATCTTTGCACTCTGATGGTGGCCTCAGACAGCCGGTATAATTGTCTGTGCACCAATATATCGTGGCCCAAGAAACCAGTAAGCTGATCCATTTCAGTGTTCTTTAAGTTCAAGATTTGCGAGTAGATCGTAAATAATTAGGGTTCTTCGCACCACATTCATCTGCAAAGTATTTTGAGACTTTGATGTCCTTTGTAATGAGTCAGGCAATTTGGTACAGATTTTTGTCTGGCACACCACATCCCTTTCTCTTCTCAACAATCAGATTGAGCGCTTTCATCATATCACATGTTAGTAGCACAGCTACATTTCTTCCTTTTTATTTCCTTTCAGTTCCAGCCGGTCAAAATGGCTGCACAGCTTCTTTTCATATTCTGTGTTTGAGCAATCTCGTTCTAGAAAATGTATCTAGAAAGTTTCATCTTTGAGACACGTCTTCTGTTGAAGAGGATCATTTTTGTCCGTGTTGTTCTTGCAAGACCGGAATGCTTCTGCCCTGTTTCCCCCTTCTTCAGGGCTGCGATCCCTGTTTCAGCATTTTCATCAAGATGCTTGTTTTGTTTTTTGACGTCCTTAGTGAGTGGTAGTTTGGTTGGTTTGTTGTATTTCAAATCACTAATGGTGCTCAAGGCAGAGTTACTCTGACCACTTTGTCCGATACATTTTTTGGAGAACCTCTGCGGATTGAATTAGCTCCTCCTCCTGCCAATTAAATATATCACAGGGAGTGTCCAGTTTCCAATGGAAGGCTTGGGGTTTTGTAAATGTTCTTATATTTGTCAAATCCTGCTGTCTCTTCTGTTTGAAGACTTTCTGCACAGGATCTGTAGGAATCTTCCAAGCGGACAGATATTTTGACCTATATATACTCATGTTTTGAAGGGTCATGTCCATGCCTGTTGTAAAGGGACTCTGCAAATGGTACACGGCCAACGTCATTGTGAACCACACTTGCAATCTCATCGGCATGCATGCGACTCAACATCTTCAGCACCACATCTCCAGTAGTGCCTGGCCATGTTGATTTGAGCACTGATGCTAGGCCAAGCACTCTTCTCCTGCCTTGGCGTTCATGGTCCGCTGGCTTAGAGGAGCACATGTTCACGTGTCTCCATACCTCGGGTGTCATAAACACATGCCCCTACAGTGGATATAATATTCCTTTTTTTATATTGTCACCCGTGGCTATTCGCTTGACTTTGAGCGATCCACTGCCTGTTTTCAGAACCTTGTTGTTATGAATGTAGTTTCCCCTGTTACAAAGGTTTTCGAACTCCTTTCTTGTCCTTCAGCCTGCAGGAAGCGTATGAGCCTTTGCTACCTCAGCACCCTCTTTAATGTGAATTTTAAGTGCCGTGCTATTTTGAATGGGACCTTCTTGCAAATAAAGCTGAAGCTTTGCCCTCCTTGTGCTACACAGTGGTTGACTGTACAGAGTCAGAGGTTTTGTTGGGAGATTTTCTATTGATGTCACTGGTGTCCCTAATCTCCAAGTCCAATCAGTTAATCAATAATGATTCTTCAGCAACCTCTAAAGAACCAACATTGGAGTTTGCCAAGTTGTTGTTTGGCTCATCTTGTGTATCGGTTTCTGAGGCTGGAACATATTCAGGATCACGTTCATCGTCCGATTCTTCATCCTCACTGGTTTCAGGTTCATTCTGATTGAAATACAAGGGACGGAGAAGAACACATAAGTGAAGCATAACACCGTAATAAGCACTACAAGACAACCGACAAATAAACTGGCATGACCGGTTTCTGTGCATGCCTCACTGATAGACCAACTGTACAGGTTCATGAATATGTAAGAGCAGTTTTCTTCCCTGACACTCAAAAACAGCAGCAATTGGGTTATTGGCATCTTGGTGCGTCTACTTCGTCTGAATCAGGGATTTACTCAAAGTCCTCTCAAACTGCTTGGGTCTTGATGAGTGGCCACTGATTGATTATTTATCAGAGTGTAAAACAAATCATCCCTGCAAACTAGTCCCTTTTCGGCAAATACTCCTTTTTTTTTCAAATTTTGTTTTGAGCTAGACTGGAGTATCGTAGTGTTGTGTCACAATGACTATTTTGGGTGAACATACTGAACTGAATCACTTCCTGAAACGATCCGCTAATATCTCAGTCAGCTGCAAGCCATGCTCGCAGGGGACATGACTAAAGTAATTCTTCAACTCATTAGATTCAAGTCATCTGTGCAGGAGGAATGGGGTGTGTTCAAGACAGCAAATACAGAGCTGATTCGAGTTGCAAACATTTAGCTGCAACGATTCAACATTGGCGGTCAGTAAGCCAATCAGAACCAAGATATCAGGGGCACGTTCAATCTGAAAACGGTGTGCACCGTGTGTCAGCCGAACGTGGGACTGTTTGTTCCAGGTGAGTTTAAGATTGAATCCTCTGCTTATGGCTGACATTTTTTACTCAAATGAATGACTAAACTACATTTCTCATCAAGCTCTTATCTATTATTATTATTATTATTAATATTAATATATATATTATTATTTATTACTATATCAAGTTTATTACAGTGATACATGAAAGCCTAAAACCAATGTGTTATAGACCGAGAGAATGCAACTTTACATTTACTTCAAGTACAACTTTGAGGTACTTCTACTTCACGACATTTCAGAAAGAAATATTGTACTTTTTACTTGACTACTACGTTTGTTTAACAGCTATACAGTAGCTACTAGTTACTTTACTAATCACAACTGTTACGGTCGTAGTGTGTTTTGTGTGACTAACTGTGTTCTCTCCCCAGCCTACTGCCTTTCCCTCCTCCTTCATGACTCAAGCAATCAAGCAATCAGGCAATTGAGTGCACCTGCTCAGGGTAGGCGCTATATAAGCTGGGAACGGACCAGAGCACAGGAGCCAGTGGGCCATTCAGCAGTTAACGTGCTGCATTTGTGGAAGCTAGTATTTGTGGAAGCTAGTATTTGTGGAAGCTAGTATTTGTGGAAGCTAGTATTTGTGGAAGCTAGTATTTGTGGAAGCTAGTATTTGTGGAAGCTAGTATTTGTGGAAGCTAGTATTTGTGGAAGCTAGTATTTGTGGAAGCTAGTATTTGTGGAAGCTAGTATTTGTGGAAGCTAGTATTTGTGGAAGCTAGTGAACGAAGTGGTGTTTCTTGTTATCTCTTGGAACTGGTAGAGTGAGCTACTTTGGTTAGTTAGTGTTTAGTTGTAGTTTTGGTGACTAGTAGTTGTTTCACTTTGTGTTTTCCCCTTTTGGGAAAGTGGTTTTTCGTTATCATAATAAACCTTTTGTTAACCTTTACCTCTGTCTGTGACTCCTCCTTGTCCCCCGGAAAAATATTCTTTGTTACTCCCAAAATACCCCTGGATACCAATTGGGGTCGTAACAACAACTCTTCTGCACTTACTGATTCTTTCACTTATTTTAAGAAAGCATTCGTTTTGACGCCCACTCAGTGTATACACACAATTAAAAATTTTTTTCCTTTTGAAGCCAGAAAGGCAAAGCTCAATTTCTAACTGTATTAGATTATGGTGATGTGATTTACAAAAACAATAAAACTGGATTCCGCATATCAAGCTAGGCTCAAGGCTCAAGCACTCACCATTGTCTTTTATATGAATCTTTAGGATGGGCCTCTCTATACCAGAGGAGGAAAATACACGTTGGTATTCATTGTCAAGGCACTGTAAGGAAAACGACCTTCTCTCGTCAGCATTGCAGTACTGGCCCTTTCCCACTCACTCCTTGCCATATTGTTGAATTTGCCATGTGCTTCATGCCTTTTCTTTCTCGCCTCTGTTTTCTGTTTATCTGCATTCTGTTCACCTGAAACCATTACACCAGCCACTCAGGGCTGGTGTAATGGTCATGAAGTGCTTCTGTGAATATGTGAGGGGGTGTATCCCCATAGTGAGACATCTCATTCATGCTACTCAGATAACTCTTTACTATTTTCTCCACCTCGACCCAACATTCACAATAGTACAACATTAAAAGGCTGCTTACACATTGATGCAATAATAATAGTTGTTTTTATTATTTTATTTAATATATATATATTAAATTGTGTTTATAAATTTACTGAAGTAAAGGATCTGAGTACTTCCACATGTGTTAGTTTTAAATAATCAACGTGACAACAAAGAAACTCACTGCCTTATTTGATTACACTCAGGCATGTGATTGGCAAGGAAAAACAAGTAGAAAAATATACAGAGCGCAGAGCACGGCCTATTTATTATCATAAATAGTAGACACTCAAGTTGTAGAACTATATATTAGCTGAGCTCCCACACGTATTTTAGGATAATTATGGGCCAATATTCGGAGAATAAACCGTAAGACATTACTGTTAAATATGTTTTCATTGCAATATTAAGATGAAAATTACATTTTCTGAAAGGTATGATGTCCCTTTCCTAAATAGGGTTATTTTTTTGCTTTAAATTCATAAATAAATAAAACATTTTATGTAAACCATCTGTTTTTGAAGAAACACGTACACTCTTTTTTTTAATTTGGAGAAAACTGATATTTGCAGTTTTTTATTTGCATACTATTGCCCCCCACCCCCCACTTATAAATTGAACACACTAGATTATATATACAGATATGTTTGAATTATTATTAAAAAATATCAAGATGACAGGGTGGACCAGCACATGAAGGGGTGGACCAGTGCATGACGAGGTGGACCAGCACATGAAGGGGTGGACCAGCGCATGACGGGATGGACCAGTGCATGACGGGGTGGACCAGTGCATGACGGGGTGGACCAGTGCATGACGGGGTGGACCAGCACATGAAGGGGTGGACCAGCGCATGACGAGGTGGACCAGCGCATGACGGGATGGACCAGTGCATGACGGGGTGGACCAGTGCATGACGGGGTGGACCAGCACATGAAGGGGTGGACCAGCGCATGACGGGATGGACCAGTGCATGACGGGGTGGACCAGCACATGACGGGGTGGACCAGCGCATGACGGGGTGGACCAGCGCATGACGGGGTGGACCAGCGCATGATGGGGTGGACCAGCGCATGACCGGGTGGACCAGCGCATGACGGGGTGGACCAGCGCATGAAGGGGTGGACCAGCGCATGACCGGGTGGACCAGCGCATGACGGGGTGGACCAGCGCATGACTGGGTGGACCAGCGCATGACAGGGTTTTGCAAAGCCTAATCATTATTTATGATTTACCTTTAACAATATACTGTAGCTATTGTAATCAAATAAATAAAAGAAAATGTAATTTCATAGAAGCCTAGAAGGTACGTCACATTAGCTGTCGGGACGTTTGTAGACGCGCAAAACCCAGCCGCAATGCATTTGTCCACCAACAATCGATGCACAAAAAAAAGATGAAGAAGCAGGCAGCATTGACACACTTTTTTTCACCGGGGCCACCGCTCAACCAGATAAAAGGCCAAACAAAGGCGATGAAGAGGTTGCAGCTACCAAGAAGAAAAAGGCATAGTTCAATCGAAAATACGACAGCTGCTACACACAATATGGCTTCAGGTGATGCTGTCCGGAACAGATTTGAGAGGGCGACAGTGTGACACCCAATACGCCAATTTCGTTTGAAGACATCTGGTTGCTTTGTGCATTGCAAATGCCGTATCATCCAATGTGCGGTGCTGCATGTCATTGAACAAAAAACGTAGAGACGGACTAGAGACGTTGTAGACGACATAAAGATGGCTGTAGTTAGTAGCTAATCTATAGTCTACCATTGTATTTCTGGACTGTCAGAGAAAGTCTCAAATGGCTTGTGGCATAGGTGGTGTAGACGAATGCTAGGGGCACCGTCTATCCATAGGGACGCCTAGGGATGTTTCTAAAACACAGAAAATCTCAAAGACATAAGGGGGAGGAGGGGGCGGGATAGGTCCACGCGGGGATTTGTGGGAGGGCAAATGACACTACAGCACTGATATTATTGTGAGGCTGTGAGCAGACCGTGTCGATCAATGCATTGGGGGAAAATAGCAAGCACATCCAGCACTCCAGCTACACCCAGTGAACCACAGCCTGCTGCAGGAGAGTTCTGTTAATTGTATGTTACAGCTGCAGTTATGTAACCAATGTCAATATGGCCAAATCCAGACACATTTCTGCTATAATTCTAGTCACCATCAGTTATGAACATACGTAACTCACCCTGCACATCTGGAATGTCAATTTTTTTGTCCATTTGTCCACAAATGGATGCTAGGGAATCTATTAGACTATATATTAGACTGTGTGATGGAAAATCACTCATGGCGCTATTCTGCGGTCAACCCGCTTAACTCACTAGTTGATATGATCAAGTTGTTATGTGCACTCTGTAGCGGCGTATCTGCCTTTGCAACGGTCTAACTCTCTGAAGCTGCCTGTTTCCCTTATCATGCATTGTGTTCTGTTCTCATGTGGGAAAAGCTCCTCTCCCCAATGATGTGTCCGGCCTTGACTGCACATTGCACCTGTTACAGATGGTAAATGACGGCATCCAGTGACTCCCAAACGTAATGTTGTTTACTTCACTCTACAAAAAGGGCTTCCCTCCTCTTTTCATGGCGCCTTTTCTCCAGAACTCTGCTCTGCGTGGAGTTGCCTTTGAAACCGTGTCTTTTATATGCTGCAGCATGTGAAAGAAATCAACTACGGATATCCATTTGTCTTAGCTTTTATTTGCGCCAGTCATGTTATTAATTTGCTACAACAACTGCAACCATCTATATTTAGTCAAGTTGTCTACCGGACACACCTTTTTTCCCCTCATGTAATTGAACATTACTGGTTAACTGTTATCACTAATTTATGCTTCAGATGTGTTTATTGCCTGATGTGTTGGAATTTATGAATCATTGTATATCCTTACTAAAGGATTAATAATTATTTGCATTTATGTTTGGATTTGCCTGCAGGTGAAGGAAAAACAAGCACAACATACACTGCTACTACTCTACAGCCTGCAGACACCCCATCAACTGGAACATCTCCTGAAGTGCGTGAGTCAAGCCATAATTCAGTAATTGGCAGAGGGGGACCATGGACACACTTCACCAGCCAAATAGTGGCTGGTGGCGAGCGAGCAACGGACTCCTCAACAACATAGTAGTATTTTACTTATTTTAGTGTTTTTATGCGTGATTTTACCCTGCAAAGTAGCTGGCTACATTAGATATGACAAAGAGACACTTCTGAACATAAGAGACTCAGTCATTACTCACGTTAAACCAGAGTTTTCCCACTGGGAACCCCAGCTGGCAACGGAGAACGAAGACAAAACAATGGCTTTACTCCCGCGTCGGAGGCGCCGAAGACGCGGGCAACGAGCTGCTCGTGTGTGTGTGTGTGTGTGTGTGTGTGTGTGTGTGTGTGTGTGTGTGTGTGTGTGTGTGTGTGTGTGTGTGTGTGCCTTATAAAGAGTATTTTTAAGTATATTTATGCACTACATGTCCTTGTTTGTTTCTGTACTGTAACCAGAACTGTGTTTGTGTAAAGTCGTGTCCAAGGTGGGTAGAGAAAAAGGAAAACAAAGAGCTGTTGCACAGTTGAGAGGGAAGTTGTTGAGAGGGAACTCAGAAAAATGTCTGGCTCTGAAAAATGTCCGCTCTCGCTCTCTGTGAGTCGGGTGTGTGCTTGGTGGGTGAGTGAGCGTTTTTCCCATGTTTGCCGATTATTTATTTATTTATTTATTCACCAACTGAGCCCAACATTGTTAAATCAGAATAGCCGATTTCAATCGGCTTGGCGCATTGTCAGCGGTTTTGCTGCAAACAAACATTTGCCGTGCGGTAAAATGGATACGCCAGGTGAATACACCAAACCCCTACTTACTGCAGCCAAGGCATGGCTGCAGGTGCGTATCGGACGCTTCGGTATCAGTGGAGGATGTTTTGCTCGCAGTCTGCAGAGTAGTTGGTGGAAAAAACATTAAGTCAGCCTCCCGAATGAAAAAAAGTGATTGTTGTTTTTCGATCGGAAATGGCGCATGTCAATAAGTTGATTGAAGGGTTGTGGGAAGGCTCACGTGAAGGCAGATTGCAGTGTGTTGAAAGGGGAGGGACAAAAGTTTAACTTCAGTTAACTTTATGCAAACGAGCGCGTCCTGCAGCGCGCGTTCGGCCATGCGATTGGACAATCAACATTCAGTGAGGACTCTACCGGTGAAGACGAGCATGAGACTGCGGGCCTAGCGCAGTTGGGAAGGGAATGGAAGCATGCAATGCAATGCAACTCTTCTCTCCCCTGGTCTACCTTGGCAAGGTGAGCATTATAGCTGGACGCCTAAATAGGGTTGATGCCTCCTTAGATGGAATGCATTTTTCCTTTTGCAACATCTACGCTCCATGTGAAGGCCAGGATACATTTATATGTTGTATGTGTATTTTTAAGTCAGATGCTCTGAAATGCTGCCCCCCAGATAATATTATTATTCTAAGTGTGTATTTTAACTCCACACTGGATCACACATTAGATTGGAACCATGATGAACCCCATCCTCAATCAGCCAATGAACTGAGAGCTTTAGTAACCTATCATGGCCTTGTGGATGTTTGGAGAGAGGAGTTTCCAGGTTCTAGACAGTACACTTGGTTGAAAACAAACAGAAACATGTTAGCAGGGGCAAGGCTAGATGGGATCTTTTGTCAGAAAACAGGATAGGGGACGATTTTTTTAAGAGCAATATCACCCCCATGGGCTTCTCTGACCATCACTATGTCTCTGTGTCAATTGCCACCACACTAAATAAGCCCAGAAGCCCATACTGGCTTTTTAACAGTGGGCTACGTGAGTTCTTTCACCCATTTTTGGGAGACCTGGAGGGGGGAGAAAGCACGACACAAGTCCCTAACACAGTGATGGGATGTAGGTAAAGTCCAGATCAAATTGTTCTGTGAACAATAATAATGACGAAGATCTGTTTATTGTGATAGAACAGCGGGGGATGAGCTCCTGCAAGAATTCCCACGATGAGGAGAGGAGGATGCCCTGAGGCTAAAGCACCCCCTTTCTTACAGTCAACTCACCCATGCAGTACCACAACATAACTCTGGCCGGTCACCTGGTTTAGATGGTCTATCGGGTGAGTTCTATAAGGCTTTCTGGTGTCTTTTAGGGCCAGACCTGCATATCGTCCTCCAGAAGTCTATTAGAAAGGGAAGTCTCCCCTTGAGTTGTTGCAGGGCAGTCCTGTCTTTGCTGCCCAAAAAAGGGGATTTGGGTCATCTTAACAATTGGCGGCCTGTCTCCCTCCTATTTGTGGACACAAAGATCTTCACAACGTTTGTGGGGGTAAATTTGGGAACTTTGGGATATATGAATAAGAACTGGGAGGGGATGGAAGAAAATATAGCAGGCCGGTTATAACGCTGGAGGTGGATATTGCCACAGCTCTCATGTAGAGGCAGGGGTGCTGGTGGTTAATAACCAGGCAGCATCAATGTTGTGGCACAGAATGTTTCTACTTGACGCCCCTGTCTCCCTCCTCTGCAGTCTCCAAAAGGCTTTTGTCAATTAATTGGCAAGTATGGTTGCATCCATGAGACTACAGACATCCCAATGTCTCCTCTATGCACCGGACAGTGTGATTTGGGTTTCTTTTGCACGGTCAGTAATACATGGTATTGGGGGGTTTTCTCTTGATATAAAAAACAATTCTGATGGCAAACAATGAATGGATACAAAGGTTTCACCTCCAGTTTTTCTATAAATCTGTCTTTGAAGCATGGAATATACTCACTGTGTCTAGCACTCCAGATAAACTCTTTGGTGCAGAAGAGCCCCTGTTATTTTACTTTCTCACGCCCGCCGAGGAGAGAGTCGGGGATGGTGTGATCTTGGCGGGCGTAACCAAGTTGAGACACCTGCCAGACCGTGACAACGGAAGGTGGAAGTTGGCACTGGAGGTGAGTGCGCAGACCGGACTGAGGTCTCTGCGACTGGGTAGCGACTTGGCGGGCAGGCTCAGAGTCTCACTCCCCGACCAGTCTCAAGGCTGCAGCCAGCAGCTTTGTAGCTGGAGCACCGGCACAGGTGGATTTCCCAGAACTGCTGATTTCTCCCAAGTGTGCATTTAACATGAGAGGAGAGGGACACCTGCTGCCTTTTAATGGTTTAACTGTCTTAGGTTTTGCGTCAGTTGACAAAAAGTCACTGTATTACATCAGCACTAAATCCCTGTTTTTCAAGCAGCTGGCCGTCATCCAGACACAAAGTGGCGGGAACATGGACAGGTTCCACTGGGCGTATTTCCCACGTGGCGGTTGCTCTACAAGCCTCCTATCTCCACAAGACTTCAATCCCGATGTCATGCCAACTTGCCTTTCAGTGACGTACAGTAAGGAGAGAAAGGAAAAATGAACACTGGCAAACTTCCTCCTTGGTCAGGCAAAGCTGGCCGTCTATAAAGCCCACAAGACGGAGAAGGAGGAGGGCAATGGGAAGGATTAAGTGAGGGTGTTTAAAGTGATGGTCAGGACCAAGGTGGCAGCTGATTTTGCAGACATCTTGTTTTTCAACCAGCGGTGGTGCTATGGTGATGTGATATGCTCACTGATGGAATAATATTCCATGTTTAAGACGATGGGGTTTGTATTTATAGTTCTTTATATAAAAAAAAACATTTCAATCGAATGACTTGCAAACCAAAATGAAATAACTTAGCGTTAACTACAATCTTTGAACCTTTAATATTTTTTCCATAAGAGATTGGTTAAACAGCACGGAAATGAACACATAAAATAGCCTACCACTTTATTTTCGACAAGCAAGCTAAAGGTGAAAAACATTTCCACTTTTTGCATAACCCTTGGTGTCCTCCACTACAAAGTGATTTGGTTTCTGCAGCTGTAGATTAATTATTCTAAATTACTCAAAAGTCAGCTGTTGGCTAATGATAATCAAAGATGGCCGCCAGCACTACACTTCCTTTAAGCGTGGGCAGTTTACTTCTGATCTCTGCTCCTGACTTTGTAAATGACTTGTTGATGACCACCTATACCTGCTGCATGTAGCATGCTAACTTTAACCCATTCATCTTAGCTTTGGTATATTGTTGACCAGGGTGTTAATTTAGTTTTTGAAAAACGAGATTGTGTGTGTGTGTGTGTGTGTGTGTGTGTGTGTGTGTGTGTGTGTGTGTGTGTGTGTGCACATAACCCACCATACAAAATAAGATCACACAGTATGTGTATGTTCACCTCGGGAGCAACTTCACGCATCCACACTGCATGGTGCATTGGTACCATTAGTCTGGCTAAGACTTTAACAAACAAATAAACACTTAAAACGCACATATAAAGACTTTCCTTGGTCTCCCTCTGCCCCTTTCATCTCATAATGCAAGGTGTGCAGATTCAACACTTTCGGTCGTCGTGATGAACAATTCCAGACGTCGTAAACACCAGTTTGTGGTTGTAGAGTAACTTTCAGTGGTTTGAGAAAAATTAACAATTATATTTATCTAAATATCAAATGACACATTCGTAAAAAGTCGGACTTCCAATTTAAAGCACGGTTCAGGCATAGTACTTTAATTTAAAGAAAGTATTTATCAGCCAGGGCAGCACATTTGTATTTGGCATCATGAGTCTGTTGTGGGACTCTCCCCGCCCGTGTGAGTAGCGATGCCGAAAGGGGGGGAGAGCGCAGCAAATAAACCCCCCACGCAATAACCGAACCGGCATCAACGTGACAGGGCAAGGAAAAACCTTGGGTAGGAAAGTAGAAGAGCTGTCCTCCAGGGAACACTAGCACTGAAATAGGTACCAGACTCGGTGGATGTAATGGTAGCATAACAAGCAACTGGTTTAAAGAGCCAGTGAACCCAAAACGGGGGTTTTCTTTGTGTTTTAAACGTGGTAATTTGTCTTATACGATCGTCAACACAACAACTATTCAATTTTATCACTGTTACGGAAATAACTCCCCAATTTAGAGAAAGAATATCCTATGCTCTTTCCATTCTCCCCAAAACACTATGTGAACGTTCCACTGCTGCGAATGCAGGTGGCCATCTTTTCGTGACGTCTCAGTGACTTTTCTGAGGCACTCAGACGTCACGACCAAGGGGCAACAGCGGCGCCAGGACGTGTGGAGCTCTGTCCGGGCAGCGGTTGACCATGGAAGGCGTCCGAGAGAAAGTTGGGCTTTTCGGACACTTATAGTATAACGCCGCGTTGTGTGTGGATGGTGAAGCTCCGTATGAGCTGCAATTGATGTAATACCCGCGTCCGAGGGTTAGGCTTCCTGGACACATACAGTATAACGCTACGGTGTGTGGCGCATTTCACATACAACACCGTTCGTACACAACGACGGGACTAACAAAGTTGGCATAACCAGGGGGATAACACACACCCCTTCTTTCTAGAACTTTCAGCCCAAAACTGGCTTCAGCCCAACTGGCTTGTAACAGTTAGCGGGATATCCAGCTTATAGCATAGTATAATGTACATAACACCTTAACAGCCTTATCTTAATGATAGTGAACAACGGCATCTGATGATATATGGTGGAGCTGGGGAGGTAGAGGGTTTTGCCAGTTTGAGCTATGCAGCGACCAGCTGCAATGATGGATGAGGGCTTAGCTTTTATACCCAATGCAAGTGAGCGCATAGCTTAGATTGGCCAACGTGGCCAGAGTCAGCTGAGCTATCGCAGGTTGGCGATTGATTAGCATTGGGCTGGGCTTTACGGATGGAAGTTTCCAGCAAAAATGTGAACAGTTTTGTGTTAATAAATATAGAATCAGACCCATGACTGACAGCGTTGTTTTAACTACTTGAACAATTAATTAATCAACGTCTCAAATTAATAAAGCTGCATGAAAAGTAGGATTTTTGTCAGTTAGCAGCACTGTAAATTTCCATGGAAGTCCAGCTTCCGGCGGTTCTACAAGCCTGAGAAGTTCCCCCTAGGTGAGGCTTTCACATGTAAATGAAAGGGCTGTGAGCTATACACATGCAAATCAGGATAGAAGGGGGATTTTGGCTCACCACTGGAAGCAACACCTTTTTCTAGGTACTAATAGATAGATCAGGCTTAGGATAATTATAAACCCCATTCATTTGGATAATGTAAGTTACTTTTACTATATTTTTTTGTTTAACTTTTCTGTGGCTATATCCGTTCTTTTTTTAATAACACACTAATTGTATTATTTTCCAGCTGCCTGTCAGAGCTACTATGAAGCTACTATAAATATGAATACACTATGGCAGATATAACCAGTATGGACAGTGGTATTAGTGTAGTATAGATATTAATAATATTGTTGGTCGATGCAACATTCATTTTCAGTTACAGTTCTGCGTTGCGTCAACATGCAGTGCATGGAGCAGTACTAATGGTCTTGTCTGTACTGATTGTGTTTACAGCTGCTGGAAGCGAGAGGCAGAGTGTACCGGCTGCACATGATGTGGACTCCATTCAGCGTCTGTGGTTTCATCCAATGCTGAGTGAGGTAATATTAACCAATAAATAGTATGATTCAAAGTCACGAGCCGAGCCGTCACTCCAGTTGCTGCCTGAACCAAGGAACGATATAGAACTACAACGTTCTACAACTTCTCACATCCTACTCTGCAAGTTCTCCAAGGAAGTCGAATACACGCTTTCAAGTTTTGCACCGTCGTCTGTGCAGTTGACCGTAGGACACTCCGTCGTGTCAGTGCGGTGCTTCCTTGATTCTTGTCATGTCGGTCCCCAGCGGGTTGTCACACATCTCACACAGGTTTCCCCGCGAGAACGGAATCCAAAAGGTCATGAAGGTTTAAGAATTGGAACAAATTAAACACACACACACACACACACACACTCATGGATTACCACAAATCTCATCAAGTTTTCACCGTGGGAAACAGAAACCAAAAGGTAGTCAAGGTTTTTGAATTGAACAAATGAAACTTGCACGTTTCACAACTCAAGTGATGTCCACCATTTGCTTGTTTTATGCATTTAATCTTTCATCAGTGAGTGAGACATAACGTTTACCTGCCTACCGGTACTCAAACATATAAACATATAACATGCAAATAAACCACTAAGTTCATAAAGGTAGAGCCAAAGGCAGCAATAGCATCAAACTCAATGGCACTATATGACCAGCAAAGCCGCTCCAAGGCCTTGTAGAGACCAACAAGAAATGACTGAATGGTTCTGATTTATTATGTTATTTTGATACTCATTGATTCTATGTTTTCCATGTTCATATGTTTTTTAATGTCTCTATGTTTGTGTTGTAATACTGCTTTCTGCCATATGAATTGCCTCTGTGGGTATATTAAAGATCTACTCCACTCTCCTCAAAGCCTGGTCCCATGTACCGGTGACAAGTGGCCATTATGACCTGGGATATAGTATATAAACCTGGGTCCCTTTCTATGTCTGGGAACAACTGGGTTTTTGAGATGCACACATTCATAAACTTTAAAGAATACTATCACTACTCATTATTTATCAGACCTTTTTATCCAAAGCGATTTGCAGTGAGCACAGATACATGCCATTCAGAGCAGGTAGATGCTAGGGCATCTGTCCCTAGGATGCATACAGGTAGTGGATGTGAGGGATCGAACCCAGAGCCTTTTGGCTGGGACTCAAAAACCTCCAGACTAGTTCACATCTACCTGTGAAAGATCAGGTGGTGCACATGCATACTGGATGCCATTTCAGACAATTACATGTGCGACTATATGCACGCCTGTACGTGTGAACACATATAGAGACCCTGTTTGAAAAGGTCAGGGGTGTTATCAATGTTTATTTATCTATATTGACTCCTATCATTATTCCTGTCTTGCCTTTTTTTTATCTTTTACAAAAGTGAAGGTCAGTGACCACGCACACACGCACACACGCACACACGCACACATGCACACACACACACACACACACACACACACACTTACCTGGCTATCCACAAATCCTTCACCACCTTTCAAAGAAATATTACGATAGTTGTATTTATGTCCACATAAATACAAAAGATTACACCGGAAACACATTTTAGAAGATGCAAACAAATGGAGTAATTCTTTAGTAGTTTAGTAGCAAAGTAATGCAATACGCTAGCTTCGGAACATGGCCTAGGCTATAGTAGTTAGCTACCTACAAGCTTATGAATATGGCCCAGGCTACAGCAGTTAGCTACCTGCCTGGTTTACCTTTCCTGGTTTTCCAGATGATGGGCATGTCATCAGCCCCTCACTGCTAGCTTATGAACATGGCTCAGAATACCAAAAATTAAGATCAGTAGCTGGGCGGATACACCCCAGGCATTGGAAAAAGGACACGGGTGTCCATCTGCGCTAGATTATAATACACAAGCCCCCATCCGCGAGAGATAAAAAAGATGCAAAGAAGGCGTATGCCCATGAAGGCGACGGCAAAGCCTCAGGTTGGTAGAACCGCCATTCAAACCCAGTCTCGCCAGATAGAAGTGCAATGAGCTATTAACATTAAGAAGCAAAATGGGAGAATATCGAACGTCAAACTGAAATCACAATCCCAGTCTGCCACTGTCTGAAGCACTGAAGCAAACCAAATATATTAGTTCTCAACTGCGTGATTCGTTAATATTCGTTCTTTCATGTAATATATAACATACTGCAATTAGTCTGGAACCTCTCCGTTCATTTTCGATTTCCAAGGGGCGCAGACCAAAATGCCTCTGGACGCCATTGGATAGTCTTACAACCAATCATAGCAACGAAACAAAACGGTTGACGCAGCACTGAGCGAAGAAAAACATAAGCTTTAAGTGCAGTGGTTTGTACCGTCCAGTTCGTTTGTACTGTCTCGATAGCGGAATCAGCAGACCGTTCTACATCAGCGGCAGCCATCTTTGCTGTTGTTGAAAATGCCTCTACGGCGCTCCTCTGCACCGTCATCGTATTCATCCCGCCTCACATTAGATAACCGGTTGTGATTGGTCGATCTATTTCGTACCGGGTAGAAATCTTTTCGTGCGGGAGGGGAGCCAGGCCTTATCTGCAGAGCAAATGAAACATGAACTCGCGAGATTCGACTGGTTCCCAGGCTAGGTTCTTGGTGTCCCCGTGGGGGTCGGCACTGGGAGGGGCACTTTGTACTTTGTAGCCCACGCATGGGTGGGTTTACAGGGTAGCTGGCTTCTATGGCCTAGCTGTGTTATGGCTTTGACTAAATGTTCAAATGGACACACACACACACACACACACACACACACACATGGGTTCACATCTACCTAGTTTAGACGCTGATCTGTTGAGAAAGCTTTGCGTGAGAAACATAATATGTAGACACACAATTAAACAATGTTCCTTGCCCCACTTTGGGGAAACACACAGCTGTAACGCAACCAAGACAGATGTTCTCTCGTGTGTCCAGCTGTTTTTAGACAGGAATTAGGTAAAAAGATTAGCAGGAAACTAAAGCAGAGTTTTTTGAAGGAACTGCGGTAATTTCACGCAAACTTCTGTTCCTCATCAAGAGGTCCTCTGGGTTTGCACTCCCACTCTCTGGATGGCACTCTTCATGTGTACACAGCTTCACAACCAGCTTCATTGCTGCAGTTCCATGTTTTACTTGTCTCTGTCCTCCTTTTTACACTCAGCTGAACATATATGTTTTAACACACACACACACACACACACACACACACACACACAAACACACACACACTGCTACTTATTTATTGGGTGTTTTGAGGATTGCCACAATCAAATCTATTCAGGAGTCACCCAGAGTGAAATGTAGCATGTAGTGGGAGATAGGAGACAAGACAGCAGCGAGACTGAAGAAAAAAATACAAGATCCCAAATCACAACAAATAAAAAGGATTGAGAAAGAGAAGAGAAGAGAGATAGAGACACGGAGACAAAAAGAGGAGGACATAGACAAGTCCCATGCTCTCTGAATTTAATCGAGAGAGAGAGAGAGAGAGAGAGAGAGAGAGAGAGAGAGAGAGAGAGAGAGAGACCCAAAACAAAATAAAGTAAAACGTTGGAGAAACAAACTCCCTAAGACAAGGCTGTGAGGTTTATCTGAAATGTAATAAAATGATGTGACTAGAATATAGAACACCAAAAAAACTCTGACTAGCCATGTTCATTATTCTTTATTTCAGCACTTCGACAAGCAGATAAACAACATTGGTGTTTTCTTCTTGTCTGTACTGTCATTAGTCCAGTGATTGGACTTTCTTAAATATGCGCACATTGCTTTGATACGACTAGGCTCAAAGAAAAATAAACAAAACTCAAATAAGTAAGGGGCAAACAAGCTTGGATAATTATACAGCAATTTGGACATAAAAGCGTGTACACGTTTTTTATTCATCACATGCCAGTCTGTTAAATAAAACCATCAAATAGACTATGTTTATTGGCTAAATAAATCCACAAGAAATAATGAGTTCTTTTTAAATAGGTTTTTGTTTAGCCCCTGGTTTGTACTGATTCACCTCTCCCAATGATACACAGACACATACAGGAGACCTCCTGACACCTTAAACGATCTATTAGAATTCAGTCCCTTTTGGCAGGAAATCAAACATGCCACTACACTCCCCTGCATAATTGAGTACCTGCATGGTTAGTACTGACCCACTCTTTCATCACACAAACACACGATTCTCTCTCTCTCTCTCTCTCTCTCTCTCTCTCTCTCTCATCACCATTCTAAGCTATTTTTGTCCATGTTTACATGGACTAAGCATCATTTAGTGGACGGTTGCGGCCGCCGTTGAAGTGTTCCTCCGCAGGGTTTTCCAAATCAATCAGGTGAGAGCGCAACAGTCCGCTTTTTGGTGTTTCTTATCATTTGTTGCATTACTAGTCAAGTGCTCAAGTGACAATGCTGCATCAACATCCCGACGGGCTACATCAACCACAACAACAACAAAACCAAATTGATGCCGCCAGAAAAAATGAAATGGAAGATGTCTTTGTTTCCCCTCAATAATTGACAGACCTGGCGTTCCTTTGTCCATTCCAATCTATTAGAGAGAAAGGAGTGCGGTGCAGGGGAAGTGGAAGGTACGCCGGTCCAAAACAACTAACTACTCAGACAACAAGTAGCCCTATTCAACATGATCATAAGCGGACCGTAAAGGAAGGAATGGGTTTTTGAAGGTTTTTCCTAGAGTCAAGAGTCAAGAGTCAGAGAACATCTCAGATGGCTTCAGTGTTGCGGCACATAGCAGCCATGCTTTCCATACATAAATACAACGCTGCAATACTGCTTGTATTCCTGTTTTTATTCATGTTTACCGTCTTGATCTCTGTTGCTTTTTCTTTAAAAGTGTGTGTGTGTGTGTGTGTGTGTGTGTGTGTGTGTGTGTGTGTGTGTGTGTGTGTGTGTGTGTGTCGCCTCTAAAAGACATCAACCTCACCACTATGAAACATTTTGGATATAATTATATTTGTATATAATCTGTATTATGTAATTAGTGATGGTTTACATTATATTTGTATATAATATGTATTATAGTAATTAGGGGTAAAGATGACTGATCTCAGCTTTTCTTGGGCTCCATATGTCAGAGTCTCAAACGCCATATGCCTGGAATAATCAGACCAACAGCCATTTATCACAGTGTCTGTGCGTGTGTGTACATGTGTGCGTGCGTGTCTCTGTGTCTATCTATCAATCAAAGGGATAGATTGAGAGAGAGTAATGTGGGAAATAAAGAGATGTCGATGGGAGGAGAGAGAGAGAGACAGAGCTAGGTGGAGGTAGAGTTCATTCTAGCCTGACTAGAGATAGGTTCTCGGCTAGACAGAATCCTTCGTAGAACAGTTGTCAGGTCACGTGCTTAGCTCAAATGCAAATGTCTCTAAATTATCCATGCGTTGTCTTTATTTATTTATTTTCGTTTGCACGATTCCTAGCACTTGCAATTATATTATTACGCGTGATTCACAAAATAGGCCAAAGCAAGGTAAACACGGGGGATGGTCCGCACTCATTCTCCAGGATTGTGGAGAATTGTAACCTATAACTTGGATCTGTTCTCTCTCGTAAACTACTCCTACGGCTCAACCGGCTGAGATGTGCCTGGTGTCCTTTGTGCAAACAGATGAGTTTTGTAACCGAGATTCACTCAAAAAAGGTTGTAGATATTTTAAACGCGTAAACAAGAGCAGAGAGGGAGAATGGGAGAGGAGCTGTGGAAAGGAGAGAGATGGGGTGAGGGAGGAGAGCTGTGGAAAGGAGAGAGATGGGGTGAGGGAGGAGAGTTGTTGAAAGGAGAGGGATGGGGAGAGGGAGGTGAGTTGTTGGAAGGAGAGGGATGGAGAGGGAGATGCTGATGAATAGAAAACAAGGGTGAGAGACAAGAGCAAGAGAAGCACCACAGAAAAACACAACTAGTGAAAATGAAAACGAGAGAGAGATAAAACATTCAGTTGTAGGTGCCTCAATGCCTCAAGCAAGTTTTGCTTTTGATGATTAATTTAGACTTCCACCAATCCCTTCAGACAGCATGGACGTGTGTGTGTGTGTGTGTGTGTGTGTGTGCGCATAGGTGTGTCATTATGTGATTGGTGATACATTGTACGAACAAACAGAAACAGTGTGTCACAGAAGGGTTATCACACATATGTCTAAATTTGGAAAACAATACACTGAAAATCTGTAAGTGATTCATTACTTTGAAAACTACAGCTCTTCATTTCATGCTCTGTCCTTGTTTCCCCTCTGCTCTCACCAACAAACAGCCTTTCCACCAAACACACACACACACACACACACACACACACACACACACACACACACACACACACACACACACACACACACATAAACGGATCGGAGCACGGTAAACCCCAGTGAACAACTACCACAACTGACTATCGCAGCAAACAAGACTGTCAAGAATGTTAACAGTAAAAAAGCTATCCTTAGTGGTAACCATGGCAATCGCCATAATAGACCATAATGGCCAGGGTAGTGGCAGTAGCTTCAAATGGCAGAAGACTGAGGAGGTTGACAGACTACTGAATATTGGAAGGACAAGGCAGCCCTTATGGTTCCTACTATGATAGATAGACAATGATAGAATATTACGACCAGAAGACCTGGTAGAGCATGGCATTAACACTAGCCAGGGTTAGGGGTTCAATTCCCTGTGTAGCTCACCTGGTAGAGCAAGGCATTAACACTAGCCAGGGTTAGGGGTTCTATTCCCTGTGTAGAGCATGGCATTAACACTAGCCAGGGTTAGGGGTTCTATTCCCTGTGCAGCTCACCTGGTAGAGCAAGGCATTAACAATAGCCAGGGTTAGGGGTTCTATTCCCTGTGCAGCTCACCTGGTAGAGCAAGGCATTAACAATAGCCAGGGTTAGGGGTTCTATTCCCTGTGCAGCTCACCTGGTAGAGCAAGGCATTAACACTAGCCAGGGTTAGGGGTTCTATTCCCTGTGCAGCTCACCTGGTAGAGCAAGGCATTAACACTAGCCAGGGTTAGGGGTTCTATTCCCTGTGTAGCTCACCTGGTAGAGCAAGGCATTAACAATAGCCAGGGTTAGGGGTTATATTCCCTGTGTAGAGCATGGCATTAACACTAGCCAGGGTTAGGGGTTCTATTCCCTGTGCAGCTCACCTGGTAGAGCAAGGCATTAACACTAGCCAGGGTTAGGGGTTCTATTCCCTGTGCAGCTCACCTGGTAGAGCAAGGCATTAACACTAGCCAGGGTTAGGAGTTCTATTCCCTGTGCAGCTCACCTGGTAGAGCAAGGCATTAACACTAGCCAGGGTTAGGGGTTCTATTCCCTTTGCAGCTCACCTGGTAGAGCAAGGCATTAACACTAGCCAGGGTTAGGGGTTCTATTCCCTGTGGAGCTCAGCTGGTAGAGCATGGCATTAACACTAGCAAGGGTTAGGGGTTCTATTCCTTGTGTAGCTCACCTGGTAGAGCAAGGCATTAACACTAGCCAGGGTTAGGGGTTCTATTCCCTGTGTAGAGCATGACATCAACACTAGCCAGGTTTAGGAGTTTGATTCCCCACTGGCGGGGCCTCTCCATGCTAAAAAAACTCCAAGGACTCACACTTTGGATACAAGATATTTGAGAGGAGACATTGTTCAACAGGCACAGTTCGGATGACGCAGCGCCGCTGGTTTTACGATAGCCTTCGGAACGGCTATCGTACGCTACCGTACGATACACTACCGTATCGCTACCGAACTTATCTCAGCGGCCTGGTTGTTTTTCTAGACACCCCTGCCAAAAGCTCTGCCAAAAGACGAAAAGGCCTACTAAAGCAACTCGACGAACAACTCACAAAAACGTCGAAAGGTTTCGTCCAACCCTTTTCAGGGGTTGTCCCCAGCCCTTCGCAACTACAACTGACGTCGGTCCGTCTTTTTTTCACGAAGCTCTCGCCTCTCAAAAGAAAAAGGTGCAATGGGAACTTTGGGTATTCAGCCCTGCGCATGAGGGACGGATTTCGTGCGACACGCTCAATTATTTATAAAGTCTCTCTCTCGCTAGTCAGCCTCTCCCTGGGGGGGTTGACTGAAATCGAGGAGGAGAGACCCCATTCACATCTCAATCCACCGATACGTGCACGCACGCACGCACACACACACACACACACACACACACACACACACACACACACACACACACACACACAAAATACGCACACACACACTTACAAACACAAAATATCCACACACCTACGCACAAACACGCACAATCACACACAAAAAACACACAAACACGCCTACAAAATATAGATGCATACACAAGTTATAGTGAAAGAGACAGATAGGAAGGGGATAAAACTGTTTCCCAAGGGACCCTCATCTCTAAGGACGTTTCTATAGTCCACCTAAACAATAAGACTGGACACAGGGACACACCCACCTGTACACAGCAGCTGAGGGGCCAGACTACACTGTGGGGTCCCAAAATTATAATACACAGATTCTGATTCACTCTCACATTGACAAGATTGCATGGTAACACACACACAGACACACACACACACACACACACACACACACACACACACACACACACACACACACACACACACACACACACACACACACACACACACACACACACACACACACACACATACAAGCTCTTACAATCAAAAGCAAAGATAAACAAATCCGATTTTCAGGTGTGTCTGTGTGTTTTCGTCCCTGCCGTGACAGAAGGAACCAACCAAAGAATGAACCCAGCTGAGATTTAGCTGTATCCTGTAGAGGATTGAGGCATTTGCTTCCTAGCTACTCAGACACGCTCCTCAGCTACCCAGCCTCACTCTGACCTGCCTAGCCCTGTTCCTGACCGGTCTAGCCCTGTTCCTGACCTGCCTAGCCCTGTTCCTGACCTGTCTAGCCCTGTTCCTGACCTGCCTAGCCCTGTTCCTGACCTGCCTAGCCCTGATGCTGACCTGTCTAGCCCTGATCCTGACCTTCCTAGCCCTCTACCTGACCTAAATAGCCCTGTTCCTGACCTGTCTAGCCCTGTTCCTGGCCTGTCTAGCCCTGTTCCTGACCTGTCTAGCCCTGTTCCTGGCCTAAATAGCCCTCTACCTGACCTGCCTAGCCCTGTTCCTGACCTGTCTAGCCCTGTTCCTGACCTTCCTAGCCCTCTACCTGGCCTAAATAGCCCTGTTCCTGACCCGCCTAGCCCTGTTCCAGAGCCTAAGCTGGATAGCCCTGTACCTGATCAGTCTCCACTGCAGCTTGGAGGAACGTGTTCTTACCGATCCTGCCTCAACCCCACTCATTAACTGTTTTGCTTTGTGACGTTAATGTAATGTTTGTCACCTTTGTTAATTGGTCTGTCGGTTCACCTGTGTTCCATGTATTCAAGTGCCTTAGTTCCTGCCCCAGTTTGTTGGTTCTGTGTCTGTTGTAGGTTTGCTTCTATCGGCTAGTTTTCATGAAGTAACGCTTCCTTACGTACGCTGAATCTGATCTCAGCATTTGGGTTCAGCTCCCTGCATTCAGCAAGCTGCGACAGCTGGAGGGAGAGAGACTTTGTACTGGAGTACCTGATCAGAACAACAAACATACACATACAGGCTGAATGGCTGCAGGCTCATGAGGTCCAATGTCCTGGGGCTAATTCTGTGTGTGTGTGTGTGTGTGTGTGTGTGTGTGTGTGTGTGTGTGTGTGTGTGTGTGTGTGTGTGTGTGTGTGTGTGTGTGTGTGCGCGCGCGCGTGCGTGTGTGCGCGCGCACACATCTGTTGTCTAGAAGTTTTTGCTTGGCTCTTTTTTCTGTAGACTGGAACAATATGTCTGGCAAAGTGACTCTCCGCAACACCAATTTGAAACCAGCTTCCTGACCATGCGCACAGGAAAACACAGCCTCCTCACAAAGACGTCCTCACAACGTACCACCACACACACTACATTTTCACTTTGATAAGGCCTCCAGTGTGCAGACCTTGTCCACTCATCGCTCACTCAGCCTGTCGGTGGGTGCTTCGGCGGGGGTGTGTGAGGGCTCTCAGGGGAGGGCTAAGTTGTAGGGCCCGGGGTGGTGCTGGGGGGGGGGGTTGGTGGGCACCAGGGCTGTGTGTGGGAGAGAAGCTGACAAACACCGCTGTAGTGCTTACAGCTCCCGGGGGCAGTACACCAGCGCTTATCAGCAGCAACACACATCTGGGATGACACGCAAGCTTGCTCTCACACAGACACACACACACACACACACACACAGGTGAATGCACTAACAAATGGCAGACAGGTGGGCAGGGTTTCAGATAGTAACTTCCAATCCACAACTCATGCACACAAAAAAAGCCAGCAAAACTTTATATACACACACACACACACACACACACAGGAATAAAACAATTCATATGCTTACAATTGCACACAAATACAGCATACTACATTATGTCCCTATTCTTGCAACACCCGCACTTGCAAAAACCTGCACATGGCAGTTTCTTATTCTCCCAGTAGTGAGTAAAAAAAGTGTGTGTGTGTGTATGTGTGTGAAAGATGCATTTAAAAATGTATTGACTCATCCCTTATTAATAAGGAGCAGTTGGCTATAAAACGTATTTTGTGCTATCTATCTTCTAAATTAAACAACACCACCTTAATAAAACGTGGCTCAGGTGTGTGTGTGTGGTGTGTGTGTGTGTATGTGTGCATGTGTATGTTGTATGGTTGTTCATCTTCACTGTATTATATTCGTGTGTGTGTGTGTGTGGGGGGGTGTGTGGGTGTGTGTGTGTGTGTGTGTGTGTGTGTGTGTGTGTGTGTGTGTGTGTGTGTGGGGGGCCAACAGATGGCAAAGTGGGAGAAGCTTAGTGTACTTTGATTGGCTCTCACCTGCGACAGACGGCCAACAGCTGTTTAGTGACCAATCAGTATTTGGGTTCTGCTGGTTGCCCCTCCCCGGTTGATATCTTACGTTCCCAAGCTATCAATCTCGACTGTATTATGCGTTGAGCCAGGTTTATTGTTAATTCGGCCCTCCATCGCTGTAATAGCCACAGAAAGGTCTTGCTAGTATGCCTCTTCAGGATTAATGCTAATGCTAATGCTAACGCCTCAATGATTTACAGAGGAAGTTTGTGGCATTCTTTTTGGACGTTCTAACTTTAATTATTTTATCTGATAGGCTCCCACCTCATACCTCTTAATTAACTGTTCTTCTCACTGACACTTTGAAAGATTGAGTTTGAGATTAAACAAATCATCCTATAAGCAAAACAAATATCCCCTGTACCGTCCTCCAAACATCTCACTGGCTCTCGGAACGCATTTCTTCATTCTTGACCCATCAGTTAGTATGCACTATTGAATAACACTCAAATCAAATAAAACAATTCAAGATGTCCGGGCTCAGTCAAGGCACTTTGAAGTTCTGAATTAATATCATTTTTTATGGAGATTCAATGGATTTTTTAGGAAGGGCCTAAGTAACACGCTATGAAGTGGATAAATGATTCCTTTCTCTTAACTCAATTCAGCTCTGCGAGAGAGAGAGAGAGAGAGAGAGAGAGAGAGAGAGAGAGAGAGAGAGAGAGAGAGAGAGAGAGAGAGAGAGAGAGAGAGAGAGAGAGAGAGGTGAATCAATACACACACAAAAAAACGCTTGGTCAAAACTGAAAACCTTTTTACAGCATTCAAATCATTTTTGACAAGTTGTCTGAAAGCTTTAAGATAGCTGAATTAATTATACACTAGCTATCTTGCTAGCATACTGCCCTAGGTTTTGCAACAGACTACCTGACATTTGCATTGAGTCATAAAGAGGACAGAGTTATCACAAATGATTTCTGGTGAGTAATTACATTCAACTTTGAGCTTGGCCCAATTTGATAGTTAACACTGTATCAGATGGTTTAGCTGGGCCATTGTTTGTAATGATGATAATGTAATTGATATGCTATTTTAATAATATCATACGATAATTATGATACCATATAACAATTGTATCATATTAATCCCGTTCTTATTTTGTTATTTAATTTATGTTATTTGTTTCTACTTTAAATGTTCTTCAAAATATAAATTCTGGTGTTTGCTATTGTTATGAAATATAGTTGGGACAACCAATTCTAGCATCAATGAAGAAAAATAGGCATTTTATTTATTTATTTATGAGTCATGTTAAATAATGATTTGGTTTTGGGTACTTTTCTTTATGCCAGTGTTAGAATTGTGCCTAATGGAAGTTCCATGTCTGTGATTGAATCGAGATAGTAATAAGGCATCTTCTTAATGTGTGTCCAGCAGACAGCTTCAAAGAAGCACAGTTATCTGTCAATGAATGAATGAATGCATTCACGTTTATTATGGACATTTTAAAGCAGGTGTGCCTTTTTACAACAGTAATAATAATAATAATAATAATAATAATAATAATAATAATAATAATAATAATAATAATAATAATAGGATTAAGCTAGCTTGCAGTATTAACATATCATTTATATTTTCTCTAGAAGGTAGTTTGTGTTGTGACCATGGTCACAGCTTCTAGTTCTTAATCCATAAATGTTTCCTTTTGGAAATGTCCTAACTTATAATAAATGTGGGCCTGTGTATGTTTGTGAATGTGGTGTGTGTGTGCACGCGTGCGTGCGAGCGTGCGTGCGTGCGTGCGTGCATACCAGCATGCAAGCTTCGGGTCGTTATCGATTAGCTACGCATGACCTTCCAGCCGCTTTAGTCTGTTTATTATATATACTTGCATCCACCTATCCTCACCAACAGTGGTATTAAAATTAAACTTTAATATTATTATCAGTAGTAAATAAGTAACCCCCCTTATCCTATATCAATGCAGCTTCCGCTTCAAGTCCAAGCTTCCAAACTTCCGGAAATGATTATTTATTTATTTTTCCCAGGGGAAGGGTAGGGAAGGGTGAACTTGGGGTGAGCTTGGGGTAAATTTGCAGCAGCCTTTGTGGGCCAGTGTGGGAAAAACACAGGTGGGAGGGATGCTCATACCCTCACCCCTGGGATAGTAAGAGGAGTTTCTCACATGAGAACAGAGCACAATGCAGAAATACAGGAAAACAGGCAGCTGAGGGGAGTTAGATAGTTAAAAGGACATATAGGCCACTATAGTGTGCACTTAATCACTTAAACTGATGCTATAGAGACTCTGTATTCCAGATTACTAGTGGCCATAAGACAGAATTTGTTTTCTGCTCTAATGAATCTCATGCGAAGATCAACGCCGTTAATCAACGGTTTTTCCTGGAAAAACATATCTGCGTGTATAGGAGCTATCAGGTCAACTATACGGCTAGTGGTCGTATAGGCAGCCCTATTTGTTAATCCAACATTTTCTCCTGCAGGGGTATGCGCATCCATATGACCGCTTGTGTCTTTGTTGAATAGCCCGCAGCCAAATTGGGTTTCCAGTGTACCGTTCCCATAGTTTAGCAAGCATTCTATTATACCTCTGTATGGATAGGTATTGTGTAATAAGCCTGTCACCCAGCGTAATATCCACTTGTGAGAATAGTGTGCATCCGGGGTAGTTGATCAGACCCACCTCGGCCTGCTGGACCAAGTCTGGTCCATCAGGATTAGTGACCTTGACCCGGAGATGCAAATATGTATTGTTCAGATCCAAATAGTCTTCGCTGCTGGCCGAGACAAAGAACTCTATTGGGCCGCTATCTGTTATCGCTGATAGTGGTGGCATTTCAACATAGGTACAGTTATCTATGGAAGTCTGCGTTAACGGTAGAGTGAAAAGATCCAGTTCACTCTGACACATTCTTCTGACATTCGGTGGAGTAGAGCCATTGGTATTCAGTACGGATTATTCAGTCTAAAGAAATATATCGTTAGCACCACCTCTGAAGTGACGATTTGACGCCTTCTTGCTTCTTTTCGGTTTTGCCCTTTTTCAACCAACGACTACTGTTTTATTCTGTTTTCTGCGTCTTTTAGGTGCACGGGTCCGCCCCCCATTCGTAGGTGGGTATTTAGTAGGCCTATCGAAAGAAGCAACCATGCCTGACCCCTGCTGTTTCTGCGTAGATGACGCATTTGCAATATTTGTCATCACGTCACCTATAATGTTTCTGGCAGTTGCTTTCAAATGTGGTTTGGCTATGCTCACGCCCCTTCTGGACAAAGGCACAGCCATTCTAAAGAGGCTGCGGAACATTCCACCAATGCCAGCTCCATACTGAGTGCTGCTGCCAACATATCCTGGCAAACCGCTCCCTGCTTGGTTTAAATAATACTGGGTGTGTTTTTCCTCATCGTAAGGCGGTCTATACCCCATTTTCCAAAAGGTGTGCTAGAATTGCTGTTGTTTTACGGGTCTAAAATGCAGCTTGATGATCACTGTAGCAATGTCCACTTTACTACACGCCACCTAGGTGGCTTCCACACTCCACCTAGGTGACTTTTCTCAGGCTCCTCCAAACAATTGGACACAGGGTGGTGATGTTGAAAGACCGGTTTATTGCAAAGGTTGAGTATGATGGTACATGCAGATGGTGCTCCATACTGCCATGTAGGAGAGCTCTCTTTTTGAGTGTGTGTGGTGATGGCTGGTTTAACCTGTGCACATTGATTGCTCAATGTGCAACAGGTGTGCAGCCTCACCCAGCTCCAGACTCCAATCAGTCTGACTCGGGCCAGGTGAGGCTGCTTAAACCAGCCATCATCCACACACACTCCCACAATCACTTTACTATAAGTGAATTGAATATTTAGATTCTGGTCAGACTTTAGATCAATTTCAATATCTCCAACAGTATCTCCGGAAATATGAACGTAATGCGGCCGGTCGTATATCTGAATGCTGTGTTTAGTGTCGGTGATATTAATACATCTTAGCAGCGGTACGTAACTGTCTCCTACAAGATGATGCTCCACAATGTCACTATACATAATCATATTGTAGCAACCTCCGCACATCTATGGTATGAGTGGTTATAAGCATGAACCTGTAGTTTATCCACATACCGTTTGGAGTTAGCGGCCGTTAAATATCTCCACGTTTGTTTTTAGAGTCCTATTGAAATGCTCGACTATACTGGCCTTGGTCTCGTCAGATGTAGAGAAATGTTTAATAGTATGCCTCTCTAACAAATGCTGAAACATATTGTTGTAAAATTATTTTCCAGCGTCAGTCTGCAGTTTCTCGGGGATACGGCCTTCTTTGAGAATATCTCCAAAAGCTTTGCTGACGTCGTTAGCACATTTGGATGGTAAACATCGAACCCATGCGTATTTTGAAAACACATCGATACACGTCAACAGAAAACGCACTCCATCATTTTCGGTTGAATACTCCGTCATATCTACTAGATCAGCCTGGAACTGTTTATCTATACCACTAACCAGTACTCTGTTTCTACGGAAATGTATCGCAGATGGTGTATGCAGAGTATAGGCGTCTTGCTTCAATAACCATTTCTTGACATATTCTAGAGGAGGTATCTGACCCTTGCTATGTTTAAGGGCCGCTCGTAGTTTATTAATACCCTCAGAAGCACCAGGCCCGGCGGGGTCGTAATAAGCTTTAGACAACCGTCTATCCATATCGTCTAACGATGACAAACTGAACACTGAACAGAGTTTACATCTTTTTTATTTCAGAAAACCCCTCCCCACTCTCCACAATGTGAAGATACTGCTTACATGCTGTTTTATTTTTCTGTACCATCTGACAAGCTACCAATCTAGCCGCAGCAAGACAATTCACATTTTTATCCATATTCAACTTGAAGACATCAGATACAAATCCACACACACATATAACAAGACCGACACTAAAACACATACTATCGGAGAAATAGTTTATTAATTCAGGTAGCTTTAAATCCAGAGACTTCATGTCATATGAGCATGTTTGGACCATATCATTCCAAACCTTATACAAGTGTTTGATATATATATACTGCTCAAAAAAATAAAGGGAACACTTGGAGTTACATTGTGTTGTTTAAGTGTTCCCTTTATTTTTTTGAGCAGTATATATTATGATTGACAAAAGTAGCATATCCCCTAGGCTTAACAACATCACTATTTTCTACCATACTATACATCAGAACAGCAAGCCAATCAGATACAGACTGCATAAACATGTCATAACCATAAGAAAGCAAATTACCCATTTTACCCATGCTGCGTCAAATATTTTACTCTGATGTTCAGGGGTGCCATGCTTTTCTCTTATTTCAGTAATTTTATCCATAACATGTTTCAGATAGTAGAACAGATTCCGATACACCTAGAATTTTGTCAGGGGCAACTGATAGACCAGTTGTATTTTTTTAAATAGCTTCTAAAAGTATCTGGAAGGGTTTTCTATACAACAATGCACATATATCGTCATAATGGGCTTCGTAATGATACCATGACGGTCCTTGTAGACAACTATATCGTCGTTGACATGGGTTGTTGTACGCGCATCCCCAACAGTCTGCCCGGACCTTCTTGTTGATGATGGCTTCCACACATACACATGTCGTAGCTCTCAAAACGCCCAGGGATTCAGGGTTTAGACGCGGTGTCGTTAGGTTCCAATCCTCATCCACCATCAGCATATCCACCACCACCTTATTGTCCAATCCATCCTGTAGATATGTAATATTCTTTCCCCCCAGATAGGTGGCAAAGTCTTGTAACCATTCGTTAGTTGTAACACCATCTAAATCTCCACTGTGCATGTTCTCGTCGCCATATTGTGAATTTAGATCGTCATTGTCCTGATCTGTATAACATAACAAATATACATTTAGACACCAACAAAAAGAAAATAGAACAAGTTTGTGGGCCTTTTCTAAATATGCACCATTTTCTACAGCTGCGTGAGCGCTGTAGCCTTATTACACAATAGACCATTACTGAGATCCGCTGCAAAGTCTTCATCAGAACCCGGTACAAATAGCTCTTTTTTAATTTCTCCATAAGAACGTGTGCGCAGGTACTGCTTGACAACTCTGTCAATCTCCTGAAAAATCGCTTGTATCTGGGGCCAAATCACACCACTGAATGAAAAAGACAGTGTCAACCCAACAATCAGATGCTATAGCACTGTTACGGGACGGGTGCCTGTCAATGCAAAACGGGTCACGGTTGCTCAGAAACGTAGGATTAGAGCATCGACGAAAAAAAAAAAATCTTCAGAAAAAGATTTGTCTCCATGCGGTATATCTCGGCTCCCAAATCACCATGCCACTGTGAGACATAGGGGCCTTGACTCCATCCTTCAATAGCAAGCTCAGGACATACATTCGCACGGAAACGTAGCCAATCACTGGTAAACATGCGCAGATCCCCATCACAGTCTTTTGCTTTTAATACGACATAGCCATCCTTGAATGAAATTACGTACTCATAGCCTTCATCGCCATTATACACAATTGAAGCTTCCTCATAGGTCCAGAATCAAACAAACCTACCACATATCGGGGAACCGATTAGTCACATTTTATTTGCATAAATAAAAAACGAATAAGTAGCAGAATATTCAGAGATGATAGATACATACATGAATGGTACTCCTCCTGTTGCTTCTTATTCTGCCCCGTGTCGTCTCCGTCTCCTAACAATGAACAACTTTATCAAACAGTTAAGACAGTAAGACAGTTACACAAAGTCATTGACCTGATATGTCTAATGAGATAACTACGTTTTTAGGATTTACTCACAATAGATCAGCGACATGTTGGCACCTTGGTGTCTCGATGTTTTGTCAAAAACCAAAAGTCCTGCCTCTAAATGAGAACTCTCTAAAACAATACCGTTTGTCTAAAAGGCCCTGCACGGTGTTTGCTGGGGATATAGTAATCGTCATTATAAGATAAAAGCTATATACAAACGATATAAAACATTGTTTATATAAATATAATATACGAATCATATAAACTTTTGTTCATAGGGAATATACGTTTATCCTTGCATCTAGAGATGTATCCCTTCCGTTGTACTAATTCAGTGGTGATAGTACGCACATTCATTACAGATCGCAGCCTGCGTTTTCTTAGCGTAACTACCAATGATGTCATATCCCACCCATGGCGTGGTCAACCATCTCTTTTAATAACCTAGTATTCAGCATAAACAACTGCCCACTGTGATGGAAAATGACCCACGGCCCTATTCCGAGTATCGGGAGTTCAGTACCCATGCAGCTGGAAAAGCTTCCCTGCTGCAGACGCCACGGTAACCATCAGGAATTATAAAACAGCCCAGAGGAAGGACATGTCACTAACTGTGGGTTTCTACAACAGCGTCGCAACGCTTGTAAAGGAAATCAACAGGGCTGTTGTAGAACATGTTTCTTCTGGTACCCTGATACTCTTGCTCCAGCTAGCTTAAATTAATTAGGGTTGATGTTCAAGTGATTAAGTGCACACTATAGTGGCTTATATGTATTTTTAACTATCTAACTCCCCTCAGCTGCCTGTTTTCCTGTATCCCTGCACTGTTCTCGTGTTGAAAAAAATGTGTATGGCCGCGACGGATGACAATACTAGCCTAGCACACACACATACCCTTTTAAACTTTTTAAAACACCCCCCCCCCCCCCCCCCCCCCCCCCAATGATGTCATTTACTAAACCTGGTGTGAGGGTATGAGCATAGCTCCCACCTGTGTTTTTCCCACACTGGCCCACAAAGGCTGCTGCAAATTCACCCCAAACTCACCCCAAGTTCACCCTTCCCTACCCTTCCCCTGGGGAAAAAACAATAATAATAATTTCCGGAAGCTTGGATCGGAAGCGGAAGCTGCATTGATATAGGATAAGGGGGTTACTTATTTACTAATATTATCATTCTGCTGCCAGCAGTACACATTCAGAAATGTGTCAAGAATTCGGAAATGCCCTGTCAGATTTCACATCTTCAACTCCTCAGTGGGACACAGCCAGAGGGTGTGTTTGAATGGAGTGTCCATGTGTTTGAAGGGGAGTGTCCATGTGTTTGAAGGGGAGTGTCCATGTGTTTGAATGGAGTGTCCATGTGTTTGAATGGAGTGTCCATGTTTTTGAATGGAGTGTCAATGTGTTTGAATGGAGTGTCCATGTGTTTGAAGCAGAGTGTCCATGTGTTTGAAGGGGAGTGAACATGTGTTTGAATGGAGTGTCAATGTGTTTGAATGGAGTGTCCATGTGTTTGAAGGGGAGTGTCCATGTGTTTGAATGATGCTCAAATGATAAAAAGCAGAAGAGAGAGAGAGAGAGAGAGAGAAGGCAAGAGAGGAGGTATCATGATCAAATCAAATTGATTTATAAAGCACATTTAAAAACAACTCACGTTGACCAAAGTGCTGTACAAGCAGCAAGTAAAAATCACAGTAAATAAGACTAAAAACTAAAAACACCCACATAAGCATAAAAACACAGTTTATGGATACAAATTAAGAACATTATAGAGATAAAACCACATCGGGAGATTATCCAAACGCTGACGAATAAAAGTGTGTCTTGAGACTGGACTTAAAGGAATCGATAGAGGGGGCAGATCTTATGGAGAAGGGGATGCTATTCCATAATTTAGAGCCTGCAACAGCAAAGGCGCGGTCACCCCTGAGCCTTAGTCTAGAGCGCGGGACAGCCAGGAGCCCCAAGTCAGACAACCTGAAGGACCTGGAGGTGGAATAAGAGGTTAGGAGGTCTCTGATGTAAGGGGGAGCCAGCCCATTCAGGGGTTTAAAAACAAAAAGGAGACCTTAAAATCACTGTACTGTACTGAAAGCCAGTGGAGAGAGGCCAGAATAGGGCTGATACGGTCTCTCCTCTGGGTACCCGTTAGGAGCCTGGCAGCGGATGATACGGCTAGGTCACGGGTGGAATGTTCATCTTAATGTCCTCAACTTTGCTGATAAAAATTTTCAAACGATTCTTCGCATTTAGTTGGGGACACATCTAAGCTGGTACTGGGGGCAGGACAGATAGCAGAGTTAATGGTAAGTCCAAGTAAAGGATTATGAGAGTTCTTGGAGATGAGGTCGGAAAAGTATTTTGCTCTCGCGGTCTTAACTGCTTCTTGGTAGTTGAGGAGATTGTCCCTCAGAATTTCAAAGGACATTTGAAGCTTGTCACAATTCCACTTCTGCTCTGCTTTTCTGCACTCCCTCCTTAAGGCTCTGGTGGAGTCATTAAACCAAGGCAAACCTTTAGGCTTGGGCTTTTCAGTTTAAGGGGGGGGCAACATAATCCATTATAGTAGAAGAGGTGGTGTTAAATAAGGAAATAAGTTCCTCAGTGCTGAGATGGGGAGGAGAGGACTCAATAGTGCAGGTCCTGGGCCCACGACAACACACATAGCCAGCTTGCTGAGTCCCTTGTTGAACATTTAAAGCCACACACACACTCACACAAACAGTCCCATGTCTTCAAGTGGTTTCAGGTGTAATGAGACAATATTGGAGGGTTAGTGAGAGTTATACAGAAAAGGACACCAGCCGTGTGTTGGAGGGGACACAAACTGACAATCAAGTCTCTCTCTCTCTCTCTTGGTCTTCTCTCTCTCCTCTAGCTTCACCTGTCTCTCTAATCTCTTTCTTAGTCTCTCTGAATTCTTTCCCTCATTTCTCTCTAGTTGCCCTGCTCTTGCTATCTTATTCTGTCCATTGCTTTCCCCTTCCTTTCCTGACCTCTTTCATTTGTTTCGTCGTCACATATATCATTCTCTCCTCTTCTGCATTCGTTCTAGTTATCCCTCCCTCTCTCCCTCTCTCCTTTTAAACTCTTACTCTCTCTGTGTCACTCTCTTTTTTAACGCTTACTCTCTCTGTGTCGCTCTCTCTCTCTCTATTGGTATCTTTGTCTGTCTGTCTGTCTGTATAGTTTTTTGTGGTCTCCCTCTCCCTTTTTTCTTCAACCATTCCCTCAACCCCTCTTGCTGTCCGTCTGTCTCTGTCTGATTTGGGTTGCAATAGGTCAGCAAACAAGGAAAACTACTGATCGATTAATAAATATAAACACAATATTTGCGTAAAAGTTGGTCAGGAATTAACGAAGACCACAACAGCACCCTCCCCTGGTCACCAAAGGTACTGCATCCCATGTTGTCGTTTGGTCCTTCTCTTTCCATCTCTCTAGGTCAAAACGTAATGCACGTCATCAAACCTGAAGGACAATGCCAGGGATCATCGATATTTGTCTGTTTTTGCTTCCATCCCAAATGCCGTGGAAAATAAATTCTGTTCAAACAGACTAAGGGAAAAATAAATATATGACCTTCTTTACTTTATTACTAGTAAATGAAATGGTCCTTTCACCTAGAAGGATCTCCTGTCCTCTCTGGCTGAAGACGTGAACAACAGTCTCCACGTCGGCCACTCCCCTCAACTTTGTTTTGTTAACGTCTGACCTAAATCCTTTGATGTTACTGCCCACGTTGGGAATGGTCACACACACCCATTGGTAAATGCTGCCCTCTGTCCTCCTATGATCATGCTCCATAAAACCGAAAGCTTTGCCGCGATGAAGTGTCTTACCAGAAATGATTTTTCATCACCAAATTAAATGAAATCAAATCTGTAGCTTTTTGTTCCATTCCTGCTTTTCTCAATCATTAACAACAGAAGACACAATTGTTGTCTAAAGCAAATTGAAAAGATGTTCTGACCCAGCCCTTGAGCCACAATTAGAGAAATTACCCCAACTGAATACCAGGAATGTATTGCATTGACGACAGCTATCCTGGAGATTTAGCTGCCGTCCTTGCTAGTTCCTGTCACTTGTTGTTTTGTTGTTGATGCCTCGGTTATTTCATGGGGGGTGTAGTACTGAACTTTATTTATTTTTAATTACGCTGGCCTTGTCTTTCAAATAGCACTCATTCTCCCTTAGTTTGACTCGGTGTCCCTATTTTGTTGTCTTTTCTGTTAATCTCCCATCCTGTATTTCATTTCGTCCTCCAAAATCCTCTATTATTTCATGTTTGGTTTGACTTTCATTTTCATCACTTTTACTTTCATTACTTAACATAGACTAGAGGATATATACTGTATGTAACGCTGGTTACTGAAGCTAAGAGAGTCAGGACAGAAATGGGTGTCACGGAGTCCGCCCTGACAACCCCCTGCCCATTCCATCATTAATCCAGGTGGAGCAAGGCTTTTCACAAAGCAAGGCCCGACTCAGCACTCCATTTCAGCGCTGTCTTTACATCAGCTAGAGCTGTCGATCAGCTAGAGCTGATCTCAGGAAGAGATCTCCTACATGGCAGCATGGAGTGCCATCGTCATGTTTGCAGATCACTGTCTGCAAACCTAACAATAAACCGGTCTTCCAACATCACCACCCTGCGTCCTTGTCTGGAGGAGCCCAGCAAAAGTCATCTAGGTGGAGTGTGGCAGCCACCTAGGTGGCGTGTAGCACTGGTCTTTGTTACATTAACATACTGGTGAAGAGTCTACATTATTATAAGCCAACTATTATTAATATTGCTCTAACGTAAATGATTGCCTGCCTTTATCGAACACGTATCATTTTAAATCCTGATTAAGTATGATCATTAGGGAAACCCTTCCACGTACATATACAACACACATACACATTATATTCATGTTAGAACTGGCTGACTAATTACACACACACACACAGCGAGAGACAACGCTGGCGCCAAGGATCCTTCTCAGGGGTCTGTACCGCCAACTCTGGGCCGTTGCCAGGCAACCGTAAGAGACAGGTAATGGGGGGAGAGGGGATGAGCGCTACATGGGTACTAGGCAGCCAGGCGATGTCGTACAACCTGAGTGGCAGAATATCTTCTGAAGTGTTCAGCATTCAGTCTCCAGTGAGATTCAGAAGATCACTCCCACCACACACACACACACACACACACACACCTCCAACAACATTGAAAGATGTTCTGACCGAGCCCTTGAGCCACAATTAGAGAAATTACCCCAATTGAATACCAGGTATGTATTGCATTGACGCCAGCTATCCTGGGGATTTAGCTGCCGTCCTTGCTAGTTCCTGTCACTTGTTGTTTTGTTGTTGATGCCTCGGTTGTTCATGGGGGGTGTAGTACTGAACTTTTTTCTTTATTATTACGCTGGCCTCGTCTTTCAAATAGCACTCATTCTCCCTTAGTTTGACTCGTTTTCCCTATTTTGTTGTCTTTTCAGTTCATCTCCCATCCTGTATTTCATTTCGTCCTCCAAAATCCTCTATTATTTCATATTTGGTTTCACTTTCATTTTCATCCCTTTTACTTTCATTACTTAACATAGACTAGAGGACAACAATCAAGCCACAGAAAGAAGCTTTGATGAAAACAAAACCTGTAAGTAACATTACCCTCGGTGCTGAAGCTGGAGCCTCCATAGGGCACCCACCACCCACCCACCCACCCACCTCACATTAGGTGGGATGACGGCTGTGTAAAAAATGCTGACCTTTAGCCTTCACAAATGGTGCGAGAATATTCGCAATAATCACTGGGGGGGGGGGGGGGGGGGGGGGGGGGAAGCGAGAAGAGGAAACCATTGATGACTCCGAGAGAAAGAGTCGTTCCGCCACCCTTCCATCAAGCCATCCATCAACCCCTCTACTGTGGTTCAAGGAAACTGTATTTAAAACACACTTACACAACTCCACCATCCCCCTTCTAACCTACCTATCACACACAAGCACACACTCGCGCACACACACACACACACACACACACACACACACACACACACACACACACACACACACACACACAAACAATTCTAGCACATCTCAGTTTATCCAGTTTGTTTACATGCTTCCATGGCTGCAGCACGCTGTGTTTGTGTGCCAATTTGTTTCATATCTGGCAACCCGGGTTAATCGGAGAATAGTGGATCATTGTACAGAGGCCAAAACAAAAACAAACGTTCCGACCCGGAACGACATTTCTGAGGAAAACATAGAAACATACTGGCTGTAGCATTGTTGTCGGAGGAGCAAGTATTTCTCCACAGCATGTTTCCTTATTCTCTGAGGACGCTTCATAGTGCTTTTATGATTTAGTACGGTGCATTTACTGCATATAGTACCTTTAAATGAATGGCACTGTCGCCGAATGAGGAAGACAATGGTGATTGAGCCTATGGCCACCAGATGAGAGCTTTTGCATTTGCAGTATTAAGAATGTGAAGAACTGGGTGTTGGTGGCGACATTCCCGTCATGCACTCAAATCCCAAGCGGCGCACAGTTGGTGACGCGTTTTCCATCACCCAGCAGTGGTCGTTCCGCCAGAGAGGCGGAGCTAACCGCAACAGACCCGCCCTTCAACTCACATGTTTGTGTAGCGGTTTGTTTGGTAAAAATGTACAAGAAGGGTAGCCTACATTCATTATTAATTCACCATTAATTAATAATAGTTAATGCAGTAATAAGCATCAACTAACAGCTAATTAACAGTTAACTTGTAGTATAGTAATCCTTTACTAATGGCGTTCATGTAAATTGAGGTAATGGTGTTCATGTTAACTAAGGGGTTATTGTATACATTAATAGCATTAGGGTTAACCTTGACCTTGACCCTAATCCTAGCCCCTATGCTAATGCTATATAATGTTTATTACTGCAATAACTAATGTTAATATATGGTTAAAATATGGTTAATTCATGTGCCATTATTGTACAATTTTACAGATTTGTTCGCCATAAGTGAAAGGGAACGAGGATTGCCACTTGAGTAAATCCCATTCCATTTAAATCCATTGTAACCAGATGCTCAATAAATCACCTTGAATAGCAAAGGAGTCTGCATACCTTATTTGAGCAGGAAAAATTACACCTTATCATTTCCTTTTTTTAATTGGTCGAAATTGCCCAGCTCTTACCGTGTGATAAATATGAGAGTAGAAAGAAAAACAAAACATTTGACAACCTTCTCCCGCTGTTTTGTAACTGGCTACACCTGCGTGGGGTGTGAGGGGGGGGGGGGGGGGGGGGGGGGGGGTAGGGGGCAGGTGGTTGGTACATTTAGTGTCAGACATAGGAATATGTACGTCAGACATAAAAAAAAAAGCAAACGGCACTTGTGAACGTTTGTGAAGCGCTGTGTGTGTGTGTGTGTGTGCGTGTTTTTGTGTGCGTGTTTTTGTGTCGGCCCCGTCTTTCAGAGCAAACATGCTTTAAAAGCTGCCGGAGCTTCTAAATAATTCAGTACAAACATCAACGGGCGTCACCTCTGGTGGTGAAAAGGTCTTCGTAGCCGGTGGACGGCTGCCTTGAGAATTGAGGTGCCAGTTTGAACGTCACATCTGTTTTAACAACAGATTTCCTCTAAAACATTCTTCACTCCCACCCCCCTATGCATTCATGCGTGTCTAGTTACATGGTATGTTGAATGTGTGTCTGTTTCTGTGAGAGAGAAAATACAGGACAGAGATTGATTATTCATTTACAACGAAAGACAACATTACACACCTGAAGACAGTTTCATGTCAGACTCTCTCTCTCCAACAAATATACAGTACAGGAAACCAGTTCTCCTCAAAGGCCGATATTCTTTTATAGCTTCTTTTCATCAATCAACATCAATCAAAATTGAGCAATTGCGCTCTATTATACTCTAGTCTATGCTAGTATCCACTCAAGTATCATTGATGAAGGTCGTCCACTGCACCAGACCTTCTAAGTTTCTCTCATACCTTCAACTTTCTTTTCTGATGTCACTTTTATTCCTGCAAAACTTTCTCTCAAAATACGCGCCCCCTCACCTTGCACCAACAACCCAAACACTACGCAACCCAAGCGAGGATGCCACAGAAGACACACACACGTTGCCATGTTCTCCGCACACACACATTGTTCCTCTAAACTCCTTTTGTACCCTTCCACAACGAGGCAGAGGCCTGCCCACCACCACCCAAGGCCAGAGAGAGAGAGAGAGAGAGAGAGAGAGAGAGAGAGAGAGAGAGAGAGAGAGAGAGAGAGAGACAGATGAGCAGCGTTTGAATGGAATGGATGTTCTTGCATCAGAAAGGTTGAGCCATTAGCTCATCAAGTCGAGAGCGGGTTTTCTTTATGCAACCACCATAAAGCTACGCTTTTCATACAATAACATCAGCGACGACTAAAGCTCTGCCTTTTATTCGCTGCTTTCCACTTTAATCCATCCATCTTGCCACCTCTCATTTTATCCTACCTCTCTCTCTCTCTCTGGTTTGTTTGATATGCTGTGCATTGAAGGCGGTTCCTGTGTTAATTACAGACCAGGGCAAATAAAAAAGCTGTTAATCATAAATCCAGAACGTTTTACCTTCCTCTCCTCCCTTGTCTTCTCTCTCTTGGACTCGTCCTCCAGCAGTAGTCAGGCAGTGGGCGTTCATGTGCTTTAGGGGAGTGGCTTTGGAAGGAGGCCTGAAGGGATACGTTTGAAATCTAGCATCTGCTGCCTGAAATCACCTACCCTGCCTGTAAGTCATTTTTCCAAGGTGCCGATCACAGTCAAAGTTCTGGAGGCTGCTAAACACAAGGTGCACTGCACTGCCTTTCTGCTGAATCCTAGAAAAAAAGAAGACCAGGGTGCTGCCCCTTTTTACTGTTGCAAAGCAACCGTGGAACATGTTCATCTGACAACCATACCGTAACCTACCATAACCCATACATTGACGTTTTTTTCCATAATGAAAATGTATTGAACTCGGGTCATCCAAGGCCCTCTGATAAAAACGTGATGCGCTCATGGCAACAACAAAGAAAAGGCACCTAACAACACAAGGCAGCAAGCAAAACGCTTTGTCCCATTGATAAGAATCGGAAAATACTGCTGTTAAAAAGCAGTCATGTGATTAGGGCCGTACTCACCTTCTCCTTAACCTTCTGCAATTCTCCTTTCAATTTTTGTTAATAAGAATGTTCCTTGAATACATTTGAGTCCTTTAGGGGATGTCGCTATCCAAAGCAATTGTTGTCATTGAATACAGAATATGCATGTCATCAATGAGCAGGTAGGGGTTAGGGAATGTGGCTCAAGGGGGCCTACAGGTTAGACCGTGGACATTGGGGATCGAACCCAGTCCCTTTATAAACTGGGAGTAAATAAAGAAACATTGGTGAAATTGATGAGACAAAGTGGTCTTCACGGAAGTTCATCACAGACAACATATTGGCATTATGCTATATAAATGAAACCCTACAGAATAACTAAATTAATTACTACACAACCTCCCCTTCCATTAAGCATTTACATTTATATTTAGTTAAATGCATAGTCGATTTATCACAGTAGATTGCTTTCCGATTCATTAGCTGGTTTGATAATAAACCTTTTTGCCAGTTTAACATACTGCTGATAGTTATTGACAAATAAATGTCGCAATATGAATAACTGACTTAAATTAAGTCATCTGTTAAAATATTTTTAAGTTACAATATTATTACTCTGTATAATAAATATTGTAAAAACTTCTTACTTATGTATAAATAATCATCACGGCTAGGCTAACCAGCCAGAGTAAGTAAACAAAAAAATCCCTCCCCTCCCTTTAGGCCTCCTTCAAAAGCCACTCCCCAAAAACCAATGACTAGCTGGCTAGCTTTAGCAATAGGTCTGCCAAAGCCTTGCGGAGGACTCCAGTCATGCACGGACATGCATGTAGCTGGGTAGGAAGGTGCCAGCCAACATTTCAATCACGCCTGATGAAATGATTGGACGTGTTTATGGCAGACCTGCGACAGCCACCAACATTTCTTGTCAGAGCATTTGATTTATTTATCGCCGTCGGGAATTTCAACAAATATAAAAAATAAAAATAAAACACTTGTAATATAAATTGCCTTGTCCTAGCTTTAAGGGCAGTCGATTTGACCTGTGCATTTCTCACAGTGTGGCTGAGGCAGGGAATATCAATCTGCTCTGAGGTGTGAGAACCTCTTAAGGTCAGGGTTAGGTTGGGTTATGATTCAAAGGTCAACCGAAGGGTTTCCAGGCAAGGTATGCTTCGGGGGGGGGGAAGCCAGACAGCCTGGCTAAATGCGTCAGCGGTTCCTGTCTGCCTGGGGGGGGGGGGGGGGGGGGGGGGGGGATGCATACAAGGATGTTTATTTTTCTCAGCAACATACTTGACCACCTCGAATTGGAATGGAATTGTTGGTCAGAAAACGTCATTCAATTTGAAGTTGCAGGAGATGGCTTTCTGGGCTGGTGGAGTTAATTGCGTGGGGTTATGATTCAGTGCAGTTTGATGGACACTGTAGTTAATCAGCAAACCATTTCTTTCTCTAGGAAACTTTGACATTCATACGTGACAGTAGCGAACAACGTTTCAAAGCTAAGCTTCAAACCAAGTTAAGTTTGTATCAACATAAAATAAAATGTGATTATTATGTAACACGTTTCTCCTACATCTTCCTTTAACATAATGCTTCTGCTGCATAAAACACTAATGTGCCATGTGAATGACATGGGGTGTATGATATGCTTTTGTTGTGGAGGGATAATTTGTTGTTTATCTGTTTCTGAGTTCAGCTGCTCCAGGAATATTTGTCATATCGTTGACCTTTGAACCATGGCTGAGTGCAGAGTCATCCTTGACCTAAATGGGGGGGGGGGGGGGGGGGGGGGGCGGCACACCATGAACCTGACCTGACCCCTGACCCCTCCCCTCTTCTCTGGCTTTACCCCACTTCCTGCTGTCTTGCAATGCCATGCTCCTCTGTCTCTCTGACTCTCTTTGCCCGTCTCTTTCCTCTCTATCTTTCTTTCTTTCTTTCTTTGTCTCTGTCTCGCTCTCTCTCTGTATTATTTGCACACACACACACACACACACACACACACACACACACACACACACACACACACACACACACACACACACACACACACACACACACACACACACGGCTGAACCCTGGTCTCTCTCTCTCTCTCTCTCTCTCTCTCTCTAATGTCATTAGTGACGACTGCTAAAGCATCGGCCTGCCATCATCCTGACCCCACCGTCACCCCTACACTGGTCTGGACGGGGGGGGGGGGGCGAGAGAGTGAGAGAGAGGAGGAGGGGAGTGAAAGAGAGAGACAGCGAGAGGGCTAGATGGAGGAGGAAGGGAGAGAGGGACAGGGAGGTTGGAGTAGGGAAAAGGAAGGGATGGGGGGAGAAAGAGTGGGGACAGAGCAGGGGGGTAGAGTGATAGAGAGAGGACTAGGGGGAGAGATGGGGGGAGAGAGAATGAGGAAGGGGTTAGAGGGTGAGAGGTGGATAGGGAGGGAGAGTGTGGTAGTAAGAGAGGGGGAGAGATGGATAGAGGGGGGGAGGGAGGAAGGGAGAGACGAGGAAGAATGGGGTAGAGAGCGTGAAGGGGTATAGAGAAAGGGGGGGGGAGGGCGAGTTGTCGGGGGCGGTGGGGTAAACAAAGAGCTGCTGTTGGGGTCTGTGAGGCAGGCCTCGGTGGTCTCGGAGAATCAGAGGTCCTCTGGCCTCTGGGTTAATCTGGTTAGCCCCGGGGTTTGCCGCTGCTGCTCTCTGCATTGCCACCTTAGCCACACAAGCTGTTTCCCAAAGCCCCCTCCTCCGTCCCCTCGGTCACACTGCCCCGGCCCACAGAAGCTCTCATTATCAGGACGGGCTTCAGGAAGCTTTTTGTCACAAAACTTAAATGTTTCTTCTTCTTTTTTTTACTGAGTCATCGGTTTTTTGAGGCGCCATTAGCCGACCTAGCACAGCATGGCAAAGGATGTAAAATATGTGGTAGGCTAAAGTTAGGCTAAAGCCCAAAGCACACAGAGCACTCATTTTGCTTCATTCATATTTTTTGCCCAAACTTAATAGAATCATAAGGATTTTAACGGAGCATAGTGAATGAATAGCGTGGTATTTATTACTTTTATATAATATGTTATTATTATATATTATATGGTGGTATTTTTTCTAGATAGCGTGGATAAGGTAAACAGTCGCGTGGAGAGTGGGAGTAGTGATTTGAGATATATATTTACTCAGGTTCTGCCGCTAGCTATCCCAGCAAAAGAAGTTATGATTTCTACCGTTCCTCCGTTCATAAGCAACGAGGCGCTGGTGAGAGAAGTGAGCCGCTACAGACACACGGTGTGTGTCCGTAGTTAAAGCAAGTTCTTTCTTTCAGAAGATATGTATTCATTATCAAAAAACAAACAAACACGAAGTTGATCTTACTCTGGCTTTGATTATACAGTCTTTGCCACTTCGGACGAATTGAAGTGTTTTAAATTCGGACTGGAGGGGCATTTCACTTGCTTCTGTACACGGTTGAACGGTGGCACCTGGGTGCCCCCTGCTGCCGCCATGCCCCTAGCTTCCGCGGGGCCCCCCGGCTGATGCGGGGCCCCTAGCTTCTGCGGGGCCCCCCAGCTTCCACGGGGCCCCCTGGCTTATGCGGGGCCCTTAGCTTCCGCAGGGCCCCCCAGCTTCCACGGGGCCCCCCGGCTGATGCGGGGCCCCTAGCTTCCGCGGGGCCCCCCGGCTGATGCGGGGCCCGCAGCGGTTGTTGCGGTGCCCCCGCTGGCTGCCGGGCCTTCGGTTGTGCTGACGCCCGTGGTCGTTGTAGAGCAGAAGAGGCTTGTAACGTTAGATGGATACGAGGAGGCACAGGAGGGTACAGGAAAGGGCCGGCCTTGGGCCAAATGTCAGCATGACAGTTTTTAGCTGAAGAAGAGGAGGAGGAGGTGATGGAAGATGATTTCTTGAAAATGAAATGATGATGAAGATGATTTCTTAAAAATGCCGGGTAAAAGGAAGAATCTAGGTGATGAAAAAAAGGTCCAAAGTAAATAGAATGATAAGCCCTTCATCTGATGAATCTGATGTTGAATTTATGAATGATTCTCAACCCCAAGAACGAGAAGATACATATTATTCATTTGAACGCATTAAAATATTCTGAGCCTGAACAAAAGGCAACAGAATACAAGTGGGAAAGCATTTCACTGAGCTAAAGGCATTCATTGATTCAGTAAAACACATAGGCCTAAAAAGAACACTGGAGAATCATCCGACAATTGCTTCACTGATAAGAACAAGTTTGCCTTGTAAAAACTGATTGTAAAAGCAGAACTTCAAATTGCTTCTAATGATGATAGCTTTTAAAACAGTTCTCTTTTTTATTGTTCAAGTGTGTTTCTTTTGATGCAGTCCTGCCCTTCCAAAACCATGTGTGATTTTAGAATTGGAACTTTAAATTTGAATGAAGCAAGGGACTGTTTGAAAAGAGCTTCTCTTTATCAACTTTTTAATGATAAGAGACTTGACGCCTTTTAGTAGTGGTCGAGTGGCCATTTTGTTTTCAAATCATTTAAAACCGTTGTCTTACGATAAGGAGGTGGTAGTGGAAGGTCGACTTTTTTTTTAACAATTAAAAGACAATATGAGGACGTAAAAATGCTTTTAATTCATATTTATGCCCCAACCAGAGGGACTGAAAGGATGTCGTTGTATAAGTACACTTAGTGAAGTAATGAGCCAATGTGAAAGTGATTATTTGTAGGTGATTTTAACTGAACTGAAGATTTTAGATTACACAGGAATCAGCTGGAGCCTGACCCTGCCTCTCTGAGGTGACTCACACCTCTTGTGAGGTGAGGGACGTGTGAATAAGCTTTCAAGGCCTTCAGAAGCAGTGCACCGGGGTTCACACTCAAGTACAGGAAGACTACGTGTTTCCTTTTTACTTACTCAGGCTGGTTTCTCCAAATTGCCTAGCCTAACTACTTGCAGCAATGGTGGGATTTGGGCAAGTGCCAGATCAAACAATTATGTCAACAGTACACTCTCAATGTCAGCAGGGACAGAGCCAGGTCAATGAGAGAACTGGAGATTGATGAAGTGGATCTGCAGTCTCTTGCTGCTGAGTCCACAGGAGATCGAGGCCATGTTGAGGCACTCACAGCCAAGAGGCAGCTTTGAGCAGTCTGCTGGGCGTTAAAGCACAGTTAAAGCCGGTCAGGTCCCGTTTTATGAACGTAATGCATATGGATGCCCCGTCACATTCTTTTTGTCAGCTTTGAGCGCGGGAATGGTCAGAGGAAGCTCTGTCACTCTTTGCGCACTGACACCGGAACGACCGTTTCGGATCCTGATTAAATACATAGGTATGCAGCAGGTTTTTATAAAAGACCTATACAAACGGGAGGACAGATACAACAGAGAGCCCAACCTTTTTTTGAGGGCCTCCCTCAGGTCCAGCCCAAACAAAGCAGTCAGGAAGCCGCTATAGCTGCTGTGGAGCTGCAGGCTGCAGCTCTGAGTTTGAAAAGCGGAAATGCTCCAGGCATTGATGGTCTTTCTTGTGGGTCATTGGCGGAGGTGTACTAGATGTCCCCAGAGACAGTCTGGCTGTAGGGTGCTCGCCTTTGAGCTGCAGGAGGGCCGTCATCACCCTGCTGCCTAAGAAGGGAGATTTGCAGCAGCTAGAAAATTGGAGGCCAGTCTCTCTACAGTGTACAGACTGCAAGTTGTTGTCCAAGGTGTTGGCTACAAGGCTGGGGAAGGTGATGGCAGCGGTTATCCGTGTGGACCAATCCTACTGTGTGCCTGGCAGGCTGATCACTGACAATGGCATGTTCATTCGGGGCATTTTGGAAGTCTCTGGTTCATTGGGAGTAGAGGCTGGTCTTATTTCCGTAGATCAGGACAAGGCTTTTGACCGGGTTGAACACCAGTACCTGTGGCGTACTCTGCAGGCTTTTGGTTTCAGCCCTGGTTTCATAGCTATGGTCCAGGTTCTGTTCTGCAACATTGGGAGTATGCTGAAGATCAACGGTGCCTGTGGGAGTGTGTGTGGATGATGGCTGGTTCAAGCAGCCTCACCTGGCCAGAGTCTGATTGGACTGCACACCTGTTGCGCATTGAGTTATCAGTGTGCACAGGCTAAACCTTTCGAGGCGAAGCGGATGTGGGCTATGGCGGAAATGTCTGGCTCGCTGTATATTATTAGCCCTCACACAGTTGAGAACGCAACTCTGTGCATGTGGCGATGTGGCGTTCTGGGATAAACTCCAATGGCTGCCCCCAGACCCTCCTGTACCTTCCTAAGGAGGAAGGTGGACATGCACTAATGCATCTGGCCAGCAGAGGAGCTACTGAAGTAAAATACGTAACATTTGAGAAGCTTTTCATGGCTTTTGGGAAATCTTTTACGAAAGTGGTTTTTATTTTTAGATTAAATACAGGAAAACAAGCAGCCACAAATTGGGCAGGCAAAGGTGGTAGTCTATGTAAGCCACAAAAGAAAGGCAACCGTGATATTGATTTAGAAGTGGTTTTGATCAGAAGTTTGATGTCAAGGATCATGATAGATTACAGATTCTACAAAGTAATGAAATGTTCAGCAGCAGATAGTGTTATGAGGGAGCTCTGTGAGGTGGAAGAGTAGAAGAACTTGGTCTGAAGGAACTATTGACATGTTTCTTTTTGTTTGTCCATTTGTCTTGTTTTAAGATGAAAAGTTGTGTTGGTACAATGTATTATATGAAATAGTTTAAATAAAGGTTTTAAATAAACTCTCTCACTCTCTTTGCTACCCTGTGTGTCTCCATCTCTCAGTCATATCCCCCCTTGCTATAATTTAACCATTTCAAGTCACTCTCTCGCTCCTTGTCTTTTATCCATCCCTCTCCCCCCCGACCCGCTTTTCCTTGCTTGTACTTTGTTTCTGCCCTAGAAAATACCTTTTCATTCCTCCGTCTCTATCACTCCCTCTCCATACATCTGTCCCTCTCTGCGTCTCTTTCAGTGTCTGCCTTTGTCTCCCTCTCTTCCTCTCCTCTGTGCTCCGTCACTCATTAGCTCTAATCCAGTTATTTACATGGACACCATGGGTCTGCTGACCTGCTGGTGTGTGTGTGTGTGTGTGTGTGTGTGTGTGTGTGTGTGTGTGTGTGTGTGTGTGTGTGTGTGTGTGTGTGTGTGTGTGTGTGTGTGTGTGTGTGCGTAGCATCCTGCGGGTGTACAAGTGGCATGCTCCCTGACAACACTGCACCGTTTGATAATGAAGAACACAAAGACGCGAGAAACCAGACCAGAGTGGACCAGAGCTGCTTTCTGTGACCCTCCGATGGCTCTGCTGAAAGCTCTCCCTGTCAGACAGCCTAATGACTGGGCCTCAACCTCCAGAGGGCAGCTCCAGTTGGTGATGATCTGAAGCCAGGATCTCCAGCTCTGTGCTGCTGCTGATGATGCGACATGTGACTCCAGACGCATTTGCGGTGTGGGCTTGCGATCCATTACGGACGTGAGGAGAGTGTTCATGAAATAAGACATTAATAAATTAATGGGTCGATTCCCGGACTCGTCTGGCAACCCCCCCCCCCCCCCCCCCCCCCCCCCCCCCCCCCCCCCCCCCCCCCAGACTTCAGACTTCAGAGCAGGTCTGAAGTATGAGAGTCTCAAGGTCCTCGCTGTGTGAACTCCAAGGATGACCTCACTTGGTCCAGACTTTCCCACTCGACAGTCCAAAACTCCCACAGAGAGGTTTGTGTCGAACCTCTGCAGGTGCCCCATTGAGAGCCTTCTCAGTAGCTGTGATCTCTCAGAACATAGACGATAAAAGACTCTGGCCCCCCCAGGTTACAGTCTGGCCCTGTTACCACCTGGTAACCACAACATCTGGGGATGGACTACTAGTTCCAGGCCACCAGACTGTTGAATGCACGCTGACCACCTTCACGATGTAGAGAATGTTATATCTAACATACTAACACCTTCCATTCTTTCATATTCTGATCACATCGGTAGATATTGATGATGGAGCCGGTATTGCTGCTTTACGTATTTTAATATTTTATAACATTTAGTTATTTCTGCTGTCGTGTTCTATTTTATGTTACATAGTTGGCCTCAGCCTTGTCTCATATCATTGGCTAGGATGACCTTGTGGTAAGAGGCTGCTCATATAATAAATAAAATCACTTTGATAATGTTTACAGCTACAAAGAAGTAATATCTGCTACCATCGCATCCAAGTCTCACGTTAACCTGCTGAGTTCCTCCCTCGGGAGCAGAGGCTTGACCACACACACACACACTCACACACAATATTGATATACTTTTGGAAAGTGGAGTAGTTTCCCATGGTTGGCAGGACATAGCCTTGGATATGTTTTATGTTAATCAAATGTTTTCTTCATTAATAATAAAGTATGTTCTGTTTATTGGATGTTTCTATCAGTTTAAATGTCAATATGCATCTTCTCATTAAATGGTTGTTTTGCTTGCTGCTTCAATTTAAATCATGTGACTGTGGCAACTCTGTGCTACGCTATTCTAGCCTCAAGGCACTATGGTTATGTCTGCGTAACAAGGTCCATGCTACACGCCTAGGTGGCTACTTTTACTGGGCTCCTCCAAACACAGGACGCAGGGTGGTGATGCTGAAAGTTTGTAGGTAACGAGACATGGCCTGTTGCTCCATGTTACCATGAAGGAGATCTCCCTGAGTGTGTGTGGGGGGGATGGCTGGTTTAACCTGTGCACACTGATTACTCAATGTGCAACAGGTGTGCAGCCTCACCCAGCCCCCGAGTCCAATCAGACTCGGCCAGGTGAGGCTGCTTAAACCAGCCAACACACACACACACACACACACACACACACACACACACACACACACACACACACACACACACACACACACACACACACACACTTTTTGAAAACAAATTTCCTGCAATTCAAAAATATTGCAAAATGGGACATGGGATGAACTTGCTATTTATTTGTAATTTACAATGAGGACAAATTGGGGATTGTATTATATTGCTCAGTTTTTTTTTCCTTTTCTTGTTTCAGTGTATGCAATGGCAGAGATTAGGGATTAATAAAGATACACATATAGAGCCCAACAGGATTCTTTATATTAGGATTAGACTGCTGTGATGTCATTATCAATATGTGCTCCTATTCTCACTCACTTCCATATCACCTGCTCTCCCTACCCTGTCAGCCTCCTGCCATGATGTCCAGGAATGGATTACTAACCTTTTCTGATCTGAAGGGCAATAATTATTATATTAAAGGAAAACCTGGACCCTATTTTCCGATCATTATGATTGTGTAAAAGATTTCCATTAAGAACCATTGACTTATCTCTTGTGCTACTGTATACTTATATCATCAGACTGGTGCTCATTCCCGCACTGAGCTCAATTTACCTTTCTTCTTTTCTGCGTAGAGTGGGACAATGGAGGTGCTGAATGAGTACATCAGCATTGCTTGGCTTCTCTAAGAAAAAGCCTATTAGTTATGAAATGTATTTTTTGTTGGGATGGGGATTGACTCATTTCGAAACCATTAAAGATGATCCAAAAAGTAAAAACAGCAGCTTTCCTATCACACCGCTCACGCTGGTGAAAACAATTCCCTCCGTGGGTACTCCTAGAACTTTTCAATGTTCTGCTCAATTGTATTGTTCCTCCTATTGTTCCCACACAATTTGTAATCAGTCAAACACTTCATTCTTTTTGTTCGATGGGGGTTTTGTCATGGAAGAACGTGAATACCGTATGAAATCAGACAGAACAGAGCTCTCCGTCTCCTCAGACACCATATTGTCCAAATTGGCACATTCTGAAATCCTGATATACCAATCGATTATTTTCAAGTGTTTAAACCATGCAAAAGTCACAAATAACCAGGCATCATTGAGCCGGATATAATATTAAAAGAGATATGAAAATGATTTGACGATCAGTCGACAATGGACCTGGCCAGATGAATCAGATTACACTATGCAAAATGAGGAGGACGAGGACACCCCTAAACAGTAGTTGATTAAGCCTGTGAGCGCCATTGTTGTTCACTGGGTGAATGTGTGGCTAAGTGAATTTCCAGGTAACTTATCTATGATGGCTAATGTAAGTGATGGCTTATTGATTAGCATTCGCAAATCGGCCCGTTTTCACCAAAAACGTTGTTTCCAAAAATATTATTTATTGACATTTCCATTAATGTCACCTTTTGATGCATGTCCTGGCTGAAGTGAAGGGTTTTTATTGGTACGCTGTTTCATTAATAAGTGTCCCATCAACAACAAAGAAAACATTAAAGGATCCTAACTTAACGCAGAGCTAGCGAGTGGGATATGCTCAGAATGTATGGGCTGTTTGCTAGCTAATGCAAGGAATGTATGCTAACTATATATATTGGGGGGTTGTGTCCCCACCAATATGTATTATAATTATGGCCCTGCCATGAGCGAGTGATATATGCAGTGCTATGTTTGCACAAGGATAGTTTGAAGAAGTGTGTGTGTGTGTGTGTGTGTGTTAAAATAGGGGTGTTGCATTGTGCGTGCGTGTGTATGTGTGTGATTCAGTTCAGACTTGGTTGACTCAAGGGACATGGAGGGAGTGTTTACTTCAGGAATGATTCGTCACGAGAGGAACTGGCGCACCCAACAACGTTTAGCCCTGCGTTGCTCACCTGCTAAGGGCACTGGAGTTCAATCACCCAATTGAATGTAAGCACTCACTGTCTTGTAGACACTTTGGAGAAGTGTAAAGGTCCAGTTCATGGGGACAAAAGGGTGAAATGCAAATGCACCCCCCTCTGCTACACACACACACACACACACACACACACACACACACACACACACACACACACACACACATACACATACACATACACACACACACACACACACAGTCATGCAGCCGCTGGAGCACTGTTTTTATGCCGCTGATATTATGATAATTAATAGCCCTATTGACTTAGGCTGAAGCCGCACACTCAACAGAAATCTGCCGATGGGTCAGCAAATGAACAACGTTGAGTGTCATCATTCCCTGAGGACTAAGCCGCACTCTCAACCAAACTCGCTAATGGCTCAGCAATTAAAACGTTGAGTATCACTATTCACTAAGGACCAAGCTGCTTAATCAACTATGGCTACCAAACTGATAATTTACTTAAATATCATGCTACCATAATGCACTGTGGAGTGTGGGTGGTTGATGGCTGGTTAAAAGCAGCCTCACCTGGCCCGAGTCAGACTGAATAGCCTCTGCTGCTGGGTGGGGCTGCACACGGGTTAAACCAGCCATCGCGGCACACGATCGGTAGGAGATCTCCTACATGGTATCTACATGGATCCCCATCCGTACCATCTGTGTCCTTCAAACTCTGCAGAGTTTGAAGGACACAGATGGTACGGATGGGGATCCATGTCCCACCCAGCCACCAGAGTCGAATCAGTCTGACTCGGGCCAGGTGAGGCTGCTTAAACCAGCCATCAACCACCCACACTCCCCCGGGCACCTATTGCCTAACCATCACACAATCATAACATCATGTCCTTAGGCCTGTGAAGCCTTCCCGAGACTGCACTGGGAGTAACAGCTATGCAACCAATCGACTTCTTGATTGCTGATCGAATCCTTAGCCATCAAGATGCTACAATTCTGTTCTCCATGGGTGGTTGATTCGCTGCGCTCCCAGCCCATTAGGAACTTGGGGGTCAAGGGTTTAACTGAACAGAGCCATACCACAATGTGTTGCCATGGATCTTAACAACTATGCAACTTTACTACAGGCCAACCACTTATGGTGACTAATTTGCCAAAGTTCTTAATAGACAGCCTGTTCTCCAACCTAAACGACAGAATAGGTCGTTTGTCAATATCACCCCAAATTACCCATATGAGGGCTTTGTAGGGCTAGAGCCCCCAAATTGATTGTCGTACCTGTCCTTGAGTCCCTCTTTCATATAAAAGAGACCCCAGATCTCTAGCTCACTTCCAAGTGTCCTTGAACCCTAGATCCCCAACTAATTATATCACTTCCTGTAGGGCTAGACGTATAGTATATTATCTTCTATTTTAGTTAACCTGATTAATGCCCTGATTCATATAAAAGAAACCAGTAACTATCTTACTCCCAAATCATTCTGTGAATGATGAGTTTGTGTCATTTCCTGTAGGTCTACGTTGATGTTGACAATTCTAGTAGTCTTTGAAAATCTTTTTCGTCTTCCTTTTATTTGATTGATGCATTAACGATTCAAAAACCTTTACAGCAGTATTCATTTGTCATGATTATCTTGTACAACAAAATGTGTATATCAAATTTACCTTTGGAAAATATTTTTAGGCGGTAAGCAAAGCGAACATAAACTTCTAGGTTGCCTAACAAAAATAAGTCGGCCTAGTCCGTCCCCAATTAGAAGAATAAATGTCATCCCTGGGTCACTCGAAAATCGACATTTCTATTGAAAGAATATCATCAGTGATTCAAACAACATACAAGCTGCGTGGTTTCAGGGATAGCAGCATCCAAATGAATCACCATGGCAACGACAGAAAACGCTGCATTAACTAACAGACTAAACATCAAATACATTCAATGACTGGAGATCTCGAAAATAAAATTCACATTTATCGCTACAAATATTATCAAAGTGCATTTTAATGCCGAAACTATCTTAAAATGCTGCATTTTCCACTGAGAATATTATGAATGTCATCCATTTTGTTTTGGCAGACAACTTTGACATACGTGACGTTTTGCTGTTTATTCGGCCAGTCGACAGGGGGCGCTGGCCCAGGAAACAGTCATATGGGTCATTTTGGGTTCATGTTGACAAACTACCTTTTTTGTCTTTTAGGTTGGAGATCACATTCTAATAGGTATTGTTCCCTTTGCACGCTTTTCTTTGAAAAACAATACCTTTATGATCTAGATGGTGTACGCAGAGAGATGCACAAGCATGCAGGCAGGTGGTTAAGCAGCAGGCAGGCAGGCAGGCAAGCTATAGAAATCCAGGCCAACGAAGAATACCCCCAAAAAAACCTGAAAGTGTTCAAACTTCTATCAACTAAAACATTTCCAATTACCGGTTAAATATCAAACTCAAGCCTTGAACAATAAAGGGTTAGAGGTTAAGGGTAAGCGGTATAGAACGGCAGGCATGTCTCGACTGTACACCCAGAGACTAAAGCAAGCCCTTTACAATGTGAGCGTGAACGGGTGCCAGGTGTCCTGACACTGCTCGTTCACGGGGCTGATCAGCGTGAATCCTGTTCCTTGAGACCTTAACGGAGCTCTCTGGAGCCGAGCAGACCATCTGTCGGGATCTGTCCACCGCTCTGACGCTCCACATGTAGAACAGCCTCAGGACTCTGTTTACCGAGAGCGGTAGGTCTCATTTGAAGGGATTTGTTGAGACTCTCTGCCACATCTTAATGCATGAATAGAAGTGCACCCGTGCTGGTGTGTGTGTGTGTGTGTGTGTGTGTGTGTGTGTGTGTGTGTGTGTGTGTGTGTGTGTGTGTGTTAGAATAGGGGTGTTGTATTGTGTGTGTGTGTGTGTGTGTGTGTGTGTGTGTGTGATAACTGACCTCCCTATCCTCATTCTCTCTCTCTTCCTGTCCCCCTGTCTATATCTATCCCTTCGCCCACTTTTGCTCTCTGTCTTTCTCTCTTTCTACCCATCTCTCTCGCCCTCCCTCTCTCTCTCTCTCTTGCCCCCTTCACTCTCTCTCTCTCTCGCCCTCCTTCACTCTCTCTCTCTCTCTCTCTCTCTCTCTCTCTCTCTCTCTCCCTTGTGTTATCGGCACCGCAGGACACAAGTCCATCTCCCGAATAATCGACTATCAGGAGCGTTTGAAAGTGAACTTCCTGTGCTGTTGTCCCATCTCCTCCACCTTCCATGTCAAGATGGCGTCAAGATATTTTTGGAGACGGACTGTGTTTCAAGTGTTAATAATAGCCCAGTCCCTTTTGGTTTCCTAAGTGGTTTGATGCTTTTTATATTAGTTTGGCCCCAACATTTTCTTTACATTGGTTTCTCATTTCTCTCCCATGCTCTCCCTCTCGCTCTCCCATAAACAGGTATTCTGTTGAATTCTGACCTGTCACCCTAATTTATTAGATTTCTGACGCGACTGTCGTCCTCCTCCCATCCAAACACGAGACCACGGCTGCATCAGAGCGTCTCTGGTTAAAATCAAACTCACCCCAACAAACTCTCATTATGTTCCTTTTTATTGTCATTACAAGAGCTTTATTCACAGATATCTGGAAGAATGAATGGAACAAGTTTGTACATACGTGTAAATAGGTTGCTTACGGAAAGAAAATAAAATCTAGACTAGTGGACTCTACTTTTCTGAATGGGACTCTATTTTATTTTTTTGTATGCAGTCGTCTTTTCCAACGTGTCGTTTCAATAGACAGACAGACAGAGGTTCCCCCAGAACCAACTGCAGAAAACATGTTCTTTGTATCAATGTCCAGAAAGATGTCTTTGGTTACCTGTACATCGTTTAAAAATTATTTGTTTTACTTTTGTCGTGATGGTTATTCTATTTTTATTTATATATTTTTTTGGATTTGTATAACAGAAAGACAAATCTATTTTCGAATGTATTGTTATCATAAACTGTTATCCTCAACTAGATCATATTCAACAAAGAAACAGGTTGTAAATCCCAGAATAACAATACAATAACATCAAATACATCATGAGGAAACCACTAATTCACACGAAGGGTTTCGAACGTATTACAAAATAATAAGAACTGTCAATAAATAAGTATATATTTTTTAGTCCAGAGTTCATTTGGTCCCGTTGGTTCTCTCCCATTGGCTTGCACTACAACACCTTACATCCTTCTTTATCTCGCTGCCTTTGCAGAGCGCAGATGAGTTCCTACCCTGCAGGCCTGCAGGAGCTTCCCCTGCAGGGCCTCGGGACGACAGAGCGGTCAGTGACGGCCGTTCAGCGTGCGCTCTGGCTGGTTCCGTTTCACCATACGCCGCCTCGCCTTGGAGCAGCTCGCTGAGCGTGGCGATGTAAATCTGCGCCATTTGGAGAGTTTCAGACTTGGACAGCTTCTTGTCGCTCTCCGGGTTGGGGATGACGCTCCGCAGCCGGTCAAACGCGACGTTGAGCCCGAGCATTCTCCTCCTCTCACGAGCGTTGGCCGCGAGACGGCGTCGCCTCTGCGCGCGCTCCAGACCGCACTTGTCCGGCTCGAGGTACCGCAGAGCTCCCGCCGGGCCTATCCTGAACTCCACAATAGCGCACGACGCGTCGCGGTGTCCGCAGCCAGGCCCTCTGTTGCGCTCCTCTCGGGCCCTCTCCTCGTCTAAACCCCGCTGCATCAGCGCCTGGATGTTCGAAGAGAGACCAGCGGCTCCGGATAGGCCCAGCGAGACTTTAAAACGACCCGGGGTTCTGTCGCCGGGGTCGGTGTCACTTGAGACGTAGGGTGCGAAGAGAGTTCCGCGGCTCAGCGGCATCGCTTCTTTTTCAAATGTCAGACTTCAGACTAGGACATCAACCAAAACCTGGTCTGGAACAGGCCCGTAGAACTTTCTAGTCGAGATCGAGATGAGTTTGGTTAGTTGGGCAGGAGCGCGCTGAATTTATTCAAAAGCAAAAGCCGGAGATGGGGGGGGGGGGGGGGGCGCATGTCTTGGATGCTGCGGGGGCGTGGTGAGGGTCGTGTGCTCCTATAATGAACTCGGCCAAAGAGCCCCCCGGTTGATAATACAGCGACGGGAGGTCCATTAACCAAGTTCATCAAAAGGGGATTAGCCGCGTCTCAGTGAACAGCCATAGAGAGGGTCTTCAAAACACTTAGCCATTCATTGGTCTTTATAGACAAAGTTGGATACAGTTAGATTGTAGATGATTAGATGACGAGCCCTAATATTTGAAAGGGGTTGAATACGACCTCAACTATAGTAATCAACTACTATAGTAACTTTTTAGTATAATTCCACGTTGTGGAAACTTTCATTGGACTGCATTATTCGCTTATTCATGCGTTTTGCGTTCTTCAGACTCCACGAGGTCTATAGCCGATCGATTTAAATGACCAAGGGACCAAGTCACTGAATGATCTGACCTCCGAGTAAAAAGACTAAATGTTAATCAACTGAGTTACAACTCCAAACCCCAACTCTCCCGCAAACAAACAAAAAAAGTCACACAAAAATGAGTGACAGTAATTGGCCCCGTATCCGCTGTGCGCGATCTAATCCGATCCAATTTGATCCGATTCAGCGGCGTGTCGGGACATAAACAGCGGTGAGCTTCTGTCTCTCATCGTCCACCAAGTTCTGCCAACTATGTTGGCTTTAAAAAGCCCACAGCATGTTCATAAACAAACAGACGGGTGGGCATGGCTATGAAATATAATAGAGCCCATATTGCCATGAGGACCCTTGCTGATTTGCACAGCAGTTTATTTATCTCCACATTCTGTAACACGTGGAGAGCCTGTGTGTGTGTGTGTGTGTGTGTGTGTGTGTGTGTGTGTGTGTGTGTGTGTGTGTGTGTGCGTGTGTGTTTGCGTGCGTGCGTGTGTGTGTGTGTGTGTGTGTGTGTGTGTGTGTGTGGTATGTCACCGTTGACAGTTGTTGGCACGCTCTGGTTATTAAACCTAATGAAGCGGCTCATTGAAGCCACAGCGTGGACGCGGGCCCGTGATCAAACCCCTCTCGCGCCGCAACGCCCACCGCGCTCACATGGGGTCAACTGGGGCGCGTGCACGCCTGTCAGACCGTGACAACAAGGGGAAGAGGCAACAGGCAGCGGCCCCAACCATCATGGCTATCAAGGATTAGTGACAGAAGCTGAAAGAAACTAGAGAAAAGGATTTGAGAAAAAAAGAAAGTGAAGATAAAAAAAGGAGAAAGGGTTTATTTTTCGCGGTTTGTAACTTTACTGCCGACGTGCCAAAGGACGCACGAGCCAACAGAGAGGCGCGCGCTTGTCAGGACGCATTAAGTCAGACGGGAATCCAAAATGACTGGCGCTAAAAAATAAATAAATAATAATACGTCGATTTGCTTTGATCCTGCCTCGTGTCCCTCTTTACACTTCCAACTAGTTGTGTTCATTGACTGGGAATGGTCGATCCAACGTCGAAGCGATGTGCTGGCCACGGATCACAGCGAGGACGCGCCTCCGTCTCCAACCTTCGCGTACGGGTTATAATTGAACGTTGGGGAATAAGAAATGTTGAACAACACTTAAAACATGAAGGTGTGTTTGCGTCCGGAGCGATTTAATACAGAACACTTTCACGTTGTTTCTTTTCGTGTTCTTATAATTCATTTTTATAAGCCTGTCGTGCTATTTGTCTTGGATTTTATGGCGCAAAATGAAACCGTGTAAAGCACCATTGGGTTGGCTGGTGTGCATTCTTCAGTCTATACAGGGGAGCTCCGGGTTGTCATACAGAAAAATTAAGTTGAAATAGCTTTATCATAGCCAACGATCCACCAACACGCCATGATTGAGCAAAGTGATGGGACAGTCAACGGGGGAGCCATTTCTTACCGAGGTTAAAGTGGTTCTGAGTGATTGATTGGTCGATTCAGGGGAAGCAGGTTGAAGTTATGGAAGTGGTGTCAGTCTGACACCACTTCCTAGCCAGTGACGTATAGGCAGACAGCTCGTGTCCACGTCATGAGAGCGCGAGACAGTCTGTGGGATTGTAATGCAGGCTCGCTGAATTGAATCGGATCATAAGGTCACGGGATGCAATTGTCCTGAGTTTCGCGCCCCTTGGCATCCATCTCGCGCCGCTTGTCCGCTTGGTCAATCCACGGTAACTGCACTCTTTGATGTGCGCGGTGTCGGTGCCGAAACGACCGCTCCAGACCCGCGTGTTGTGTAGGCGACTGGTCACTCGCTTTCGACCTGTGGTGTGAAATCACAGATGGAGAACGAGCGCGCGCGCACACTCACACGCACACTCTCTCTCTCTCACACACACACACACACACACACACACACACACACACACACACACACACACCGCCGCTGCAGGCTCATTTGTTTTGTTTCACGATTGATCCTCCCCTTGTATTGAATGTGTACACACGCATGAACACACACAATAACACATACACATACATCACAGCCTGCCTCTAACCATGAAGAGCTCCCTGCTGGCTCAATTACTAATCATTGATTACAGCAAAGCTATGCGTGTGTGTGTGTGTGTGTGTGTGTGTGTGTGTGTGTGTGGTCATGAAGTGTTTAATCAACCACGGTCTCTCGTAATGAATGATCGGCCTACTCTATTGGCCCCTCTGGACCTTTGATGCCCTCACTCACTCTCTCTCTCTCTCTCTCTCTCTCTCTCCCCCTCCCCTTTCCTCCTCACTCTCTTTCTTCCTCTCTTCCCCTCCTTTCTCTCTTGTTAGGTATTCACAGTGTAGCTGTGGATACCTATTGTTATTCTAGGGTTTGGGTTATATTATTCTGGATTGGTAATCCCTATAGCTCATCCCCTGATTGCACAAAAGTTTTCAAATGTGTCGACGACATTTGTATCCCCAGTAAGCAGGTCTCCAACATCTTTGGTGCCTAAATTCCCATAGGGGGCGCTATAACTTCCGGTCAAAGTTCAACCATATCCACGCCGATGGATAAACAATTCTGACACTTAGTGTACATGCCTTGTTTCACATGCGGAACATGTTTGCCTCATGGACCCATAATGTCCGTCTGGGTCGATTTTGCTGTACAGGGACAATTTTGGGAAACCTTCAAATAGTGTAATGAGTAATGACTACACCTGTGATTCGCTTGAAAAGGGCTGGGATAGGCGGTGCGTGGGCTGGGAATACCTTGTGTGACCGCTTGCAGTCCTAGTTCTTTTTGTCACTGTCTTCCTGATCCTCTCTATTTTCCCCTCCCTTCTCTCTCCATCTCTTCAACCCCAATGCTCATTGGCTGAATACTTATTGGGGTGTGTCACGCCCTGGTTCTAGGGACTCTTTTATGTTGAGCCAGGGTGTGTAGAGTCTATGTTTTGTGCTCTTTGTTTTGCATTCTAGGTCTTATATTTCTATGTTGGCCAGAATGGTTCCCAATCAGAGGAAACAAGTGTCAGCTGTTGCTGGTTGTCTCTGATTGGGAACCATATTTAAACAGTCTTGTTTTCCCTCAGTGTTTGTGGGATCTTGTTCCAGGTTGTATGCGCCTAAGGACGTCACGTATCGTTTGTTGTTTTGTTCCGTGTTCGTAGTAGGCTTTGTTCGCCGAAGGACGTCACGTATCGTTTCGTGTTGGAACCATTCAAAATAAATTATGTTTGCATTCAACGCTGCGCATTGGTCCTCTGTTCTCGACGATTGTGACAGAAGATCCCACCAAAACTGGACCAAGCAGCGTGTCCAGGAGCCATCACCAGGGGAATCGCTAGCAGATCTCCGTGGCCACCTCGACTGGGTCAAGCCTAGTGAAGAGCTTAAAGGGTGGACTTGGGAACAGTGGAGGAAGGGTCTCGACTGGGTCAAGCCAATTGAGGAGCAGAATGGCTGGAGTTGGAAGCAGATGAGCGAGAGTTGGGCGAGAACTATAGAGGCCTGGCCCACGGGGAGGAGAGACCCCAATAAAATTTTTAGGGGGGGGCTCACGCCGTGGACGACAGGGCAGCAGGAGGCCGCGATGGAACGGTCCAGCGAGTGTGCAGAGGAGGCCGCCAGGTTAAGGGGGCCACTGGTCACAGAGGAGAGGGAAAGTGTGGAGGCACGGCGAGAGGTACTGGGGTGTGTTACCAGTCCGGTCCGGCCCGTTCCTGATCCCTGCATAGGGCCAGTGGTGTGTGTCCCCAGTACGGTCCGGCCTGTTCCTGTTCCTCGCATCGAGCCTATGGTGCGTGTCGCCAGCCCGGTCCGGCCTGTTCCTGCTCCCCACACCAAGCCAGTGGTGTGTGTCCCCAGTACGGTCCGGCCTGTTCCTGCTCCCCACACCAAGCCAGTGGTGTGTGTCCCCAGTACGGTCCGGCCTGTTCCTGCTCCCCACACCAAGCCAGTGGTGTGTGTCCCCAGTACGGTCCGGCCTGTTCCTGCTCCCCACACCAAGCCAGTGGTGTGTGTCCCCAGTACGGTCCGGCCTGTTCCTGCTCCCCACACCAAGCCAGTGGTGTGTGTCCCCAGTACGGTCCGGCCTGTTCCTGCTCCCCACACCAAGCCAGTGGTGTGTGTCCCCAGTACGGTCCGGCCTGTTCCTGCTTCCCACACCAAGCCAGTGGTGTGTGTCCCCAGTACGGTCCGGCCTGTTCCTGCTCCCTACACCAAGCCAGTGGTGTGTGTCCCCAGTACGGTCCGGCCTGTTCCTGCTCCCCACACCAAGCCAGTGGTGTGTGTCCCCAGTACGGTCCGGCCTGTTCCTGCGCCCCGCACTGAGCCTATGGTGCGCGTCGCCAGCCCGGTCCGGCCTGTTCCTGCTTCCCACACCAAGACAGTGGTGTGTGTCCCCAGTACGGTTCGACCAGTTACTGCTCCCCGCACTGAGCCGATGGTGTGCGTCGCCAGTCCGGCCCGGTCTGTACCTGCTCCCCGCACTGAGCCTATGGTGCGCGTCGCCAGCCCGGCCCGGTCCATTCCTGCTCTCCGCACCAAGTCAGTGGTGTGCGTCGTCAGTCCTGCACGGCCCGTGCCTCCTCCACCGGTGCCTGGTCCGGTACCGGTCAGCTGCTCCACGTCGGAGCTAGAGCAATCCGCTCCACCAGTGATCAGTCCAGCTCCGGCCAGCAGGGCCAGACCGGACCAGGGGTACCCTGGGGGGCTAGAGAGGGAGTGGGGATCACGCCCAGAGCCGGATCCGCCGCCAAGGCGGAGTGCCCACCCGGTCCCTCCCCTGTGGTGTTCTGTTGGCGCGGTCGGAGTCCGCGCCTTTGGGGGGGGGGTACTGTCACGCCCTGGTTCTAGGGGCTCTTTTATGTTGAGCCAGGGTGTGTAGAGTCTATGTTTTGTGCTCTTTGTTTTGCATTCTAGGTCTTATATTTCTATGTTGGCCAGAATGGTTCCCAATCAGAGGAAACAAGTGTCAGCTGTTGCTGGTTGTCTCTGATTGGGAACCATATTTAAACAGTCTTGTTTTCCCTCAGTGTTTGTGGGATCTTGTTCCAGGTTGTATGCGCCTAAGGACGTCACGTATCGTTTGTTGTTTTGTTCCGTGTTCGTAGTAGGCTTTGTTCGCCGAAGGACGTCACGTATCGTTTCGTGTTGGAACCATTCAAAATAAATTATGTTTGCATTCAACGCTGCGCATTGGTCCTCTGTTCTCGACGATTGTGACAGGGTGTCTATCCAGACGCCTACACCGGGTGACAAAGTTTTGTTTTTAACGCGCAATTCTTTCCTTACTTTACAGGGCGATGTATATATATTATATGAATATCGAACAAACCCAACTTTGTTAGGTAACCTTCTGCTGGAAGGTAAAGTTGAGTTTGTTGGATGTCGATTTTGATTTGGAAACGCTTGTTGTAGGTTATTGTAGAGTAACTGCGGTTATATATGGGGAGGGGACGTCTTTTGAAACAGTATGAAAATAAGAGGGATGTGCATCCACCTTTATGGACATGTTTGATGAATAAAATATGTTTTAGGCATTTAACCATTACGCCTTCGATACACTTATTCTGATATTAATTGCAACCAATTTGAGTAATTAATTGACGTACAATTTTAACTACACCAAGTGTGTGTGCGTGTGTGTGCGTGTGTGTGCGTGCGTGTGTGTGTGTGTGTGCGTGTGTATGCGTGTGTGTGTGTCTGTGTGTGTGTGTGGCATGGTGATGTAACGTGTGTGTCTTATAAAAGGATATTTGTATTGATGGGTTTGTGTTTCTGAAGAGGATCAGGGTTCAATATTGCAGCTGAACTGCTGGTTCTCCTGCTGGCTGGGAGGAAGCTGGGAGGAGGAGAAGAGAGGAGGAGTAGGGGAGGAGAAGAGGAGGAGTAGGGGAGGAGGAGAAGATCAGAGGATTGGAAGTGAGAGGAGTAAGGGGGAGGAGAAGAGAGGAGGAGTAGGGGAGGAGAAGAGGAGGAGTAGGGGAGGAGGAGAAGATCAGAGGATTGGAAGTGAGAGGAGTAAGGGGGAGGAGAAGAGAGGAGGAGTAGGGGAGGAGAAGAGGAGGAATAGGGGAGGAGGAGAAGATCAGTGGAGTGGATGAGCAGGAGAGGAGGAGGAGATCAGAGGAGTGGAGGAGTAGGGGAGGAGGAGAAGATCAGTGGAGTGGAGGAGTAGGGGAGGAGAAGAAATTCAGAGGAGTGGAGGTGAGAGGAGGGAAGGAGGAACAGGAGAGGAGGAGAGGAGTGGGGGGAGGAGAAGAACAGTGAAGTGGAGGTGAGGAGGAGAGGAATAGCGGAGGAGGAGAAGATCAGTAGAGTGGAGAAGCAGGAGAGGAGGAGAAGATCAGAGGAGTGGAGGAGTAGGGGAGGAGGAGAAGATCAGTGGAGTGGAGGAGTAGGGGAGGAGAAGAAATTCAGAGGAGTGGAGGTGAGAGGAGGGAAGGAGGAACAGGAGAGGAGGAGAGGAGTGGGGGGAGGAGAAGAACAGTGAAGTGGAGGTGAGGAGGAGAGGAATAGCGGAGGAGGAGAAGATCAGTAGAGTGGAGAAGCAGGAGAGGAGGAGAAGATCAGAGGAGTGGAGGAGTAGGGGAGGAGGAGAAGATCAGTGGAGTGGAGGAGCAGGAGAGGAGGAGAAGATCAGAGGAGTGGAGGAGCAGGAGAGGAGGAGGAGATCAGAGAAGTGGAGGAGTATGGGAGGAGGAGAAGATCAGTGGAGTGGAGGAGTAGGGGAGGAGGAGAAATTCAGAGGAGTGGAGGTGAGAGGAGAGAATGAGGAGCAGGAGAGGAGGAGAAGATCAGAGGAGTGAAGGTGAGAGGAGAAGGGGAGAAAAGAAGGAGAGGTGGACGAGAGGAGTAAGCGCAGAATGTTCTCTGTTTCTATCCCTCCAATTCCTTTGCTACTTGCAGTGTTTTTGTTTTGTTTTGACTAGCTGCTGTTGGCCACAGGCTGGCTGGATGTTCTGGGCTGGATGTTTTGGGCTGGATGTTCTGGGCTGGATGTTCTGTGCTGGATGTTCTGTGCTGGATGTTCTGGGCTGGATGTTCTGGGCTGGATGGTCTGGGCTGGATGTTCTGGGCTGGATGTTCTGGGCTGGATGTTCTGTGCTGGATGTTCTGGGCTGGATGGTCTGGGCTGGATGTTCTGGGCTGGATGTTCTGGGCTGGATGTTCTGGGCTGGATGTTCTGGGCTGGATGTTCTGTGCTGGATGTTCTGGGCTGGATGTTCTGGGCTGGATGTTCTGTGCTGGATGTTCTGGGCTGGATGTTCTGTGCTGGATGTTCTGGGCTGGATGTTCTGTGCTGGATGTTCTGGGCTGGATGTTCTGGGCTGGATGTTCTGGGCTGGATGTTCTGGGCTGGATGTTCTGTGCATGAGGTGGTGGAGGTTGCTTGTTTTTGAGAGATAGAGAGAGATAGAGAGAGAGAGAGCTCTAGAGCGAGGGAGCCAACGAGAGACAGAGAATTGCTGGTTGTTTTTTAAACCAATTAAATTGAGATTCTTCTCTCGTCTACCACTTCTCTCCATGCTTGTCTTTTTAATCCCCCCCACCCCCTCCCGTCTTTCTCCTCCACCACTCTCGTCTTCTCTAACACCCGTTGCTTCTTTTTGTTTTATTTCTTTCTCCCGTGGTTTCTGTCATAATTCAGCAGGTGGTTGCTAGCCACCTTACCACTCTTTCTTCTCCATCACCTTTCTTTCTCTCCAGGTTTCTGTCATAATTCTGCAGGGTTGAGGCAGCCATCTTTGCACTAACTGCACCCAACCTGTCTATGATTAAACAATGTCCTGGCCTTAGCCAACACAAAAGGTTGATTGGTATTTGTGCCACCAAAGTTAGAAATCTTTATTGTCCCCAGGGGGAATTTGTTTGGTCATATTGGTCGTTTTCTATTTCCCATTTAGTCAGACACTTTTATCCAATGCGACTTGAATAATTATTTCTTCAATTTAGTATTTTACATTATTGGATGTCTTTTAAAGAGCAGGTAGGACTTGCCTCGTTCGACTGTGTGGATTGGGGATTGAACCCAGAACCTTTTGGGCTGGGAATCGAGCGGTTTAAAGGAGCCATTGGAGCTATTATTTCCGTGTAATTTGTTAGGCATGGCGTAGCCATTCGTCGGCTGTTAGTGAGTGAAATGCGCTGTGAGAATGTTTTCAAGTTGACTACGCCTGCCTCTGGTCGATTTTAGCAGCAGGGCATTAGGATATCTCTAACCTGATTTGGTGAGTCCATCTTGCCTGTCAATCCCATGTGCGTGAAGACCAACACGTAGGGAAGGAGGGAGCAGAGCGGCAGGGGACTTTTTTGGGGGGTTGTTTCGTTCCTAAATCGACCTCTCTTTACAACTAAACAACGCAACAGCACATTTACACGGCTCTAAGTGTGACTGTGTGTGTGTGTGTGTGTGTGTGTGTGTGTGTGTGTGTGTGTGTGTGTGTCGACGGCTAGCCTGGGACATGTCCGTAAACTAGATGGTAGCTAAATAATGTAGCCTGGGACATGTTCATAAGCTAGATGGTAGCTAAATAATGTAGCCTGGGACATGTTCATAAGCTAGATGGTAGCTAAATAATGTAACCTGGGCCATGTTCGCAAGCTAGATGGTAGCTAAATAATGTAGACTGGGACATGTTCATAAGCTAGATGGTAGTAAAATACTGTAGCCTGGGACATATTCGTAAGCTAGACGGTAGTAAAATACTGTAGCCTGGGACATGTTCGTAAGCTAGATGGTAGCTAAATACTGTAGCCCGGGCCATGTCCGTAAGCTAGATGGTAGCTAAATAATGTAGACTGGGACATGTTCATAAGCTACATGGTAGCTAAATAATGTAGCCTGGGACATGTTCATAAGCTAGATGGTAGCTAAGTAATGTACCCTGGGCCATGTTCATAAGCAAGATGGTAGCTAAATCTCACCACCACCACCACCACCACCACCACCACCTACCTGCTCATGCATGACCTGAATTTACTGTTAGTCATTAGGATGGATGGACAGTTTCGTGTTCCAATTAAAAGAGCGAGGGAAAGGAAGAGCCAGGGGAAGAGTGGTCTGGTGTGGAGAGGACGTGTGTGTGTGTGTGTGCTTTCATTAGGAGTTGGTCCACCTTGCAGTAATGAAAGTGTTATTTTTTCCAACACTAGTTTGCGACACACACACAGTTAATTAATGACCCTATGCACACACAGCTTGCCAGAAATGGAAAATCGAAGTCAAAACATACGCCATCAGTGATTCGTTATTCAGTCTTGACGCCTGTGTGTCCGCCAGAAATCTGTCCCATCCGTCTGATCTCTGACCTTTCTCTGACCTCTGTATGACCTCTGCCTATCCCAATAGTCTACCGGGGACCCTGAACTCTGTGGTACAAAGCAGCTCCGACAAGACCTTGGTGGTTTTTATTTAATCCTCTCCGACATTATACGATTCCAGGTGTGAGGATTTTTTTTCTTTTTTGGGGGGGGGGGGGGGGGGGGATACTTGGTATGAAATTCTGTTCTCTGGGGTCGTGAACACAATTTCTACAACATCAATTATTCCAAAGTAAATTTGTTCAGTGGTTCCCAGTTGACTGCCTCACCTGAGAACCACACGACCGCATTATCAACCAAGCTCATTCTCATTCTGTACCAACCCCCCCCCCACCACCACCACCACCACCACCACCCCCAAAGGATTTACAAATATGTAATGTTTGCTGTACATCTGGACCCCAAATACCATTAAAAAAAACGCCCTTTTGTCTTCCTTCCTGTACACTTAATGTGTGCACACACATTACATACAAGTGTGTGTGTGTGTGTGTGTGTGTGTGTGTGACGACTGTAGCATAAATAATTGGGACCTCCTGCGTATTTGGACAGCTATGCTAATGATATATTGTTCCCCCAGCATCGTAGAACCATCAGGGCATTGCCTGGCTCCAGCCCGCCTCTCCCCACCTGGCCCAAACAACTTGACTTACCTTCAAATATAATTAGGAAACCATTGTGGCTACTAAATCATATATAGTGTGTTTGGTAGGAAGTGCTATGTGTGTGTTTGCGCGCGCCCGTGTGTGTACCCATCTCCATACGAGGTGTGTGTCGGTGGGGGTGGGGGTGGGTTTGGTCCTGGAGGCCGTGGAAGGGCTACGGTGGGCTCACCGCGGGGGGAGGGAGGGAGAGGTGAGCGGGTGAGGGGCTGGAGGAAGGGGCAGAGTAGAGGGAGGAGAGGGAGGAGAGGGAGGAGGAGGGGCTGGAGGAAGGGGCAGAGTAGAGGGAGGAGAACGAAGAGGAGGGGCTGGAGGAAGGGGCAGAGTAGAGGGAGGATAAAGGGGGAGACGAGCGGGTGAGGGGCTGGAGGAAGGGGCAGAGTAGAGGGAGGAGAAAGGGGGAGACGAGCGGGTGAGGGGCTGGAGGAAGGGGCAGAGTAGAGGGAGGAGAGGTAGGAGAACAAGAGGGAGGAGAGGGAGGAGAACGAGGGGGAGGGGCTGAAGGAAGGGGCAGAGTAGAGGGAGGAGAACGAGGGGGAGACGAGCGGGTGAGGGGCTGGAGGAAGGGCAGAGTAGAGGGAGGAGAAAGGGGGAGACGAGCGGGTGAGGGGCTGGAGGAAGGGGCAGAGTAGAGGGAGGAGAGGGAGGAGAACAAGAGGGAGGAGAGGGAGGAGAACGAGGGGGAGGGGCTGGAGGAAGGGGCAGAGTAGAGGGAGGAGAACGAGGGGGAGACGAGCGGGTGAGGGGCAGAGTAGAGGGAGGAGAACGAGGGGGAGACGAGCGGGTGAGGGGCTGGAGGAAGGGGCAGAGTAGAGGGAGGAGAAAGGGGGAGACGAGCGGGTGAGGGGCTGGAGGAAGGGGCAGAGTAGAGGGAGGAAAAAGGGGGAGACGAGCGGGTGAGGGGCTGGAGGAAGAGGCAGAGTAGAGGGAGGAAAAGGTGGAGATGAGCGGGTGAGGGGCTGGAGGAAGAGGCAGAGTAGAGGGAGGAGAACGAGGGGGAGATCCAAGGTGTGTGCAGAGAATAAGACTCGGGGGAGAACAAGCAGACCAGATCAAAAGTACACACACCACATGGGCCGCAGTGTTGTGTGTGAAGGGTGACGCAAGAGCGGAGCGCTTCAACGCCAGACCTCAGGAGGGGAGGAGGGGGTACGGCTGCCTGCCGAGGACGCTTGTTGTCGAAGTGTGTTTGACTATTGCTTATTGATCACGACTCATTCTGATCCAAAACCCCAGCAAGGATTAAAAAAGGTCATGTTTGGAGGGGAAATGATCATTTCAAAGACTTCATCAGATCTGATCAGAACGTACCACAAAGGATGTTTGTTAGTGAAGAGCCTCATCCTAATCAATGGGGTGTGAAACAGGATGTTTTTTTACCAGCAACGGCAGAATCCATCATCCATCGCTTAGAGTTTCTATTTTAATTTCCACTTTGAGTTGGTTGGATACCAAAGAGCTCCTGGATGCTGGCATCTATTCAGGCTACTATACCACTGTTTCAGGGGCGGTCCAGCCTGGGAAGCAGCTTCGGATGCCTTTCTCAGGAGAACATCACTTCACTCATTAAATACAATAAACCCATGAAGCCATACATTACAGTAAAACCAAACGAAAACAAGAGCATGGAGCACCACGACACCTGCGTCAATACAAACAGTCAAGAAACCGGCAGATAAAGGATCCAAAATAGTCCTATTAGACACACAGCCATGCCTTCTGGACGCTAACAGACAGCTATCCAACACACTAAACTACAGACACATTCAGGAATCTCTTCCATTGCCTTCGCAAAACAAAATTAGAAACAGACTTGCATACAATTAATTCATCACATGTAAAAACCAATATACCAACCAATATATTTAAACGGCCCAGACACATCAAACAAACAGTTTTATCTCTGACCCCAAAATCCACAATGAGTCCTGGATGGTCCCTTCTCTGGGGGGCGACCGATCCTCTCCGACTGTGGTAGTGAGACTCCTCCAGAGTTGATCTTCCATTACTTCCACCCACTCTCACACCAAAGCACCTCTTTTAGGTGGCACAGTGGTGCAGTGGTTAGCACTGCTGCCTAACAGCAAGAAGGTCCTGGGTTTGAGACCCTGGGGGGGGTGGGGGGACGACTTTCTGTGTAGAGTTTGTACGTTCTCCCTCTGTTCATGTGAGTTTCCTCTGACACCATAAGACATAATTGTTAGGTTAATACTCAAAGGCACCAGCGTAAGACCTGGAGTTGGTCACATGCAGATATCTCATTTTGTTCTGTTGTACATTTGTCATGACAAAATAAAAGAGCATTCTTCTCTTCAGCGTTTCACTGCCAGCAAGCACTAAAAATAGAAAACTAATGTCGTTTCTAGTGGGGCATGGCGCGCATTGTGTGATTATATCAGAAAGGGAACAATGTAGCCAGGCCACCTGACACAAAGCAGCATAGGGTTGTCAATCAACTGTCGAGCTGTCATTCTGCACAGGTTGTCAATCAACTGTCGAGCTGTCATTCTGCACAGGTTGTCAATCAGCACGAGTTTGGTAGCCACTCAGCAAGTCAGTCCGTCGCAAGTTGGCTAGCAGTGCTATACCAGTCGAGTTTCTGTTTCACAGCGTACAGGGTGGTCAAATGCTGTGCCTGCGCAGGTTGCACTAACTCGCCTCCTTCAGGGCACAGAGGTCCTGCTTTTCCCCCCTGAGAAAGGCCATGCACACTTGCACGCGTGGGTGCTAGTTGTACAGGGGAGAAGAGGTGGCTTCACTGCCACATCGGTGACCACCACCATGGCGGTGCGGCGCTCATTCCAGGCAGGAGGATCATGTCCCCGGGGATCTGCAGGAGGGAGTGGTGACAGGTGAACGCTAGGTAACTTGCTAGACAACGTCCATTCCAAGCAACACTAACAAGTGATTGAACTTGAGCCACGTCCGAATTGTAGCTTTCCAATTTAGTTGCGCGTGATTCCTTAGAGAACGTTACAGATATAAGCCGTTGAACATAGCATTAGAACGGACGGCTAAATTGTGAACAGAATGTAGTGACAAATGTCCGTGTTTTTGGTAGCACTTTAGAATAACTATTATATTATTTCAGGTAGTTCTAAACTATTAGTACAGTGTTTTGTGTGAGCTCATCTAAAGTGAGGACTATACATGGATTACTACGTATTACCACTGATTGCATGGTACTGCTGAGATAGTAGCCTACATGAGGCATGGAAGCCATAGATACACATAAGACTTAACTAATGCTTTCTAACTACCTGAATTGATCAATCCAGCCTGCTTATGAAGACATAGTCGTCACTTTATATACACTTAAACTAAATACTTAACTAAGGCTTTTTAATCTACCTGAACTTCAGCGTTATTACGTGTTTGTAAAGCATTATTAACACATTGTAAATAGTTTGTAAATTGTAACTTACACTTTATAAATTATCTTATAAACCATTATCTAATTATCTCATGAATAATTTATAATTGATTATGAATTTATTACTATTTAGTATTCATGTATGAACAATGCTTCATAAATGAGGAATTCACTATTTACTACTGCTTTATTAATGCTTAAAAGTTGCAGTTATTCTAAGGTGCTACTGTGTTTTATTTGTCATTCCGGTGTGGAGGCATTGAATAAATGAGTGTGCCTTAACATGCAATATGCGCCCCTGTTCTCTGTAGGACAATGCTATGCTACAGGGTCACATTATGAATCCACAGCGGATCGCTGGAGACCAAAACGCATTGGTCTTTGTAACTACTGTCTTATCAGGTATTACAAGCTTGGTTACATGCGCGTGTGTCATGTGTGGTCATATTTGTAGGGCTGCGCTTGTAAACAACCATGGATAACACCGGGTGAGCGACACAGAGAGTACACAAAGGAATGTCAAAGGTTTCTTTGCAGCGTATCCACAAAGTATCTGTTGGGGGGGTTTTCATAAGGACACATGCGTCAGTACTCGGGTGAGTGCAAATAACAGATACGACTTTGGAAAGTAAAGTCGTTTAAAGAAGTTTTGTCTCCAGTGTCTGGCTTTCGCAGGTGACTTCACAACCACGACTTTCTTGTGACTGTTGGTGAAAGTTGCTGTATTTCCGTGCTGTGTCAGGTTATGGGAGACGGTGCAAGCTGTTCAGGGCCAGATGTGCCTTGCAGCTCTATGGTAACAGAGCCAGGGCGAGAGCTCCTCAGTCAACTTGCACCTATACCACCATCTGTGTTGCCCCATGGCTCGCAATGCAACCCGAAGCCTTCGATTTGCTCTTAGGTCGCCTAACACATTATAGGTAGAATATGTTGCACAATAAAGTGATGTGTAGCAGCTAAATCCTGTTATATTGTCACATTCCTCTTTCTATCTTAGCTATCTAGGTATGCCCAAAAATCAGTGCTGGGCCGAGTGATGGAGAATCTATCCATTCACCCTTTAAGTGACCTAGGGACATGGAGCCCAGGAGAGGACACGCTGAACGAGTTGTTAGATGAGGGGCCACCTGAGGACTTCAATGAACATCTTTTGCTACATCGCCCTCTTGCATTTAGTCAGAAAAAATATCAAGGAGCCTTTTTTTATTTATTTTTGTGCTGCTAACAAGTCAATTGTTAAGTGTGTGCCAAAACCAGCCGATTCAGTCCTTGTTCATCTCTCTCTGCTCTTGGGGAACCAGAGGCATGCGTGCATCAGCAAGTGGGCGCCTTCATCGAATGAAAGCAGGTAAGAGACATATCAGCGATAGAAGAAATACACTCATTGTAGTGAATATGTTGTTGTTATTTTCTCCTTTTCTTACATACTTACGTAGGTCTGTTCGTCACGCGGTCATGTGCGGTTGTGCCGTAACCGGCCAATGCTGCATAGAAACACGCCGGCCTGCAACGTGCTGCTGAGCCATCCACTGCTGAGCCCACACTCTCAGAACGCTGGGATCGTTTGGGCTTCAGCGAAGACAAAGCATTCTGATGGCAACAAAATATATTTATCATGCATTTCATATGTCTACATGCCCTGCAATACTGCCTAATTAAAACCTAAAAATGGATGTGTAGCAAAGTCCACTACTACACGCCACCTAGGTGGCTTTTCTCACTCCACCTAGGTGACTTTCCTCGGGCTACTCCAAACCAATTGGACACAGGGTGGTGATGTTGAAAATCCAGTTTATTGTTAAGGTTGAATGGCATGAGACATGCCGCTGGCGCTCCATGCCGGAGAGCTCTCTCTGAGTGTGTGCGGTGATGGCTGGTTTAACCTGTGCACACTGATTGCTCAATGTGCAACAGGTGTGCAGCCCCACCCAGCCCCAGAGTCCAATCAGTCTGACTCGGGCCAGGTGAGGCTGCTTAAACCAGCCACCCTCCACACACACTCCCACAGGATGATACCGTTGACCAGACTCTCCTGGTCATAGTGCCAAATATGGCACGTGTACACTGGGGAAAGACGTGGTTAACAACGGTTTGGACCTTCCTCTTGTCCAGGTCGGCCCGATATGCAAACACACACGATTCATAAGCTGTGAATAGTGTGTTACTTCATGCCAGTGAGGAGTGTTGTGTGATCCAAGAGTTTTCTATGATAAGACTGTAACTCTTGTTCCCTCCTACGATGGATTTCAGTCACTTGTTAACAATCTCTCGAGTTAGAGGCTAGACCCGAGCGAGCTCTGTCCAATATCTCATTTAGAGATCTCATTCAACCTTATTAGCTTTCATTCTTCTCTAACGGTCGGCGTAAGAGCCCATACCTCCCTGGGACACCTTCGTAGTATTACTATTTCGTGCACAATCCATTATTGAGTTTCATCCCTATGATAAAGATGAGGTTTATTTCTTATTTCTTGTTTATAAGCTTGTTTTTTGGGTATGTCTACTTTAGCGAGGGTGGTTAAGCACAGGAGAAACCTGAAATGTCTTTAGTCCAAGTCCTTTGGAGACTGGATATATTATTTTCAATAACATGTAAAAACCAAAAAGAGATACAGAAGTTTTCAGAGTCTTACTTCTTCTGAAGGGAACTGGCAACTAGGGTTCTTTGTCCTTTCCTCTTGCTTGGTCCACGGTCTTGATCTTCCTTGATTCTCCTACCTTCCCTGTACATTCACCCCGTACATATACCCCATACATTCACATCCCTACTGTACTGTATCCCCTCTTTAATAGGAAAGATCTAGAAGGCCTGTTTTCAGTTGTATTGCCTAGTTTATATAATAGTCTAGTTAAATGGTTAGACTAGTTAAAAAGTTGCTACCCTAAGTGGGCTACGAGTTGCTCAAAGTTGGAAAGCCCCCAGCAGCAGGTGCACTCCTCAACGATGTCATATTGTGTTACCGCTTCATACTGAATACATACATTTAAACAATACAAAGCACTTTTTGGGCTGAAACAAATCATTCATGTAAAAAGAAAAAGAGATTACACATTTCTTAGAAAATGTATTAGATATTCATACAAAGAGTAAATACATTATTTCTTTGTTATATAATATAAAAATGAAAAATAATAAAGTAATATTTTGGCATACAGAGTAACAGCATAGGGGACATTGATAATACAATGACATGAGTATATCGTACAAAACTTGTTCATAGGCACATTCTTAAAAACCCCTCTTTCTGCTTATCAGTTGAAATGGGGTCCATCAAATCTCGACCCCGTCCATTCCCGAACCCCCTTTCAAGCCCTGTACTTTTTTCTTTCACTCACGTGCAGGTTTTCCCTGAATCAGTAGTTTTACTTCTAGCCCCGCCTCGTTTGGCTCCACCGGTGGCTCACGTGTTCCCATTAGTGGTGACTGGGGGCTCGCACTCTCTTCCCCATCTAGGGAGGAATTCTCCTGGCCTTCGGTAGTACCAAGTGTCAGGCCTAGGCGTTGCTTGGTTTGCCCTTACTCCCCCTCATGGCTGCTCTTTCACCCACATGTTGAAGCTCCAGCATTCACAGATGTGACGCTGGTACCCACTAGTGCAGCTTCTCCATCGACAGGGTTAGGGTGTTCACTCAGATCAGCCATAGGTATGCCAGAGCGTACAACAGGAGTAATTAAATGATGTATTTGAGAGTTCAGAGGTCCCAAGCAGCTGCTGGTGTGAAATAGAGGCTCTTAAGCACGGCATCACTTGCACTTGCAGCGAAACAGACAGACAGAATCCCCAGGAGTGTACACACCACCACCACCGCGACCACCCGTACATAATAGCATTTACATTTCGCTCCGTCTTTAGGTAGCTAAATACGTGCGGGAAAAGCTGTGTTCAGAAGGAATGGACCGTTTCTTTGACATTCGACAAAGGTAAGTTGATGTTGGCAGTTCATTTAGAAGAAGACCAAATCAAAGGATTCTGTTGTTATGATGTTGTTTCTGTTTTGAAACCGGCACGTGAAAGAACGTGGATGCCGCCGCAAAGGACAGGCCCTTTGAGGACCTGAAGCTGTGGAGGCCAGCCATGGTGAACCACCTGTACGGGACTGCAGCTTCCACCCCATACAGAGACCCAGACGGGATGGAGGTCAGGTGGCAGAGTAGGGTGAACCATGTGCAGGACATTCTAACCCCGATACATGGGAGTGGTTGGAACCAGGTACAGTTTAATTGTATAGTCCAATGTAGAGACAAATAATGTATTGTAATAATGTTGTATTGTTTCACCGTTATGCCTCATATTCCATGTCAGAGAGTCAACATGTGGTGTAGAGAATATTCTGGGGGAGACCACTATATTGTGACAGTTCTAATGGAATAGTAGTAATGGTGTTGATTGAAATATTCGTGCATAGAGGGTCAACTGTAGCTGTGACTCTGGAGAGGATAGCTACCCGAACAGCCTTCGTGAAGCATCAGACCCACTCCCTGGACGTATTTCGCTCATCCTCCGCTTTGCACCAAAGCAAACTGGGTTCTCTTATAAAGACATGTACAGCAGGTGACTTCAGTCAAACAAAACATGTGACAGTAAAGATAAGAGCGTATCAAATTGGTAAATAATTAGAGCACCAAAAAATAAACCACCAACGTGGCTGCAACAATATTAAATGCTATTGTAGCCTTCCTGACACAAGACCAAAAACTCATTTCAAAGACGTTTTGACCTTTGACCTTATTCACATCCACATAGGCAATAAGTGAATGTCGTGCACGTTCTCGCCAGGCTCCTCTTGGCAGGAATGCGTTATAAAGCAAATGGCAGCAGTGTGGGGGCAACCGCCCAGGTGGAGGAGGCACACTGTGCCATTCGCTGCCCAAGGTTTCGCGAGGGTTGTTGGGTAGTCTGCCTTATAAAGGCGAGGCCATTTTACAGCCAGTAATGTCTATCAACATTCAAATTCATTGAATGTTGAATTGCCAAGCCTTGTCAAGAGCCCATATGGCTGAAAATGATCAAGAAAAAATAAATAAAATGCATGCATCATGTGCATCTGCCCTGCTGGAGTCTCTGCAGGTGAACTACTTTAGGTCACCCACGGCTCGAGGTCACAGCAGCGCTGTCATGTCCTCCACTGCACCAGATGTCAGATGTCAGATGCCCACTGTCCAGATCCTGCCAGCGGAGCACCAGGGATGAGGCAGTCAACCAGCACCCTGCGCTGCAGTTACGCTTCAACACAGGGCAGCATCAGCAGGGCCAATAACGCCGTCATTCTTTGAATTTTTTTATTTGGGAGGACATCTTCTGCAGCATGTGGGCAAAACATCTGGGGCAGGATTTAGAATGCATGCCCGGTTAAACGAGCCACTCTCCATCGTACTCTTTAGGTTTCCCGGTAGCTTGCCTGGGTCACGCCAACCCTTGCTGCTACCATTTCAGGTGCTCTCTCCATCTGCACCGACCCACATCACATCATCATCCGTCCCTAGCCCCTCCGGAGGTCCGCGGACAACAGAGTCCCCCGCCCTGCCTCCTGAATGCAGTTGGTTTGTGGCATTGTAATGAAATAGTAGGAAGCACTTTGAAATGTGAGAGCTAATGTACCTGTAAGCACTGCTTTTGGTTTTTACTGGGGCACGCAGCAACATGTTGGGGTTCTTTTGTCATTTTGATTTTATGATTTGAAAGTGGATAAAGTGTGTGGATAAAGGGTCGGCTAAATGTACCAGATCAGATTGTCATCTTCCCATTCCAGCCATGATCAATCCCCTCACTGTCGAGTTATGTCGAATCCCTTGGTTACTCTCTTTCACGGCAACTCCTCATACTTCTTCATCCTGTTTAAATCGGACCTTCTCAAGACATGATAACCTTCTCCTTTTCGCATTTATTGTGTATTGCAAATACTTCGCCCTTTCAAGCAACGGCAAATCCCCTTGTCTTTGTTATTATTGATAGCTCATCAACACCCTTGGATGTTTTCAAAGAAAAATCAAGTACACCCATTGTTTCTCTGAATAGGCTGCCTTTGTGTAAGAATAAGGTATTTTAAGGTGTATTTTGATTAACAAATTCGCTGAGCACACTGATAAACAGGCCAACCAAACAAAGGTCGCTAAACTACTAAAAAGCAAACCAAAAAATTCAACTAAGCTTAATAAACTCATGGGCCATGCAGGAGAGCACTCAAACCAACAGACACAAACAGACATAAAGGACAAAACCAAACTCAGGGTTTAAAATACTGAAACACAGGTGAACAGAATTGGTGATCAGAACAGGTGAACAGAATTGGTAATCAGAACAGGTGAACAGAATTGGTGATCAGAACAGGTGAACAGAATTGGTAATCCGAACAGGTGGAACACAATCACTACAAATAGAAAAACAATCGGACATTCATTTCCATTGATTGTGTATTTCGCTATTATTATTTACTAAATTATGTTTTAGTATAATGAGTGTGTATGGATGGATGTGGATTAGGTACCAACAGTGGAATGAATGGATGTTCTCCATGCAGAGTGAGTGAATCAACGGACTCTGAAACGCCAAAGAGCCTGCTTCGAGTGCACTAATTGGTTTTGCATTCAGTGCAGCTTCTGATAGCCTCAAGGAACTAACCCCACACTGACGTCATACAGTCACGTCTGCAATCGGCTCTGTGAGACCCCATCAGCATCTGCTACCTCTGCTTCACCAAAGACATCCAACTCTCATGCAAGAAAAGAAAAAAAACTCTGCGGACACAAGGACCAATACACCACAACCCCATACATAGTAAGGTCAGAAACGAGACAAGCCAAGTCAAATTACAACCAAAAGATTTGAACAGACAAAGGGCTAAATTGCATATCTGCATCAGCGCGTATTCGTGGATCCACGTCGCTCCTCAAGAGAGTCATGCACGCACCTTCTCCGGACACGGAGCTACGCGTACGGGAGGATGCGCCGTTCTCCCAGGGGTAACAGCGGCGCTTCGCTCGTTTCTGTGTTGGTTTGCATCAAACTGGTTGGTCGAGCAGTGAACGAGCATCGTTTTTGGTTTTCAACAGCCAGAAACAAGAATAACAATGAACGCACCCCTGTGAAATCAAAACACTGCAGCGGGTTGTGATACAGCAACAGGATTGGTCCGGCGGTGCTCACCATTGTGCTCCCCAAGCTGGCTCCAGTTTTCACCAAAACCAATGGTCAGTGAGGACTCAAGACATAAACCCTGTGGCAAAATGCGACAGGATCTTCTGCCTCCGTGACTAAAGACCAATCGCCCAAGCAGCTGTGGCCATGAAGTCATTTAAGCACCATCCTTCCTAAAAATCCACCAGCCAGGATCCTCACCAGTTCACCTATCAAGCCAAACAGGTCTGTTGAGGACCGGTCAACCTGGCCCTCCACCATTCACCACAACACGTGGGGACCCCCAAACCAAAGGCCTTCGACACCACACACCCACTCACGGTTCGATGATTGAATGGACATGAACCACACATACCACCCCTGCATGCTGGATACAGAGCTTCTTGCCGAGCCGCAAGCAAAGGGTCCGGCTGACGGTCCCGCCCTCGGCACCGACGCCCCAGCCCTCGGAAAACAAACCGCCCACCGTCCCAACACTCAGCTCAGCGCATCCACAGCCAAAGCACTCATCATGACTTCTAGACGCAGAGCGCCCCCCCCCACCCCCCCCCCCCCCCCCCCACCCACACACACTTAAATAAACCCATTTTGACTAATGCTTTCATTCTAAATAGCACATACTTGAGTAAAAAGATAGACTTTTCTTTTGTCTCCCTCTCTCTCTCTTTATTGCATGCCTGAGCAGATGAGGCGGTGCAGCGGGGGAAATAAAGAGAAGAAGGGTTGTTGTCATGGGAACGGCAGGGATGCTTGGCTGGAGGCGGGTGGGGTTGGATCGAAGCCATTAGAGCAGTGGAGCACAGCATGACTATAGCTACAGGAGCCTGGCCGTTTCCCTAGTCATAGGCCTACAAATGGCACAAACTGAGGTATTGTACTACGTTAGAGGTAGCCTACTCTTGACTTTCAAACAAGCGCAAATGTCAACAAATATTTATTGTATTTTCCCAGATCATCCAGTAGATGGCAGTAGCGGCGCTGTTGAGCGGCAACAGTCGATGGCTCCTTTCATTCCCACTTGGGACCAACGGTTCGGGCAGGCTTTACAATGATTACACCAGGCAAACGCGCTGCTCCTCTTCACCAGTCTGATACTTAAAAGATGCTGCAGGCAAGATTCAAGAGACATTAGACTCATTTGTTATGAATACCATGGCTATCCATCAGCTATTAGTGGGTGAAATGTGCCGTTTTGAGTTGACGGCACCTGCCTCTGTGTGAGCCAATTTCGATTTTAAAACTATTCCCGGTGCATTTCTGTATTGTAAACCTTTTTGTTACTACTTTGTAAAAGGTTCTATAAAAATAACGGTTATTAAATTTGCCTTCTGAGACCATCCTGATCTCGTGAGCTCACATTGTTTGGCCCTGGGGATAAGTGCTGGCTCAATCCTCCACAAATTGAAAAACGCTGCTAGGGCAATCAGTGAGGGGGGGGGGGGGGGGGGAGCTTCAGCACGAACAAGGAGCGCTGCAGTCTGCAGAGGGAACAAAATAATGGCAGTGCCCAAGGAAGGTGTGTGGCTCTAACCTGTTTTTTGTCCAAATTAGACTGAACAACGACAATAAAAGAGTAAGAGAAATCTGCACAAAGTTTTTCTAAGAAAATAATGTTTTTGCTTTACTTCCAACCGGATTCAGCAAGAGCGTAGAGCCCGAGCGTCACTCTGGCTTTTTAACATAAGGCACCTCCCATATTTGGAAATCAATTACCACCACGCCGAAGCCAAGCCCATAATCAATTACCGCCAAGCCAGGCCAAGCCCCTAATCAATTACCGCCAAGCCAAGCCCCTAATCAATTACCACCACGCCGAAGCCAAGCCCATAATCAATTACCGCCAAGCCAGGCCAAGCCCCTAATCAATTACCGCCAAGCCAGGCCAAGCCCCTAATCAATTACCGCCAAGCAGAAGCCAAGCCCATAATCAATTACCGCCAAGCCAGGCCAAACCCATAATCAATTACCGCCAAGCCAGGCCAAAGCCATAATCAATTACCACCACGCCGAACCCAAGCCCATAATCAATTACCGCCAAGCCAGGCCAAACCCATAATCAATTACCGCCAAGCAGAAGCCAAACCCATAATCAACGCGAAACACAAACCTTAATATCAGGACGGACTCACGAGGCTATCTTGTTATTTATGATTGGAAGGCTGTGAGCAACCAAGGACATATAACAAGTAATTAGAAAAGTTCACTGCAGTTTGAGGAATGAAATTCAATTTGACCAGATTATTTTGATCATTTTAACTCTTGTTATAAGAACCATCACGACAATAGCACAAAAAAACAACAAAACAAAACGCGGATGTACTGAAAGTAGCAATTTTTATTTGTTTTTAAAATGATTTACAGGTAACCAAAGACATCTTTCTGGAAATTGATACAAAGAACATGTTTTCTGCAGTTGGTTCTGGGGGAACCTCTGTCTGTCTGTCTATTGAAACGTCACGTGGGAAAAAACGGCTGTATAAAATAAAAAATAGAGTCCCATTCAGAAAAGTAGAGTCCGCTAGTCTAGATTTTGTTTTCTTTCCGTAAGCAACCTATTTACACGTATGTACAAACTTGTTCCATTCATTCTTCCAGATATCTGTGAATAAAGCTCTTGTAATGACAATAAAAAGGAACAATGAGTTTGTTGGGGTGAGTTTGATTTTAACCAGAGACGCTCTGATGCAGCCATGGTCTCGTGTTTGGATGGGAGGAGGACGACAGTCGCGTCAGAAATCTAATAAATTAGGGTGACAGGTCAGAATTCAACAGAATACCTGTTTATGAGAGAGCGAGAGGGAGAGAAACGAGAAACCACTGTAAAGTAAATGTTGGGGCCAACCTAATATAAAAAGCATCAAACCACTTAGGAAACCAAAAGGGACTGGGCTATTATTAACACTTGAAACACAGTCCGTCTCCAAAATGATTTTGATGGTGGGGTGTGGGACTCTTCACATACAACGTTTCTCAATCAATCCAAAATTAATCAGGTCTTCTAGAGCTCAGTTTTGGTGAAAACGTTTTGAATTTAATTTTAAGGTCCTGAGTGGGAGACAAAAAAGAGGGGGGGGGGCAATCAGACATTACTACGAAAAAGGAATCATTTTACAACATGGAACGAGTGACCAACCAAGAAATAAATAATATATATAAAAAACAACATATAGCAGAGGTAGATCGAGATTAAGGGGGAAAATTACCACTTTGGAAGAGTAAGTATCGTGAAATCATTTCTACCATTACTAACGCTTTATTCATTTGGATGTGATACGTCTTTTACAAACTAAGCTAGTTAGTCATTTTATTTTGCGTTACTTTTTAAAGTGTTAAAAAAACAAAAACATTCCCCTCCAACCTGCCCGGATTCTGAAGTCAAACAAATTACAGCCCAATAACCTTTAGGGGGAAAAGTCGCGAATAAATTCCTTCTCTGCCGACAGAATGTTGACAGATAAACAGAACGCAGAGAGGACAAAAAACCCTAAACCAATCAACCAATGGGAGCGCAAGATGGGGTCAGGAGTCGCGGATGGCTACTCCAGCAGAGTTGCTGAAAGCCAAAACATCAGTCAATCCATGTTTGTTGGGAGAGGGGACAGGGGGATGGAGCTCAAAAAGGGAAGGGGGGGGGGGGGGGGGGGGGGGGTCACTACGATCAATGGAGGAGCTGACGCCAGCTTAACATGGAAGGTGGAGGAGATGGGACAATAGCACAGGAAATTCACTTTCAATCTAAAAGCCAAAGCTGCTTGTGGAAATGGTTCACCCTTAAAACATGGCTGGGTGAACATAACTCAATTCAACTGAACAGAATACAATTGAGCTGCAAGTCAGTACAACAATAAGTGACTCCATCATTGATTATGGTGTGTGTGTGTGTGTGTGTGTGTGTGTGTGTGTGTGTGTGTGTGTGTGTGTGTGTGTGTGTGTGTGTGTGTGTGTGTGTGTGTGTGTGTGTGTGTGTGTGTGTGTGTGTGTGTGTGTGTGTGTGTGTGTGTGTGTGTGTGTGTGTGTGTGTGTGAGATTTCCAAAAACAGTGCTTCTTGGTCTGGCCTCACCCAGTGCTTTAACAGGTCTACAGTGATGAAGATGGTGTGTGTGTGAGAGAGAGACAGCTTCAATCTAGCAGTGCTCCAGGTAATCGATCACTTTGGAGATGGACTTGTGTCCTGCTGTGCCGATATCACACTATAGAGAGGGAGAGAGGGCGATAGACAGAGAAGGGGGCGAGAGAGATAGATATAGATGAGAAAAAGAGAGCGAATGAAAACAGGGGGGATGGGGGAAGAGCAGGCACAATAAGTCAGTTACCACAGACAATACAACAACCATTTTCTACCATCTATGAACAAAATATGTATTGACCACAGGCCTTTAGAATCACTAGCTGGAGATCAGATTGTTCCATTACAGAAGTTTCTTTTTCTGAACTATGACACATTGTTACCAAAGAAAACGTTTTATTTAAATAACATGATGTATCGTGACTGAAGTAAACATTTTAGTTAACTGCAGTGTTTTATATGCAGTATAAAGTGTCCTTGGATACAATTGCAAGGGAAATGTCTGTTATATTAACTAGACAAAACTAGCAAAATGCAGTTCCATTCAGGAACTGAATGCGAAATTATGAATTCAGGAACCGAATGCGAAATTATGCATTCAGTTCCATGGAGGAACCAAGATGGTCGCCAGGTGAATAAGGCTCGTTGTCCAAAAGGAAGGGAACTTACTGTGAGGTTCATGAAGTTGAGGAACTTTTTGAGCATCTCCGTCAAGATGGAAAAGTCTCCTTTCGGCAGGTTCTCTCTCACAGTAGTCACATTCATCTGGAGAGAGAAGAGAAAGAGAAAATGGAGGGAGAGTCACAAATCAAGGAGAGGTAGCATTGGAAGAGAAAAGAGAGGAAGTAGATATGGATGCCAGGAAGCAATACCACAGGGCAGGAAAAAAGAGAGAGATGAGGGAGGTAAAAAGAGAAAAGAGTAGAGAAGAAAAATGGAGAGAAAAAGGGTATGAGAAAGAAGGGGAAAGGAAAAGGTGAAGAGAGAAGAAAGCATTGCTGTTAATGATCCTGACTCCTGATCACACAGTTGTCTGGACGCGCACTCAGGGCTAACACGGAAACCTTTATACACAAGGACCAGTCGGCTGTCCAGACCGTGGACACGCCAGAGGGATCTCCATGAAGCAGTGAAGATGCGGGGAGAGAGAGTCTAAACGAATCCCTTTTCGCTGAGACCTACCTCTCAGTAAACCCAGTGCTGGGGCGGATCTACACGAATGTTCTACTGAATCCAAGCGGTGGACAGATCCCGACAGATGGTCTGCTCGGCTCCAGAGAGCTCCGTTAAGGTCTCAAGGAACAGGATTCACGCTGATCAGCCCCGTGAACGAGCAGTGTCAGGACACCTGGCACCCGTTCACGCTCACATTGTAAAGGGCTTGCTTTAGTCTCTGGGTGTACAGTCGAGACATTTTAACACTACTGGAAAGTAACCAGTCAGCGCCTTTAAATGACCAAAGACGTGTGTGTGTGTGTGTGTGTGTGTGTGTGTGTGTGTGTGTGTGTGTGTGTGTGTGTGTGTGTGTGTGTGTGTGTGTGTGTGTGTGTGTGTGTGTGTGTGTGTGTGTGTGTGTGTGTGTGTGTGTGTGTGTGTGTGTGTGTGTGTGTGTGTGTGTGTGTGTGTGTGTGTGTGTGTGTGTGTGGGCGTCTTACCGGGCTGCCCTGGCAGAGGCACCCCAGCAGCAGTGCCGTGTAGGAGGCCACGAAGCTGTCCTCCATGTGCTTCCCTGCGTGCAGCAGAGCTGAGGACCAGAGGGGGAGAGAGAAGAAGTGAGTCAGTCGGGCCACATGCTGTAAAGACTTCATGTATCTGCTTACGGAACACAACCAATTAAGGGGAATAGACGTTGTATGTCTAAATAAACAAGTAACCGACACGAAGCCCTTAGGAATTTACTACTGCGTCAGTTAGCAGCCCCTTTTATCCAACGTGACAGCAACAGTGAATCCAGAGACATATAATTAATGAGCCGCTTCAGGTTGGGCCTCTTACTCAGTGATTGGGGGTTGAACCCAGAACCTCTCTGGCTGGAGGTCGAACGTGCTAGCCACTACGCTCTGGCCTGGCTAATCCTGGCCTTCCTGTTTGCATAAGCCAACTTCCTGTTTGCATAAGACAACCTCATGTTTGCATAACACAACTTCCTGTTTGCATAAGGAACTCTGGTAACCTTTGTTGAGGTCCAGCTCCCCTTCCTCCTCCTCTTTCTTCTTCTTCTCCTCCTCCTCCTTCCTGCTGATTTCGGTGGTGGGTTGGATGGCGTTGTCGTTGGCGACCCACTGGATCTCCCCGCCGGAGTCCTGCCACTCCCCGCTCTGGTCCAGCGCTGGCTTGGGCGGCTCCTTGATGAGGTCATCAGTCTGCGACTCGGCCAAGAGGGCGGCACGCTCTCGCTCGAGGAACAGCTGGGGGGGGGGGGAGGAGATTATGTCATTTTTCTGTGGTTCTAATAACGCCGTTTCCCCGCATTGACTTCCTGTTCCGTCAGCTGCAAGGCCGTAAGGAGCAGGAAGAGGGGAGAGCATCTCACTGAAGGATGCCTACAGGTGGATCAAACTCATGTGTTTCTATGGGACTGTGCTAGACCAGCGTTTCCCTGTGAGAGTCTACATTCAATTGGGTGATTGAACTCCAGTGAACTCCAGTGCCCAAGTGGGCAACGCAGGGCTTAAAAGTGGTTGGGAGTGCCAGTTCATCTCGTACCAACACTCCTTCCATGTCCCTTGAGTCGACCAAGTCCATCTGGATCAAAGTGGATCAGGATCAACACATCGACGGATTCACACACACACACACACACACACACACACACACACACACACACACACCGACGGATTCACACACACACATCGACGGATTCACACACACATCGACGGATTCACACACACACACATCGACGGATTCACACATACATCGACGGATTCACACACACACACACCGACGGATTCACACACACACACACATTCTTCAAACTATCCTTGTGTGAACATAGCGCTGCCTATATCACCCGCTCGTGAACACATACACTGTCCCTCCCACCCACACGCTCTACTACACATGCGGAAGACCGAGCCGCGCGCGCGCACACACGCACCCAGACAGACATACCTGCACGAGGGCTGCGATGGCGTTGAGGGAGCAGGTGGTCTTTGTGTCGGGGGGCTGTGGGTTGGGCAGGATGGTGAGGTCTGCGAGCCCCTGGCTGACCTCCACCTCCACGTCCATCTCCATCAGACAGTGCTTGTTCCTGGCGCTGTACTCCACCAGGTTGATCAGGAGGCCCAGGCCCTGTGGGGGACGACGACAGAGTAGCGTGAGGAGCACGTAGCACCACGTACACACAGCACGCCGCATAGCATGCCATAGCAATGCGTGGCTCAACGTAGCTCAACGTGCCAAAACGCAGCATCCCATTGCGCGTCATTGTGCAACATGGCTTACATGAAGACAACTTAGCATAGCATACCATAGCATGAACAAACGCACCATAAGATAGCTTAAAATAATACCATACACGACAAAGTGCAATTTAGCACAGCAACACACAATTGCGTTGCATAACATACAACACTAGCTGGCCATCTGTGTGTGTGGGCGTGCGCACTGGGTATGACACATAATGGCTTGAGTAGCCGAGCCAGGGAGTTGCTACACACTGCATGATTAAGGTCATGCAGCAAGCAAAACATTTGTTTAATTCCGGTACGCATACGCACATTCAGATGTTAACCAATAAACACATCAAATGGAAAGAATACACTTTTCATTAATGATACATATGTATACAGGGGAACGCACCACCTCCAAGTGGAAGGATTTATTACATTGAAAAAGATGGCAAGGCTACGTCCTACCCAACCATAGGGAACTAATAACATGAACTAATGTCCACAGCGCCCGAAGACACAGCGCTGCCCACCAGGGAGAGGACACCAGCTGATCCTAGCACTCCCATGTACAGGGACTGCACTAGGGATGTTGGTGACTAGTGGTTGGTGAGCTTTGTAGTTTCTCTCTCGGAGAAAAGCATTGCAATGTAAATCGCGAGCGCACACCAAAGAACTATTCATAGAAATATGCATATGCAATGAATTAGACCATGTTTTCAATGGGCGTAATTAACCAACAGTGTCAACAGCGCCATTCACCCCATTCAGTAACTGGTGTCAGATAACCTGTTTCACCTGTTTTAATGAGAAATGAATTAGAATAATAACCATGGCTGTAGACCAGCCAGCTGTTCCAGCTGTCCCAGCCGTTTCGGAGGTGGGGTCTTGGAATGTCAATCAATTCAGTCCGTTTGAACAGTAAACAAACTGTGATCCGCTGGATTACACTTACATTAAGTCTTGGCTTTCTTTAAGGAGTTTGAGCGAATGGCTCACTCAGTAAGCGCATCAATCAAACGAAAAAAGACAATAACAGAACCACGATCTTTGTCATCGCGTCTCTTGACTGATGAAGATGTATTGTGGATGATTACGTAGATTTGAACTTCCAAAGCCAGAGAGCTGTTGTTTGGCCCCTCCCCCCCCCCCTACATAAGCGTTCAACAGGTGCAATGCAGACCACATTCGCTACATGAGAGCAGACTATGCATGTCGCAAAATGTCACACTTTTCAGCCTCGTTAAAAATAGGATATCGCTATCAAAACATTACATCAAGCATTTCAAATGTCTCTTATGGTCTTAAAAAACAACAACTGTTTTTTAAGACCATATTCGGCCTCTGATATTGTAATGTGCTCAATTTTGATCGATTGCTAGGCATTTTCTGTTTTTTGGACTAGTCGTTCACAAAACATCCGGTTAACCATTAGCGAAATTAGCTGTCAGGTGTAACTATAAGTTTGTATAGTTTTTTTTTTTTTTTTATGTGTGCGTGTAAGCCTGAGTGTGTGTTACCTACCAGGACTCTGATGTCAAACCTCTTTTCCTGAGGGAGGAACTGAGGGACTCTGAGGACACAGTTCAGAGCTGTGATAATCAGATCCTGCTGCTCCCCTGTCTTAGTACTGCCCCATTCTGCAGAGAGAGAGAGAGAGAGAGAGAGAGAGGAAAGAAAGAGAGAGAGAGAGAAAGAGAGAAAGAAAGAAAGAGAGAGAGAAAGAAAGAAGGAGAGAGAGAAAGAAAGAAAGAGAGAGAGAGAAAGAAACATTATTTGTTTAACATTCTCGGCAAGAGCGTGCGCACGGTAGATGCGTTTTTTGGAAGACTCCGCACAACAACGTATTCCGAGCCATGACGCCGGTCTTCCAGTGAAGCCAGGGAGAGGGGTACGGCGGTCTGGCCCACCCAGACCGGTGTCGCCCTGGATCACCCCCGCGGTCTCCCCCGCGGTGCGTCTCCTTGACGCCACCCACCGTTGTCGTGCGTGAGGTTGACCAGCACCCCGATGATGGCCCTCATGCAGTCCTCCACGGCCTTGCCCACGTTGCTGTTGGAGCAGAAGGGCAGCGAGGTGCCGTCGGAGCAACGCGCCCGGTTCACCTGGCGGCTGTAGCGCTGGACCATGGCCTCGCAGCTCCACAGTGCCCTGGAGCAAGGCAGGGGGCGGAGTGAAGGACTCATTACAGCAGGTTAACGTAGGGCTTAGTGAGAGCTCGTTAAACAGGAGCATAATGGGGACGTCACGGTGGTAAAATGGCAGGTGAATTCATTCCAAGAGGCAGATGTTACGTCTTTGCGGTTGCAAACACTATCAAGGTGTTTTTATTTATTACATGAGCAATATCTCGACTAAAGTCTTCCTGGCCAATGACATGATAAGAGACAAGGCTGAGGCCAACTATGTAACATAAAATAGAACACGACAGCAGAAATAACTAAATCTTATAAAATATTAAAATACGTAAAGCAGCAATACCGGCTCCATCATCAATATCTACCGATGCGATCAGAATATGAAAGAATGGAAGGTGCTAGTATGTTAGATATAACATTCTCTACATCGTGAAGGTGGTCAGTATGCATGCAACAGTCTGGTGGCCTGGAACTAGTAGTCCATCCCCAGATGTTGTGGTTACCAGGTGGTAACAGGGCCAGACTGTAACCTGGGGGGGCAGAGTCTTTTATCGTCTATGTTCTGAGAGATCACAGCTACTGAGAAGGCTCTCAATGGGGCACCTGCAGAGGTTCGACACACACTTCTCTGTGGGAGTTTTGGACTGTCGAGTGGGAAAGTCTGGACCGAGTGAGGTCATCCTTGGAGTTCACACAGCGAGGAACATGAGACAACCAACCCTCTAAAATTCAAAGGGTGGTGGTGTGTGGGGGGGGAGGGGGGGGGGGGCATCCAGGGGCCAGACGAGGTCTAATTCCTCCCCCGCCAGCACATACACAGACACTGTCACACAGCCAGCATGGCTGAAGATTGATTAGAGACTAACTATTTTACTAAACGTTTCAATGTGTGTGTGTGTCACGTGGTTGCTTACTTGGCAGAAGAATTGATGAGCGATGAGTCCTTGTAGGCTATCAGATAGCTCTGATTCTCTGGGTTTTGCACCGTCACCTGCAAAGGAAGACACCACAAAAGATCAAAATGGCTGCCAAGACGAGAATGAGCCCACAGCGCTACATAGACAGGAAGTGACGTGGGTTGGCAGAGCCATGCCCTTTCCAACAGTGATAGAGATAAAGAGGCAAGCATACGTCCACCACACTGAGGGTCTGTGAGCGGGACACACGCACTGTGTGTGTGTGTGTGTGTGTGTGTGTGTGTGTGTGTGTGTGTGTGTGTGTGTGTGTGTGTGTGTGTGTGTGTGTGTGTGTGTGTGTGTGTGTGTGTGTGTGTGTGATCTTTTCTGTGTCTGTTTGCTTGCATGTGTCTGAATATTGGCCTTTAATGGTTTCGTATTCCAAGTATAAAACACGTATTCAATGCGCGTTTGGACTGCGTGTGAGCCTTACACTGTCCAGCACCCGAAGACACCGCTCTGCCCCCCAGAGCGAGGACACCAGCTGCTCCTTGTCATCCTCCTGACTCAGGTTGTTCACACACTCCTTCACTGTGAAGGAGAGAGAAGCAGACAGACAGAGAGCGAGAGATAGACAGAGAGAGAGATGAAGCAGACCAGGAGATGAAATCTAAAGGAAAGTACAGTGTGTACAGAGCCCACGTGATCTTTCAAAATGAAAGTCATTGAATCGGGACAATGCTAACTACCTTTGTCCACTATGTGGTCCAGTCCTCCCAGTAGCCGTAGCTCCTCTTTAAACCAGTCCCCTGCCCTCTTAGAGGTGAGCGACAGCAGAGTCTCCATGGCTAGATGGCCCGTCTGTGTGTGGGGAGAGGCAGCGTGAGAACACACACCGACAGAGGTGGAAACATATTGATGGTAAGCAACAGAGACAAAAGGCAAAACGGAAGTAAAGACAAAATAAGAGCGAGGTAGAGAGAGGAGATCGAATGAGCAAGAGAGACAAGAAGGGGAGGTCGAGAGAAAATGAGTGAGGTGAACAAAGAAAAGGAACAGGAGAGCGACAGAGAAATACTTGGTTATTCATATTCAGTCATTTATTTTGTTAATAACTAGCAGCAGTATGTTGAAATGGCAAAAGAAAAAAGGCTATCAAATCATCTAATGACTCGGAAAGCAATCTGCTGTGATATATTAACTATGCATTTAACTAAATAACAATTAAAATGCTTATTGGAAAGGGAGGGGGTGGAATACATTTTGTTACCATGTAGAGGTAAACTCATTATGCCAGCATGTGCTTTGTGATAACAGAAAAGCAGAAGTGTAGTGTTTCTCACTGTCTGTAGCAGTAATGACTATGAAAAAAATGCTGATTCTGTATCCAATAAATAAATAAATGTATGTAACATTTGCTTTGGCTAGCAACATCTCCTAAAGGACTTAATGGTATTCAAGCAACATTCTTATCCTGCTATGGGACCTTATAGCCTCCGGTTCCCCTCTGTGTGAAGCTCTGGTTCCAGAGGAGAACCCCCATGACTCACGGTGATGTTCTCCAGGTCCAGATGCTTGTTGTGCACCATGTCGCACAGCTTGCGGATCTTCTCCTTCACCTTGGCCATCTCCCTGGCGCTGAGCTGGGAGGTGGAGTCTGTGGCTGCCCCGCCTCCCTGGTCCAGGTCGAGCTCCAGCAGGCGGATCATCAGGTCCAGGCAGGAGCGGTCCAGGTCCATGTTGAGACGGTCCCTGCTCAGGATGTACATGAGGGAGGCCGTGCACAGAGCTAGGTTCTATTGGAGAGAGAAGAGAGAGAGACAGAGAGAGAGACAGTTACAGAGACAGACAGAGACAGAGACAGAGAGAGAGAGACACAGAGAGAGACAGAGACAGAGAGAGAGAGACAGAGAAGGATGTGCAGGCATTGGTCAAGGCAGGCGTGATTTGTTTTCTGCCATCGGAATTCTGATTTGTCATCTCCACGGAGACGACACTGGTCTTTTTTGGGGAAGTACGCCGCCTGCTTAAGTCCTTCTGTTCCTCCTGATCACTCTTTGATTAACCCTCCACGGCTCGTTGAAAAGCATCACAGTGGGAGAAGAAGAGAGGAGCGGGGTAGAAACAGGAGAGGAAGAGAGAGAGAAATGTCTGTCCATTTATAAAAAGAACCGAAGGGAAACTTGTTTGATAACAGGGAGACTAGACAAAGAGATGCACGTGCAGAGCTTTCTGAAAATGTTCCCAACTCGCCCCGTTCCATTAGTGAACATTAACAAGCATAATCGTTGCATTTTATATACACAATAACTTTACGTAATATCCTGTACAGTTAGATTTTGGTTACTTTAATTTCCCCTATTCCAGGAAAAGGGCATGTGCAACATGTTCAAATCTGGCAACAAAACAAATTGAGATTCATGCTAAAGAGCATAATTTATCATGCGGCAATGCTAATGTTAGCCTCCACCGCAGCATGGCGGGCCTGCTGTGGGAAAGAGGGGTCCTTTACCGGCTGCTGTGGGGCGTCGTTGAGGGTGTTGAAGACCTGGGCCACCTTGCCCCGAGCCCTGAGGTGCATCCTGAAGCTGGGCATGGCGCAGCGCATGGCCAGACTGATGACACTGGAGCAGGAATACACACACACACACACACACACACACACACACACACACACACACACACACACACACACACACACACACACACACACACACACACACACACACACACACACACACACACACACACACGTTCGGTATACGGGGCTCAAGTCCGAGGAATTGCAAAAGCTTCATTTCACGTCTGTCTCAAAGCGGTCGTATGCTTTGGGCGGAAAAAGATCTAAAACTATCTTTTCTGTTTTAACCCTTCAAACAACAAATCTAGATCACATGAAAACATTTTCTCATCACAGAGCATTTTGACACTACAATACGTATGACATCATCATTCTAAGGGAGGATAACGTTTAAATGATCTACCAGCTTCCAGCGTCCACCTAAACCAAAATAACATACTTTAACATATAACGTACTATTTTCAACTTGGCAGGCACTTTCATCCAAAGCGTATCACAGACTATTTCAGTAGACAGATGCCTAAAAGGTAAGACTATGTACACTCTGCATCGAAGAACCATCTCGGGTAGGAGTCCATCACCCTGACCACTACACTATCCTTCCCCCAAACTCATGACATTGCACTGTCACTCAAAAGAGGATAATAATGAACGCTTGACCAGCTACAATCCCCTGAACCCCGAGGAACACCGTTTCCCAGTGTACTGGGGCCCGTATGGATGGAGACGAGGGAAGGTTCCCCAGTGTACTGGGGCCCGTATGGATGGAGACGAGGGAAGGTTCCCCAGTGTACTGGGGCCCGTATGGATGGAGACGAGGGAAGGTTCTCCAGTGTACTGGGGCCCGTATGGATGGAGACGAGGGAAGGTTCCCCAGTGTACTGGGGCCCGTATGGATGGAGACGAGGGAAGGTTCTCCAGTGTACTGGGGCCCGTATGGATGGAGACGAGGGAAGGTTCCCCAGTGTACTGGGGCCCGTATGGATGGAGACGAGGGAAGGTTCTCCAGTGTACTGGGGCCTGTATGGATGGAGACGAGGGAAGGTTCCCCGGTGTACTGGGGCCCGTATGGATGGAGACGAGGGAAGGTTCCCCGGTGTACTGGGGCCCGTATGGATGGAGACGAGGGAAGGTTCCCCAGTGTACTGGGGCCCGTATGGATGGAGACGAGGGAAGGTTCCCCAGTGTACTGGGGCCCGTATGGATGGAGACGAGGGAGGGGGAAGGTTCCCCGGTGTACTGGGGCCCGTATGGATGGAGACGAGGGAAGGTTCCCCAGTGTACTGGGGCCCGTATGGATGGAGACGAGGGAGGGGGAATGGGGCTGGGGCCTGTATGCATGGAGAAGGGGAAGGTTTGCTGGTGGACTGACCTAAGGCAGCGTGTGTTCAGGGGCTGTCCACTCTTGAGACCCGTGGCCAGGTACTCAAAGTCATCCGTGAACTCCTGGTTCTCCCCAAACTCCACCACGTCGTTGAAGTGCTTGACGTGCTGCACCACCGTGAACAGCTAGAGGGAGAGAGGAAGAAGGGAAACACCTTTCAATGCCATTAAAGGTATTTTGAAATCGAGAGGGGGAGAGAAGCAGAGCTAGAGAGGGAGAAAGAGAGAGAGGGGGATAGAAGCAGAGACAGAGAGGGAGAAAGAGAGAGGGGGAGAGAAGCAGAGAGAGAGGGAGAAAGAGAAGCAGAGATAGAGAGGGAGAAAGAGAGAGAGGGGGAGAGAAGCAGAGATAGAGAGGGAGAAAGAGAGGGGGAGAGAAGCAGTGGTAGAGAGGGAGAAAGAGAGAGAGAGGGGGAGAGAAGCAGAGCTAGAGAGGGAGAAAGAGAGGGGGAGAGAAGCAGTGGTAGAGAGGGAGAAAGAGAGAGAGAGGGGGAGAGAAGCAGAGCTAGAGAGGGAGAAAGAGAGAGGGGGAGAGAAGCAGAGAGAGGGAGAAAGAGAGAGGGGGGAGAGAAGCAGAGACAGAGAGGGAGAAAGAGAGAGGGGGAGAGAAGCAGAGAGAGGGAGAAAGAGAGAGGGGGGAGAGAAGCAGTGGTAGAGAGGGAGAAAGAGAGAGAGAGGGGGAGAGAAGCAGAGCTAGAGAGGGAGAAAGGGGGGGAGAGAAGCAGAGCTAGAGGGGGAGAAAGAGAGGGAGAAAAAGAGGGGGAGAGAAGCAGAGATAGAGGGAGAGGGGGAGAGAAGCAGAGATAGAGAGGGAGAAAGAGAGAGAGGAGGAGAGAAGCAGAGGTAGAGAGGGAGAAAGAGAGGGGGAGAGAAGCAGAGATAGAGAGGGAGAGGGGGAGAGAATCAGAGATAGAGAGGGAGAAAGAGAGAGAGGGGGAGAGAAGCAGAGCTAGAGAGGGAGAAAGAGAGAGAGGGGGAGAGAAGCAGAGAGAGGGAGAAAGAGAGAGGGGGGAGAGAAGCAGAGACAGAGAGGGAGAAAGAGAGAGGGGGAGAGAAGCAGAGAGAGAGGGAGAAAGAGAAGCAGAGGTAGAGAGGGAGAAAGAGAGAGAGAGGGGGAGAGAAGCAGAGCTAGAGAGGGAGAAAGGGGGGGAGAGAAGCAGAGCTAGAGGGGGAGAAAGAGAGGGAGAAAAAGAGGGGGAGAGAAGCAGAGATAGAGGGAGAGGGGGAGAGAAGCAGAGATAGAGAGGGAGAAAGAGAGAGAGGAGGAGAGAAGCAGAGGTAGAGAGGGAGAAAGAGAGAGAGGAGGAGAGAAGCAGAGGTAGAGAGGGAGAAAGAGAGAGAGGGGGAGAGAAGCAGAGAGAGGGAGAAAGAGAGAGGGGGGAGAGAAGCAGAGACAGAGAGGGAGAAAGAGAGAGGGGGAGAGAAGCAGAGAGAGAGGGAGAAAGAGAAGCAGAGATAGAGAGGGAGAGAGAATCAGAGATAGAGAGGGAGAAAGAGAGAGAGGGGGAGAGAAGCAGAGAGGGATAGAAAGACAGGTGGGAAAACAAAGAGAGAGAGAGACCCAGAGAGGAGAGAAACAGATAGAAAGACAGTGTGTGTGTGTGTGTGTGTGTGTGTGTGTGTGTGTGTGTGTGTGTGTGTGTGTGTGTGTGTGTGTGTGTGTGTGTGTGTGTGTGTGTGTGTGTGTGTGTGTGTGTGTGTGTGTGTTAAAACTTCTACATTCCTCATCAAAAGATGCATCTAAAGAATTGAGATACAAGATCTAGTAGTAAACATACCACATATTAAAAAGTATAAGTGAGCTCAGATTGGCCGCGTTACTACCAATGAATGAATCCGTGAGAGAGAGAGTGACAGAGAGACAGAGAGCGCAGGAAATGTATAAAATGATCTGTTAACTCCATGGCAACTGGGAGAGAGAGACCCAGACATGGGTGGTGATGGAGGGGGCTGGATAATGGATGGCAAGATGAGAAACTACTAAATAATGGGCAGAAGAGAGAACGAGCAGAGCAGGAGCGAGAACAAAATCAGGTTTATATCTAAGAATATGAAAAACAAAAGTACGGGTTGTACAGCACCACATAAAAAACATAATAAAAACGCCCAGTCGGAACATTTTGGAAATATGCAATACAACACTTCCGTCCTGTAACATTATTTATCCAACAACAATTCAATAAAGATTCTAGTGCAACCTCCAACACAGCTGGTGTACCTACACTACACGGGCATGTGTGCGTGTGTATTAGTATGTGTATGTCTATGTGTATGTGTATGCGTGCGTATGTGGGTCTATGCGTGTGTGCGTTCCCTGGTACCTCTTTGTGCTCCTTGCGACACTTGAGGGCGGTGACCATGTCCTGGTAGGGCTCTGTGGGGATGGTGGTGGACTTTATGACCTTGGGCGGCGGGGGCGGGGCCTTGAAGAGGCCGTCGTCCTTCTGGGAGCTGGAGTCCTTGGTGGACCCGGAGGCCACCACCTGGATCAACAGAATGAATACGTTGGTCCCTCAAACGTTCAGCATCAGCAAGAGCACTTATGTGTCCCGGAAGAGCAGTTTCAGAAAAAAACGCCGCCAAACAGCCGGTATAAATGTATAAACCGGCTTGGGAGAGGGGTCACAAAGACGTGTAAAAATGTCTATCTGGATTGTCCATCTCCCAAACAGTCGATGGGTGATACAGATGATGTTTTGCGCCGTTATTGTGACACTTGGCGCTCATTTGTGGCATGAGTGCTGTTGCACAGCTTACTCGCTGCAGTTTGCCGAGGATATTCCCGCTAGTAAATACAAGCATGAGTGAAGACACCGGGACATCTACAGATCTAACGCTCAATGTAGTCACAATATGCACATTAGGGATGACACAGTCGCTCATCAAAACGACTATTTCGAGGCTCGATGGCTCCGAATCTATAATTATGGTCTTTAAACAGGAATGCTCGCAGCTTTCGAGTTTGACACAACACGGGTAAGCATCAAAATGATGGGTTTTATCCTGTTAAGTTTCTGGCACTGTAGCAAACAGCTGTATAAATGTTTGTTTGTGTTGTTAGCGTGTTCAAATACATCATCATTACCACTCGCAAGTCATTTTGCGGTCGATTTGTAGGGAGAATTTACAGGTCGACTCTCAATCACTTGCTCGTACCCATGCAGCTTTTCTCCAATTCTGGCTGCCCGTACACAGCAAACACACTTTCACACACAGGTTTTTTCTGTGTGCCTCTGTTGTTTAGGCTACTTCAGAGCCAGAAGTCCGAAGCCAAGGTTTCAGCAGCTTTTGTTATACGTTAAGAATGTATGCCTCACGGTCTACTGCCCAGTTTGTGCGGTTGGCCCTGAATCATCCCTCCTTATTTTCTGTTTACTGGCTCCCGATTCCAAAGCAAGCCCGTGTTTGTTATTGCGTTTATATGAATAGATCCTTTTTGTTTCTGCCGCTTGCTCTCGGCTCGTTAAGATGCAACAGCCTCCGGTCCTTTGCAAGGTAACAGTGAACGTGTGTGTGTGTGTGTGTGTGAGTGAGTGAGTGAGTGAGTGAGTGAGTGAGTGAGTGAGTGAGTGAGTGAGTGAGTGAGTGAGTGAGTGAGTGAGTGAGTGAGTGTGTGTGCAGCACATGTGCACTTACGGTGTTGGGCTGTGATCGTGACGAAGACACAGCTGGGGGGGCATCCTCTTCACTGTCCACGGCCCAGTGTCTGGCATTGTAGACCGCCTTGGTAGGAGACTAAAAGACACAACACACACACACACACAAAGTCAATTACCCAATACTCTAATCTAGGAAAAACACCCCCATAACTACTAGCAGCGAGCACTGCACCAAATCATTCCAGGGAACGTATCAGGAACAGACTTTGGAGCACGTCTCACTGATAAAGTGGCCAGAGGCAGAGACCGCGTGAGTCATGTCAGTGCTGAAGGAGCGCTAACCCAGAGCGCAAAAAGCAAGCGATGCCATCTGTGTCCAAGACTTCAAGGACAGAAAGTCCACTCTTTATGTGGTCTTCTAATATGACATCGATGGCAGAGTGGCACTGAGTATTATATTATATTATTATTTTGTATGAAACGGGTTTTTATTAGTCATTGTTGATGATTATTACAACCCGTGTGGGCAACCCTTTTTTAGAAGCATATTTTGTCCTATTTGTTGGAATTCTCTTTACATCCCGACAGCAATCGATAAATCGAATGCTCCGACAAAAAGAGAAAAGAAATCCGGTATCTGTGGCTACGGTCCAATCACTGAATTTGGCCCGAATGAAACGATGGAATGGCTTTCCTGTCTGCCTACCTACTAGTGCAGACATAACACGCGCCACAAACACATCGCAAAAGACTGCCTGAACTGCGATCAATTGTATCATTCCATGCGCCATGGTGGTTCTACGGTCACTGTGAGGTTAAACTAGGCTCACAAACTATTGATCATAAACATCTATTGATTCTATTTATATGGCTGCTTTCATTACGAAGGTAATGAAAGCATATTCCGGTATTTTCTTTACAGCATGTCCTGAGTAAGAGGTTAGGAAAAGGCCACCCTTGTTTTGTTACATATAATAATAACTTGTTACATAACTTTGTTACTTAAGGTAAGGAAAAGGCCACCCTTGTTTTGTTACATATAATAACTTGTTACATAACTTTGTTACTTAAGGTAAGGAAAAGGCCACCCTTGTTTTGTTACATATAATAACTTGTTACATAACTTTGTTACTTAAGGTAAGGAAAAGGCCACCCTTGTTTTGTTACATATAATAATAACTTGTTACATAACTTTGTTACTTAAGGTAAGGAAAAGGCCACCCTTGTTTTGTTACATATAATAATAACTTGTTACATAACTTTGTTACTTAAGGTAAGGAAAAGGCCACCCTTGTTTTGTTACATATAATAACTTGTTACATAACTTTGTTACTTAAGGTAAGGAAAAGGCCACCCTTTACATATAAATCATAATCTGACTTGACCTGAAGGACTGTGCTAAGGTTGTTAGGTTGCAGATGAGTCAAGTCCTCCGATTTTGATCAGTCATTGATGTGCTTTCCAATAGAGCGCTGGTTGGGGAAACCAAGTAGTGCATGTCGGTACTGGCACAACAATTAAACAATCGTTTCCTTTTGACGGACAATGACTTCAAGTCTACGCTGGGCGCAGGGAAGTGCTGCCCAGCTCACGCGTGCACTCTGCACTGCGTTCCACTCTGCACTGCGTTCCACTCCGCTTCTGATCACACGCCCCCTCGAGACGCCGCCAAGTTACGCATTCGGATGCCTCATTTTCACGCACCGATAACACTTGCTTCGAATTTGACATTTGAACTTACTTGCGTACTTGTAATTTATATATCACCATTCACTTTGAATTGTACCTAGTTATTTTTCTTTCGTTCGATTTCTAAACTGCTTTGGCAATGACCGTTTACTTACATTTACTTATCAATTTTATTTCCATGCCAATAAAGCTCTAATTAAAAGAGGGGAAGAGGGAGACACACAGAAAGACAGAGTTGGGGACTGGACAAGAGAACGGGAGAGCGAGGAAGACAGAGGGAATGGACAAGAGAACGGGAGAGAGAGAAGACAGAGGGAATGGACAAGAGAACGGGAGAGAGGGGAAGACAGAGGGAATGGACAAGAGAACGGGAGAGAGAGGAAGACAGAGGGAATGGACAAGAGAACGGGAGAGAGAGGAAGACAGAGGGAATGGACAAGAGAACGGGAGAGAGAGGAAGACAGAGGGAATGGACAAGAGAACGGGAGAGAGAGAAGACAGAGGGAATGGAAAAGAGAACGGGAGAGAGAGGAAGACAGAGGGAATGGACAAGAGAACGGGAGAGAGAGGAAGACAGAGGGAATGGATGAGAGAATGATTGCGAGAGGGAAAGACAGACAGATCAAAGGACAGGGCGACCGACAGAGGGAGAGAAAGTTAGGAGGGATTCCAATCTGACTGAATTTTCAATCAAATGTGGCATCACTATTCATGAATGATCAAACAGCATGGTACACACACACACACAAACACCCACCCACCCCCACCCCCATTGGCTCCCTGCGTATTCGGCTGTTGCCAAACCTGAGGTAAGTGGTACCATGGGTGGCTCATAATGAAAGACAAAAACGAGGAGCGAGGATGGACCGACACACAGACAGACTGATAGATGGCGAGAAGGGGAGGAACAGGGGAGAGCTGGCTGAGGCTTGGCGCATGTGGCCAGAGGAGCTGCCAGGAGAGCAGAGAGGGGCTAATAAGACTAAAGAGGGAGTGGGCTGGAGTGGGATTGGGGTCTGGCAGCACTGGAACACAAAGTCCTCCATGTTGAGCAGAGAGCTGCTGCTGCTGCGCATGTGTGTGTGTGTGTGTGTGTGTGTGTGTGTGTGTGTGTGTGTGTGTGTGTGTGTGTGTGTGTGTGTGTGTGTGTGTGTGTGTGTGTGTGTGTGTGTGTGTGTGTGTGTGTGTGTGTGTGTGTGTGTGTGTGTGTGTGTGTGTGTGTGTGTGTGTGTGTGTGGGCAGGTACCTCAACAATAGGTACAACTTCAACGGCTGCCGACAGAAACGTATAATTACTTCCCAACGCCTACTAGACGGCCAGCGAACCAAAACAATGAACAACAAGAGGACTTCAGGCGTAGATTACCATGCAGAACAGTGACCTGTCCCCTTGTTTTTGCAGTAGCATGGAGAGATGGCATTGATAAGTGTCACGGAAGGAAAGGGGGAGAACCAAAGCGCAACGGCGAAAGCAAAACAGACTAAGAAAAACAAGGACAGAGAGAAAGGGAGCGACCGCGTGAGAGCAAAAACGGAGAGCGAGAAAGAGAGAGAAAGAGCTAGAGACAAAGTGTGGAGGCAAGGAGGGGCTGACATCGTTGTTATGCATCATCTCATACACACGGCAGCTCGCCCGCCTGCATAGAAGTTGGAAATATGGCTTAGCCCATGCGGCTACGGTGGTTATTATAATGCCCCATATGGTCTGGGGACCGCTAGAGACCCGCGGCAGTACTTCAGCGTCGCACGACGCTTGTGCGCGGTAATTGAAGAACGCGGACGCCGGAGGACTGTCCGCGTGCGGAGCGGTCACTTCCCACAGCTAGCGTTTCTATAATGAGCTCCACCGTCCGCCCTCATTCACCTTAGCCCAAAGACGGACGGAGCACGGCCCACAGAGCCATGCTACTTTAGGGAGAGCGAGCCAAAAGAGGGGGGGGGGGGGGGGGGGGTGAGAGACAGAAGGGGGGGGGGAGAGTAACAGAATGCAAAGAAAACACAAGAAGGAGCGACACAAAGTGTAGACTGTTGAAAACAATCTGAGCGAGAGCGATGGCTAGACCAAGAGAGGGTGCACAAAAATAGCATTCGTAAGAGGCCCAAGAGAGATAGCAGTAGATTAGAGATTTCATAACAGAGAAAACTGATGAAAAGAGTATGAGAGATGATTTTTTTTTCTATAATTCAAGTAGGAGACAAAGGGAACGTCAGAGCAAATCGAAAGAGTACGTGGAGGAGGAGGGAGAGGGTGAGCAGAAAAGTGAGGAGATGAGTGAGGAGGAGGAAAGGGAGAGGAAGGGCAAGAGAAGAGCAGGAGGAGGAGGAGGAGGAGGAGGAGGCCCGGAACAGAGCCCGTTAAGACTCTCTCCCTGAGTCCACGACGCCTCCACACCGAGGACATTAACTTAATAGTCTTAATCCAAAAGTCTGGGAGAGAATGGAAGAACAGAGAGAAAGGAGAGCGCAAGAGTGAGAGCGAGGGTGAGAGAAAGAGGGCTCAGGGGAGCAGCTATCCCTGAATACTTTGTCTCAGCTAAAAAGGTTTTGATGGATTTTATTCTATGTTTTATTTTATTTTACACAACAGAATAGGTAACCAGAGGAATCCAATCAAAGGGAACCATACAGGCAAGGATAGCCCTGCAGACTGCGTTAAAAGTAGTACGATATTAACATTGGAACAGAGTCATTTTACCTGCAATACATGGATGATTCAACTCACAGCCACTGTAGCACTAGCACTTAAAAAAACAAAGGCCATTTACATGATTAGACCCTTCTTAATAACCATTTGGCCCAAGTTTGATATGGTTTATTTGGGCTTGGTCGCTCCGATCAGATCGTTGTGGCTAATATCAGAGGCCTGCTGTGAAAAAAAGCCAAACCAATATTAGGGCTGTGACTGCATTTAAATAGTAATGGTTATTGTTGCCGTATAAGAGGCCTCTCAATAATAGTTCAAATATAAAATCCCATTAGTCAAATTAAAATTACGTTCAAGCAACCATGTGACTGACTGACTAAGCAGACTTGTCTTCCATAAACATTAGCTTAGATCCAGCATAAATATATATGATCTGGGGAATCATTTTCACATGTCCAAATGCCCGGCAACTGAGCCGACTGAAATAATTTTTAAGAAAAAGCAGTGGATTAAAAAAAACGCTAACAAAATAAAAAACACAGATGCACCGGTCTGAGGCCCCAGCAGAAGGATGGGGCCCTATCACTGGCTAGTAAATATAAGAACCAGAGCTCAATCGGTGGACAAATTAAACAGAAGCAGCATTTATTGTCAGCGGTGACTCATACATAAATAAAACAGAGGAAGTAGGGCACTGCTGGGCTACATCTGCTCTCCATCCATTCACGCAGAGTCAAAAGCCAGTCTATATCCGATCTGGCCAACCAACAGACGTGGATGCTCCCTTTCAGCTCATGCATCTTTTCATTTAAAGCGCATACAATGCTGAGCAAAGGGACCTCAGCCTCAATACAGATGTGCGCCCAAAAATGCACATCTGGGATGTGCATGTCCTGTACTGCCTCCACTGCACTGAGCACGGTAGGGCAAGTCAAAGATAAGCATGTAGCATTTAGTCATTTTATCAGACGCTTTAAAGAGGAGGCACTTTGGCGTCACGAAAACGCCGCTACCTGCGTTCGAAGCAGAGTGGAACGTTCACGTAGTGTTTTGGAGAGACTGGCAAAAACATAGGGTTTGACTCCTGTTTTCTCTCAATTAAGGCCTTATTTCAAGTGACGGTGATAAAAAGGCATGGATGACTATGCTGACGATCCTACAAGACATGTTTATGGGGAACACAACCAACTCATTCCAGCACCTGCGGCAGAGGCATGCGGCGGAAGGGCAGGTGTGTGTGGCGCCGAGAGATGCAGATTGCCATCTCAAGCCACAAAGCGCCTGCAAAAAAAAGCAGGTTAACCTTGGCATCAGCCTTTTTAACAGTCATCCCTTGTGACAACAAAGGGCCCTGGTGGCAGGCGATCACAGATACGGTGACATATAACATCGCAAAAGATGTGGTAGAAAAGATAAAGGGGTTTATTAAGATGCTGCAAACGATGGACCCTATATTTTGGTGTTTTTAGTTTGTTTGGAGAGAAAAATGGTTTGGATCGAGAATTGGTCATTAGTTTAAAATTTTTAAATAATCAAGGTTTTATATTTAGGCCAAACTGATCTTTCAACTCTACTCCTATTGGAGCACATTAAACAACGTCACTGTCTCGACATAGTTGACGGAGTAGTCAAACAGGAATAGTATGTGCTTGTTACAAAAGTCACAAACAAATGTACATGGTTGTAAAGTGATCATTTAAATAAAAACACATTTTCAGAAGTACATCGCAACTATGACGCCAGTAGATACAATTTATGAGATCTAAAATAACCTCATATTTTGTTTTAAACAAAATGTCTTATATGGACTTCAACAAAGTAATCTATGCCACTTTGTCACTCAAATAAGAGCGTAACAGAGAAAACAGGTGTAAAACTCTTTAGACAGTGAAGGTGTCCTTATTTAATGGGACCCGATAGGAGCAGAGTTTAAAGATGAAAATAAAGACGGGACTTCTTGATTTTGTAATTACAAACAATTCCAACTAAAACAGGACATTAGAATCGGACTAAAAACACCTGCTCTATACGGTGGAGGAAAATAAAAAAGTATATTTGAGTTGATGAGCTCTGTTGCTGAAGATGGTTGAGGCCACTGTGCTGACGAGAGGAAGCGGTGACTGACCTTTTTGAAGATGCGGCGGTGGCTCTCCTGGTTCTTCTCGGCCTGCTTGCTGCTGGGCGGCCTCCTGGGGGAGAGCAGTGCCTGTGCCACCCTCAGGCTCTCCGCCAGAGAATCTGACAGAACAACACACGGAACATGAGGTCCTCCTCAGAACTTACACAACATGTACTCCTCGGTGGAGTCCACAACCGCAATGCACAAGAGAACAGACCCATGGGTTTGGAAAGTGGATGAAATCGGTCATCAATGAAATCCTAACTTGGGATTCAAAAGACGAGTTTGATGATTTTAGCACAGAAAGTACTCTGCCCTTGAGCAGTTATGTTTATAACTAATAATAATATCTGACCTTCTGCTATGCAAATACAAGCCAGCAGAGACCTTTCTACCTGGTTTACAGGATAGAAGGTGTCAGTTTAAAATGTGGATTTTGTAACAGGAAATGAACAGGAACAATGACTTAAAAATCTCTTCATCTCAGTTGATGAAAGCAGCCGATAATGTACAAAGTGGTACACACGTTTTCTTTTCTAGACAAGATAAGTATAACAGAAATACGTAAAAGAGACAGAGTGTGCACTTGATTACCGCTTGTTGCCAGGCGGCTACATTTTGAGGTACGGCGTTTGCTTAGAGGGTGGAGATGAAGCAGCGCAGCACAGGGTAACATGCGAGTCATTGTAAACATGCATTCGTCACAGCCAGCGCCTGAATACTCCCGACACAATGGGATGCCTCATTCGAGTTTTGGGAACACGTGGAACATTTTGAATCGTTGTTGTATAGAAGGGGACTCATGGGCAGCATAACAGGGGTCATAATGAAAGGCAGATGTATGGAACAAATACCATCCGTAAGTTAATATTGACTCGATTTAATGGTATGAATTATTAAAGACATAAGATAAGATGTACTTTATAAATCGACTGAGAATGAGACTAATGGTCAAGTTTCTTTTCCATTCAAAGATTTGAATGAATTTGGCTTTGTTAGTTTGTTGGCATCCGATTTGCAAATAATACAATGTTTGCATATGCATTAAGGTTTAGGTGAGCATTAACTTATGCTTGAGTTTATTGGGAATAGATGCTTTTCCAATGTCATTGTTATCTCCTTCGCGCCAGACGTGGCTTCAGCGTTCAAAACATGAAATAATAAGCTTTGCATTTCACACAGCGGGAAGCAGCTCGCTTCCTCAACACTGAGAATGTTTGCACAGTACATACTGGATTAGCGTGCCTATGCGGGCGCTTGTGTCGATGTGTGCGTCTATGTGTCCTGGTGTGCGATTGTGCTGCGGTGTAGACAACAGTTGGAAAGGTGATTTAAATAGACGTTTTGCGTACACTGGTAATAGTTAGTACGTGGCATTACCCTATTTTGGAATGGACTATGGTTATCCATCTTTGGATGCTGGTGCTCATGCGTTCTGAAGCACAGTGTGTTTGTATGTGACACATGCATGAATTTGAACAGTGAACGGACCGGGCGGCCGACCTACACGGTGAAATACAGACACTTAAGCCTGTATCAGCAGACGTAACAACAACAACAACAAATGTGCTCAACCTACGCTCGTGGCACTTCCCGATGCCCGTCTGGGCGGACAATGTCCTCGGTGCTTTATGTGTGTCCGTGCGAGCGGGGGACTGCGTGTGTTGATACTAACCGGTTCCCATACTTCTATCTGGCCGGCGGGTCTCTGGGGCTTTCTTCTCCTTAGCCTCCAGTTCCTCCAGGGCCCTCCATCTGTCGAAGGGATCGGGAGGGCTGTCCACGGGAGTTTCCATGGAGACCGGGGAATCGGCCCTAGCGAGCGCCATGGCACTCTTGGCCTTCTTCCTCTTTTTGGGAAGCTTGGCGTCCGCGCCGCGGTCCTCGTCGCGGTCGTCATCGCTGTTGCTCATGTCGTCAAAGCCAAAGTATTTGATTTTGTAGCTGGAGCTGCCTGCTGGTTGGTCGGTGACGTCGTCTCCCTGCTGGGCGTCGGGATCGTCAAACCCAAACAGGTCCTTCTTGGCGTCTTTCTTCACTTTGCTCTGGGCGGGCCTCACCCTGCAGGAGGAAACACGACCGTGTCATTACAATACCGCTTTGGCGTCCCTCCTTTCCAAGGCTGGAGGTATTTCTCTAACTAGGGATCAAGAACACCCAGGTTAAAAACATCCACGCTTTTTTTGTACAGAGTTTGCTAGCCACTGTGGCTGGTAGACAGTAGGGCTGGACCCCAATATTAGACTATTCTGATGTTCGTTCGTTGGGTAGGTATTCGGTTTTCAATTTTGGGGTTCTGATACGTTTTTGCTCAATGTAGGCCATCAATAAAAAAGACATTTTGTCAGCACATGCTTGTACTATATTTATGCTTTTTAACTGCACTGTTAAAATGTGGAAATATCTACCATCTCAACCGGGGCGCTTGCCATCCCTCTCACAGCAGTGATCGTTAAGTCACCAGTTCACCTTGCTCGTTAAGGAAGACCAAATGCCAAAGACCTCCGCTGTGTGGGTACACTTTAAAAACGGTGTCAAATATGCGATTTGAAACCTACCACGGTAGCGCAACATTGAAAAGCCACCCGAGTGCTGTAAGTGTAGTACGCTTTAGTTTGACGGTGTAAAAAACCGAGACCGTACTAGCTAGCAAACTTAGCTTAATGTTTGTTGTCCACTCCAGTCGCTGCTGTTTTTATCCGCCGTTCAAACAGTAACGTTAGACATGATAAAAAACATTCACTTACTATGCTTGGAAAATAGCTGCAACTGATCCGAATATAAATAAAAGATAAAAAGGCGTAATGTGGGAACATCTGGGGCTAAGGCAATTATTGGCATAGACGTAGAGTAGCCCAGTCTAATAATATATCTTCGGCATCGCAGCCATCAACTGCCTCAACCACACCCAGAACTACACAGCAGACCGTACGGTTCCAAACACAGATAAAGGAGAAACGAAAGAGAGATAATGGATGCCATAGTAGAGTTCATCGCTATGGATACAAGACCCATTAATGTAGTCGAAGGCAAAAGGCTTCAGAAAATGTATGAAAAATATGCACCCCGACTACGCTGTCCCAAAACGCTTCAGTATTTCACACGCCCGGTCTCTGAAGTACAGCGATCCGCGAGAACAAATTATAACTTGTGAAAACCTCGACTGCCTTGAGTTTCACAATTGGGCATTTGGACCTCAGTGAGTATGGAGGCGTACATGGCAGTCACCTGTCACTTTATAACTCAGGAGTGGGAACTCTGTGCCTTCGTATTGGGAACCAAATGAATGGAGGCGACCCATACACAAGTCAACATTGCACAACAGCTTGGAGAGGCGGCGGACGCCTTCGCCACTCCAACTGACAAGCGAGTAGCCGTTGTTCACGACAATGAAGAAAGCACAATATGAAACTGCACTGAGAGACGCTGAAGAAAGAACCGGAGAAACAGGGCAACGTTCAAGGAGACTACTGCTCAGGACACACGCTAAAGCTGTGCATAAATACCGCTCTAAAATAGGACAGAATACGTTGCAGTTTCAGCTACTAGAAAAAAAAATATGCAAAGGCGACAGCTGCCTTGAAAGAGGAAAAAAAGGCAGCAGAACATTGTAGAGCACAAACTCATTCAAGAAGTCGCTACTCGCTGGAACGCTACATGTGAAATGCCTTGACCAACTGGTGGAGCAACGATGGCCAGTGACAGCTGTTTTTGTCAGATTCCAGCATCACGAAGAAAGGAGATTGCGCCCCTGGACCTGACAGCAGACCAGCGGAAACTGGCACAGGAGACAGCAGAAGTGCTGGGGGGGCCCCTAACCACGCTCACAGAACTGCTTTCACAGGAGGAGAACTTGTTGTCTGCAGCAGTGCCCAATGCTCTTCCAACCTGAAGAAACGCCACCCAACACCAGAGGAGGGTGACAGCCCCGCTATCAGAGAAATGAAGAAGACCCCCGTCACGGCGATCCACAGCAGATGACTACCTCCTTTCCTCAGCGCTGGGGCCAGTGATTCAAGCAACTGAAATTCTTCGAGAAAGGGAAGAAGAACCCCGTCTACATTGAGGTTGGACTAATATATCGATTTAAGCACTTTATCTTGTGCACGACGCATCTACAGATTTGACTCTTAAAACGCTCTTTGATTTTCAGGTCGTCCGCCTGGCTGAAGTTCTGCACCAGCGACAAATGTTATTATATATCGCAAATGATAATAACAAAGCCATGCTGAAGAAAATGAAAGATAACACTTTCAACATTAAGAAAACACCATTTTAACTCAAAGTGAAGCTAAACCAAACCTCTACTTAAAACGACACAATCTACTGGAACTACAATGATGTGTATTCACATAAAGTGTGAATAGTTCAATTTGTCTTGGCAATTTAAAGTAAAACACAAAATCAAGGCAGAGAAAGGCTCAGGAACATGTGTTTTACAGATTGAAAAAGCAAAGCAAAGGCAATTTGTTTAGCACGCCTTGTGAATGCAAAAAATGATGCAAATGCTAAACGCTTGTGTTGAAAATGCTAACTTGTTGTCATTCGTTCATATAACCCACTTCTAATTGAATATTCAGTAGTGAGTATAGAAAGCAGAAAAAGTAAGTTTGTTAGTCTTGCTGTGGTTAAGGTCAAATTTAGAATGTGTTATTTGCATAGCTGACATTTCAGATATTGTTAGCCATAACACGTGACCAAGCAATTTTCCGATGAAAGGTTTGGAGAGATGCGATAAGCGTGATTTAAAGTCAGACAGTAGACTAGCTCAAATCTGGGTGAACGGGGCCTTTCTCTTTCTTTTTTTTTTCTTTTTTGTTGCCAAAAATCGTGACTGTGGGCGAGGATCTGTTAGTGTGTAATTGGCCAATAGTGAGCACAAACACGGCAATCACTGGTAAACTTATCCCGGAGCCGCTGGGAAGACAAGCTCAAACCTCCTGTCCGACACCAAATCAAAACTGAGTAGACTGTAAAAACACACTTCATTATTAAAATCCTAATCTGAAAGCTCCTTCTTGCTTCTCACGATTGAGTTTATTTTATAATAATATCTCAACCAAACAAGGCGTAACAAGCCGCTATAACATAGCAGGACTGCCGGATCCCAGATAAGACACAGTGGCATACAAAGTCTTACCATGCTCATGTTTTGGGCTTTTTACAACAACGCTCGGCTACGGTTATTTGAGATTCAACTTGGAATAAACCAACCGTTAAAACAAAAAAAACAAAAAGATCCCGCTAAGTGCTTCTGTAACGTGCTCGTGTTTGCTGTACCTGGGTTTGGTCGCCTCCACTTCACTCTTCTTCCGTTGCCATCCTGCCTCCCCGAGATCAACAGCGCTGCCCGAGCTTGCGAGGCCACTACTGCCAACACCGCTACCGCCAACACCGCTACCGCCAACACCGCTACCGCCAACACCACCAACACCGCCGCCGCCACTAGAGGGCGCCCCGCCAGTGGTAAAGTCCTCCGCCACTCGCTCCTGAATGGTGACGTTGCACACCGACAGGCAGGAAGGGTGGAGCACGGTGAAGTCCCTGGACCGGCCCTTCCCACTGCCGCTAGGCTTGCTGCTGGTGTCGGACGGGTTCTTGGAGAGGCCGGCGCCAGACACACCGCCGGCGCCGGAGTCGGAGGACCTCCCGGCACCCTGCTTGTTGGGTCTCCTGTACGTCCGACAATTGGTGCTTCGGAGAAGCGAGGACGAGGAGGTCTGTGATTGGTCCTCCGACGGCTCGACGGGGACGTCCCAATCGCTGCCCAAGTCCTCGTGCCCACTGGGGCTCTGAGGTCGCGGGGGAGATGGGACCTTCTCCTTCTCCTCCTCCTCCTCCCTGGTCCGGCCCGACGCCAGGCCCACGCCGGTGCCCCCGCTTCGTCCCAGCGCGTAACCGCTAGTGGCGCTAACACTCGAAGCCCACTGCGTTGACGGGGGGTTGCGGGGGGCTTGGCTTTGCGAAGGAGAGGGGAGGCCCATGATGGCGTCCCAAGCGTCGTACGAGGAGGAGGAGGAGGAGTCCCCCTTGGACTCGGTCTTCAGCGTGGTGGTCAACGCCAGGGGCTTCTTGTCGCTCTCTGAGGCGTTCCGGTACCAGGAGTAGCTGTGCTGCTTCTCGGACGAGGCAGGAGAGGAGCTGTGCTTGGACTTGTTGCCTGCAGGCCAACAAGAGAGAGAGAGAGAGAGAGAGAGAGAGAGAGAGAGAGAGAGAGAGAGAGAGAGAGAGAGAGAGAGAGAGAGAGAGAGAGAGAGAGAGAGAGAGAGAGAGAGAGAGAGAGAGAGAGAGAGAGAGAGAGAGAGAGAGAGAGAGAGCAACGCATTACGGTCAAGGCTGCTCGATGTATCACCACGTAACAGGCTTAATAGACTAAAGGTAATCATTAGTTCATGAACATAGGTCATTGAACATGAGTCAAAGATCCACATGTTACTGCAATAATAACAATTACAAACATAATCAGGCCGATAAGATGGCCTTGCGGCCATCTCATATTATGAATTTACAAATTAAACGGCTACTAGTAACCAATGTGCTGGACATCTGTATTGCGCCAATCTTTACAGATTAAAACGGTTTTGTTAAGTCTTTTGAAAAAGAATTGCATTAGTCCTATAATAGAGTACATTTTTATTTATATAATTTATGTAACCCTCAAAAGAGAGAGAGCGAGAGTGTGTGTAAACTTGAAGTCTGTATTCATAAATATGTATTCAAGATATGCTCCTTTATCCTTTCAAAATATACTGCTCAAGAAAATAAAGGGAACACTTGGAGTTACATTGTGTTGTTTAAGTGTTCCCTTTATTTTTTTGAGCAGTATATAATGTACTAAATTAAAGTAAAAGACTACCATATTTTGAATAGATTGGATGATTAGTGCACATCACACGCTGACTGCATGTTTTCCTTTTCAACAGTATACCCTGTTGTGAGGATTTTTAAAAGCTCTATAAATAAGATGCTTGGGACTGCGTTTGATCCTGAAGCGCACAAACAAGTTCTCTTTATTCTGTACCATTTCAACAACTGTCAACCCAAAACAACGAACAAAGGTTTTCCAAGAAAGACAGCTTTAGAAAGGGCTTTGAGGGAAATCCTGCCTCCTCTGAAATATGTACAGTGGTAATGGTACCAAACCGCCCAAAATAAACAGTGATACAACCCTTTTGTATCACTTTGGTTAGTTGTAATGAAGAGGGTAGGATCTGTGTTCTCAAGTAAAGTAAGAATTATTCAAATATATCCAAACCAACATTCAGAATCCCTATAAAACATTTAAATCATCAAATATTTTAATTCATGATTTATGACAGGAGAATATGCTTAATATCCATTTTCTGCCAAATACTTTTGATATTTTAAACTTTTGGGAGGACGGCATCACGATAGGCTTGTGTATTACTGCAAAGACAATGATGTGACTAAAAATAAAAAAACATTTTTTAAGTGCGTTATAATTTTTTTACGATCGCTTTTAACCTTCTTACATAACAGGTGATGGGCCCCCTATAGCGCCACACACACACACACACACACACACACACACACACACACACACACACACACACACACACACACACACACACACACACACACACACACACACACACACACACACACACACACACACACACACACTTTGCAATCAGGAAAAACTCCATCTGTACACATCACCTCCTATACCTGTCTGAGCATCATGTTATGAAAACACTACAAACTAATGACAAACCCCTTCATGCAACCCCCAGGAACGGGCTTTTATGTTGAAGGAGCTTCACTCCCGGGCGCCTAGTGGGTCATTTTGTTAATTCTTTGTCTACTTTTCACTTCCCAATGAGAGGACCGAGTCAAAAACACTTAGCGCAGGCTACTGCCGGAAAATCTGCCTCTGGGAAAAACTTCCCATTACCCTACGCCTGTGTGTTCCTCATTATGTCTGCAAGAAAACTCACCAAAACAACAAATGAAGACCGTTTGACAAATCTGTTTTGCTGTGGCATTGGCACCACCAAAATAATACAAATACTTGTGTTGTTCAGCTAATCTGGATTTTGTGTGTTCATGGTGCTAGGCCTTCTACATGCGGTTCATATGTGTGGATGATATATAAGTATTCAGAATCAGAAGAGTCAGAATTCAGACTGGTAGCTACTCACACCTGCCAACAGAAAAACAATCAGGTTTTGTAATCTGTTACTTATTACATTGATTATTTTAAACCAATTTATGTTTCGCTTGTAGTAGAGCTGGCCCAAATACATAATTTCAAGCTTTGAATATTTGTTAAGTTTCAAACGAGAAAGAAAATAAGTCCATTCATAGTGCGTATCTTTCTCTGCCTGTAACGTAGCAGGCAGAGACCAGTGCTGCAGAATCAAGTTTTTTTTCAACTGATCGTTTTCTAAAGTGGTTCAGTTGGTTAAACAAAAGGTGTTCTTTAAACACCTCAAAATAGCAAAGCAACAATATCACGTCAGTGGTTTTCAGATCCACTCATCAGTCCGGCATGGTTACAGCAGAGCTTCCTGCTTCCAATCATCACTGAGCAAATAGGTGGTTTCAACAATGAGCGGTTTCGAATAAATTTCACGGCAGGGCTAGCGCCATTTACCCGGTGATGAATCACACAGGCGCTATTGTGGGGGATGGCTCGCCATGAAGGGAAAAACATCGCTAGCTGTTCTGTTCATGTTGACTAAATAACCGAACCCACATAAGACTAGACGGCAGCTGTCAAAGTGCTACCGGAATATTCAAATAATGTTTGAATAGCCAAAACTAACCAATGTTCATTCGGTCGTCCCGTATTTGGCCATTCTGATGATGGCTGCTGTTAACCTCAACTGGAGCGTTCTCTGACGTCTAGCACCCTTACATATATATTTTATCATTGGGATATTCTGACGAAATGTAACCTAGCCTTCTACCTTCAGTTCCCAAATATGCATAGACATAAAAAAAAAAAAACATATGTATTTACATTTTTGGATTAGAAAAAACAAATATCCGACTAATCTGGCTAAGCACTAGCTTGTAGATGTGTCCACTCTGGCAGGTAAAGACACAATTCTTAAAGTTAAGGCTGAACCCTGATTGGCAGGCAACATGCATCCATGTAAACACAGCTATGCAAATTGTTTCATTCACATAGCTGTGGACAATGACAAAAACTCGTAACGCAATGCTATTTCAAATGTATTATAAATGTATTATCATAAAGAGAAGACCAGCTAGAGAGCATCTTGTAATAAGATATGATCAGGTCTCGATTGGGAAGGTGAAAAGGCCCGCTGTGTGTTGCAGGCAGTCCCCTGCCTGTGTGCACATATTATGCTATTGGCTGAAATGTAGAGGAGGACGCAACAGGTTTGATTTAGGCCTATAGATTAAAAACGAATAAACCTATTTATTGTTAGATTTAGTCAAAGTTAGAAAAAGAGCCAACAAGGTGAGCAGCTCCATTTTAAATGTAGCGTGTAGCCTGTGATATGATACTTTTGCGACCGTAGCCATTTATTTTGTTAAAAAATAAGAGTATATTTAAAGAGTAAAAAAAAGAGCCACCCCAAGTACTTTTGTCCTCTCTAAAACCTAGAGAAAAAGAGTGAGAAATTCACACAATTGCTGAGAAAAAGCGATGACTGCAGCGAGTTGGAGGTGTGAGGTGCCAACTTTAGAACAGTCTATTTTGGCAACATTGTGGGACTTTCAAACTACAAGGCCCTTCTTGGAAAGTAAGTGCACGGTTTTACCACCACCCTTCAGTCAACTCATTTCCATTGCTGAATTTCCTTTTCTGAAATATTGAAATGCTGGTTCCACTGTTTTGTTTTCACTCTTTGGCTTGTCCCATCCAAAGCATAAAAAAGTGTTTATGGTTGGTGCACTAACCCCCCCCCCCCCCCCCCCCCCCCCCCCCCCGCTAGACTGGGCACACAAGCGTCGCATCGAGCCGCAAGGAAACGCTCCCACTCTATTTGAGCAAATCTATCTAAATCTACAAAATAGATTTGAACTCCATTTTGTACGTGCATCGACACGTCCCTTTATGAATAAACTGTGCTTTCGAAAAAAGTACTTATGTGTGTGTCTCAATTAATTAAATAAACAATGTATAGATTAGTAGTTGTAGTTGCATATTGCCAGGGGGAAAGCGCATTGCGTTGTAGTTCGGCTACACCATCGGGCGGGGGTTGCACCATGATCCCACTGTGCGGATAGTGTGGCACCCCCATATCATATACAACGAAATAACTGTAGTTATATAGGCCTCAACCCTGTGTCCCTCTACAGTCTATGCACCTCTTGTTTACGTCGCATCTTCTCGCTAGTTTCGATTTGCGATCGTGGACGAGGCGCGGTTGATGGTCGAGGTAGAGAAATGCAGCGGGTTGTACGACCCCAGACGTTGTTTTTGCACAAGGACAATTTAAAGAAAGAGAACGGTCATTGTGGAGCTTCAGGTGAGTTCGGTTGGAAGTTCGCCAGTGGAAAACACTGGCCCGTTAAATGAATAAACATGTACTGTATGCACAACCCACTTGTGATTGTTCGACACAACAATGGAAAACCATACATAGCCGAGCACTTCTTGTCGTTTGTTCTACATTCTCCTATATGCTCTCTTGCTCCCGACACAACGCTGTGAGGGGTCTGGTAGAGAAGGTCTGGTACGTCGCAACGCTTTCATGCTCAGTGTAGATCCCGGGCTGAACTCAAATGTGTCACTGACCAAAACGAAACCAAAAGAGCAAAGACCGTGATATTCAGGACTTGACATATAACAAGCAAGTCTAAGAAGTAAAATGTGACTTATCCAGCTATGTGTACAGTGCTCAATTTTGAATATGTGCTCAACATCTAATTTGCACTGACAAAAGTATGGCAAAAAAATGGTCTTGTTGAAATGGCGGTTAACTGTGGAATGTTGAAATGTGGGAAAATGCTCAATGTACTAACTGCCGGGGTTCAAGGCCAATTACTAGCAGGTAAAAAAGGTACCATGACGGTGCTGACTAATATAACTACTACTAAAGCACAACTTCATGTGTACTTCAATTGACAGACTACTGCACCATTATAACACTGTAGCAAATCGTAGAAATCCCCAACATTTCAATAATAAAATTGTCAAATATAACGTCAAGAAGAAACTGATTTGGAAAGCCCAACCGCCATCTCATCGACCATTTTACATTTAGATTTTGTCGTTTATCAGATGCTTTTATCGAAAGCAAATTGCAGTGAATTCCACTACAGGTCATTAAGGAGCAGGTAGGATTCGGGCACCTTGCTCAAGGTTGCCTACACGGCTTTGGACCTGGGGAAAGGAACCCAGTGTTTCCCCTATGATTGTACAGCAAGAGCCCCCGCCAGGTGCCAGGTAAAAAGAAAGAAATCCCCCACCCCCCCAAAAAAAAAAATCAAATGCACAGTCCAAACCTCAACGAGTACTAGTGTATTTGTTTTGTAGGGGCTTTTGTTTTACCAATGTAAACAGATCGAAAGTATGTTTAATCTGTATTATATACTGTCTATGTCAAGTTCGCTGAACCTGTATTACAGTATATACAGTCTATGCGACTAGAGCTCCACTGGCTACACAGTTCTTTACCTGCCTTCTAGTGTTGTAGAGCTAGTGGGATACACTTCTAAACAGCGATTTCAATCCATTGGGAACATTTTGAAACGCAAGACGTCAACGGTTCAATTGCATTTTGGTTAGGCTATTGTTTAGTCGAGGGTACTTTTGTAATTCACCTATAGTGCTGCTGCCCAAACCGTCTTCCGGGCATGTATACACCACTAGACACACAGGACTCATTCAGGTGATCAAGTCTTTAGCTCGGCGCATCCCATCGCTGTAATTCAGAGCGTGAACACCTGTTGAATGTCGAATATCTTTCCAACAAAAACCCATTTGGTCAGCTTTCATTCATCGTCATCAGCTACCACGAGTAGAATATATTTATGTGGGAATCACTTATGTGGACGGTAAAGTTATAAAGTTACAACAACGTTCAACATGCTCATAAAGTTATTTTTTGTATGATGGTTTTGACCACAGATAACAGCGCTCGGCTACCCCCACGTAACATTTTCTACAGCTGTTTGGGTAGTCGCAAGTTAACGTTATGTTACCTACCGCTGTGATTTTAGTTTGATATTCGACATTCGACTTTTATTTGCAAAACACAAAAGTGCCTTGAAAGGAGGACCGAATTCTTGCAGATTAGTGTTGTTGTAAAGATTGGACATTTGGCGATATTTCACACTCATAGTTCGCTGAGTATCACAAACAATTTTTATGATATTACAAATAAACGGCTTTGAATATCAAGCTGTGATGCTTTTTTCTTGCGGATGTTTAGGGATTGTCTACAAAGTGCATGCAGCAATATGTTACACTGCAATCTCATCGAAATTACAGCATGCAAAATATTTTTATACATTTTCTTGTGATCAGAAGCGTCCCTTTAATTTCCCCATCCACACAAACAACAATGGGTATCAATATTTTAGTGATCAATAACATTGATTGGATATATAACATTGATTGGTTGTGCCACAAAACACTTTTATAATCATTACAAACCTTGCCCAACTTTCACATTCCTTTTTTTCCCCAATATCACCTTATTTTGAGCTAAGTTATAATATGTGGTGTGAATATGTTGTATGTGGTCGCTTGTATTTTCAATAACTCCCTCAATTTGGATTAGATTGGCCTCAAAACACTCATATCATCAATCATATCCCTACCCTTGAAGTTTCATTAGAATATAATGACATAATGTGACGGGAATACAACTTGAAACATTAACTCATCCGTGAACATGATTTCTGCCTGAGTAACGTCAGAGAGATTCACAAAGATGTTATCAACATCACCGGGCCTGCTGCTCCATCCCAGAGGAAACATGGATTAAACCCAGTACCTTTAAGATGGAAGGTGAACCCCCTAAGCCACAATCCTCTCCCCATCTCATTTCCAACATCATACCTGTAGTGGAGGAGGTGGTGGTGGTGGTGGTGGTGGTATTGAAGAAGACTGCAGTGTTCTCCAAGACCCTCGGCTGACTCCGGTCACTGCTCAACACTGCTGAGGTTCCCTTACTTAGCGCAGAGGACAGGGACCAGCCCTGGTGGGTGGTGGAGGACTTGCTTGAGGTATCCGGGGAGAAGCCGGGCCTCTCAGCCTGGGGAGGCTCAGCGGAGGCGGGCTTGGCCGGGGACGGCTTGCTGCCTGCTCGGGAGGACACCGGTTTGGACTCGTCGTCGCTGTCGAAACCATATGGATCCTCCGAGCTCCCGTCAGTCAGGCGAGGCCGCTTGTGGACGTCCCGCATAGCGCCCCTGCCAGCAGCGCTGGCAGGGGCGACACGCTTGGAGCTCACTTTGGCTTTGTAGGTGGTCTCCCCCCATTTTGTGCTGAGGGTGGCTCTCTTGTTGGACAGTACCTCATCAAACTTGGACGTCCCCTCCCCTCCCTTCCGACTGTAGGTTTTACCAAATCTGGATGTCATTGTTGTTGCCTATGAATCATATTTTCTGAAATAAAAGTACAAAACCACATTAGAATCCAATGTAAATTCAAGGCAATGGAGTTACTATCTCCATTGTCAATATTGATTATTTCCCCCAACACACTAGTGAAGCCTAAAATCAAAATCTGTCTGAAATGACCGTATTAGTCAGGGTTAAGCAAATCCCCCGCATGCATATCGTTGGTTGGAATGGAGATCGACCCAAAACGTCTAACACACTTGCCCTGTTAACCTAGCATAACATCTCATCCACTTGCCCCATAAGCATAGCATAACGGTTCGTCAACTTGCCCTGTTAGCCTAGCATAACGTCTCGCCCATTTACGATGTTAGCCTAGCATAGCATAACGTCTCGTCCACTTGCCCTGTTAGCCTAGCATAACAAGGCCACACCGACCCCGTTAAATTAGCCCACTATGGAGCAACAAAGCAGAGCTAACTCAACGATATTCGGTCGCACCTCCATCAAAACAAAGAATTGTAATTAAACATCCGTAAATGCGATAACTTCAACGTAAAATGTTTAGCGGTAAACGCACTCAATGGTTACCGGGGGAGCAAGTCAGTTAGCATGGAGCTAAGCATTAGCATCTCACAACAACAACAGACGAGACAATCACGGCATGAATAAAGCTGTGGCCGTTCGTGTAGATTATGTAAAAATCGCATTGCATATAGCAAATAGGTGAACTTACATGGGGCTCATAAAGACCATACGGCACAGAACAGAGGAGGCGGCCGCTTTGCCACAGCCCCGGGCCTGGCTTCAGCTCCTCTAAAAATATAAACAAGGCGAACTGTCAACGGTCACTTCAAAACAGTGACCCACAAACACCACCACGAAAAACGTGGTTTCTGTTTATTGGGATCAATGTGACAATTTTGCCCGGTCCCCCCCCCCCAAGACGGTGATATGTTTTATATTCTAAAGCAGACTCGATTGTCTCTTCTGTGTTAAGACGAGAGCTTCCATTGGTTTCCCCCTCCTTGTAGTTGTCACTGGTGCGTTTGAAGCTATCACGTAAAATGCGGAACTTTGAGAATCTACAACCACATTCTTACCGGCTCTTCTAATTTGGGTACATTTATTTTAATAACATAACCCAAAACCTAACGTTTTCCCTTTCAGGTAGTAATTATATATAGGGTTTTAAATAACTGATCTCGGATTTTGATTATACTTATTGTTTTGGATTGTAGATCGACCGGTAGTAATATATGTGTCATATTCAGCCTCACCATTGGAACATTTTCCACTTATTGTTAAGAATATATATGTATACTTACTTTGTGGGTTGTTTTTATAAAAATAAAAAAAAGCCAGTGGTTAGTAACCAGTTTCAATAGAATTTGCATTGTCCATTTTTTGGGTGACCTGAATACGCCATAACGGCACTTGTCATCTCTCTGCAAAAGACCGCATCCAACCCGTGCATGTATGATCCAACCAATCACCGAGACAAACTTTTAAGTGTGGGGGACATTAGTGGCAGTATTCTTGGCTGTAATAGGTGGAAATAATGTAGGCTTGGAGAAAAAGTTATAATATAGAAGGTTTAGGATTGCATATTGCTTTTGGATTGTATACCAGTAAAATTCGGATTGTATGTTGGCCTAATTTAAAACTTAGTTTCAGGCTATTGAGCATTTTTTGATAAACATCATGCAAATGATGAAATGTGAGATAAGTTGACGTTTCCTTTTAAGTTAAAGTTAGTAGCAGCCTACCTTTTAATAATGAAACAGAACTGTCACAGTATGTAGTCGTCACCAGTGAGCATATTTTATTGTGTGTGTGTGTGCGTGTGTGTGCGTGTGTGCGTGCATGTGCGTATAGGCATGCATATGTGTGTGTGTTTATCTTTTCTAACTATACACTATTTGTGGTATTCATTTTTGAGAACAGCAACATCAAAGTGAAATCGTATTTCTCTCTTTATCGGGCACACAATGTTACGTATGCTTAACACACAGATTATCCCTCATACCAGGTGAGCCTGCGAGCGAGAGAGTAGCATGTAGTACCAAAAGGAGAAGCGTCCAGCTGCTGCTCCTCTTCTGCCAGAAGGCCCAAATGATCCCAGAGCTTGTTGACAAGCAGCGCTGCGATGATGGTCGTCTGTGCGGTGGTCGGTCGGTCGGTTGGTGGATCGGTTGGTGGCTGGGGCCAGACTGGCACCGATCCTGACCCCTTCAAAATCCCTGACCTGGAGGCGTTCGCCAGAGAGCTATACCACTGAGAGCTAAGCTGGCCGCTTTCACCCATGCCAAGTTCATCAACAACAACGACAACATCAAGCAGAAAACCTCCGCCAAGAGATTCATCTCCTCTTCGGAAGCCCCCTGGATATGGGGGGGTGTGTGTGTGTGGGTGGGGTGGGGGGGGGAATCCATCGGACGCGGTACAAAACAAAATGTTTTTCTCGAGGTCTGGTGGTTTCAGAGTGCCAGAGCGCTCGCACAACGTGGTGTTGAGACGCTGGCAGCAAGGGGTCTCTTGGTTGCACCTGGAGGGTCCGAGGGGAAGCCAGGAATCTTCCAGAAGGTTGGTTGGCACAGGATCGTTTGGCAATGGCTGGATCCTCCCCCCACCCCCCCCCCCCCCCTCCCCCCAAAAAAAAAAACAATTAGGTCTTTGACAGCGAGCATATATCAATCCTGGCACAGGAATATTCTGGAAAATATTCTGGAAGATGTGGCGAGATATGAATGGATGGAGAGAGAGAGAGAGAGAGAGAGAGAGAGAGAGAGAGCGAGAGAGAGAGAGAGAGAGAGCGAGCGAGAGAGAGAGAGAGAGAATAGATAGGATCAGTGAAAGAGGAGTAACACTGTTTTCTTTTTCAGTCATAGTCATCATAACATTCATTACATGTCAAAATATATAAATATATGCCATCTTTTCAGATTTATTTTTCAATGATTACTACTTGAAAATGGGACGAAATACGATTTTTCTTCTGGCCTCGTACAGTTAATGAATATTTGAGTTTCAAATATAATTCATGAAACTACCTTTTTGATTTTGAAAGAGTCGGAATGGACTCAAGACAATAAACCCCTATCTGCTCCTTAATTACCTGAATTGGAATTCACTGGGTATCGCTTTGGATAAAAGTTTCTGCTAATTGCATAGTTTCTTGTCTGGGATGAAAAAAGTAGGCCTACATCTTCACTTATATTCAATAGTAAAATTGTAACCAGAGTGTGGAGTGTCAATGGTTGATGGCTGGTTTAAGCAGCCTCACCTGGCCCACGTCAGACTGCTTGGACTCTGGGGCTGGGTGAGGCTGCACACCTGTTGTGCATTGACTGTCAATGTGCATAGGTTAAACCAGCCATCAGACAAACAAGACAGACAAAGAAAATTACTAGACAAGTAAAAAATATGAACTCAGGGTTGGCGATGTCAATAATCCTGGTGAGACATCTTTCTCTATAATTTACTAGCAGCCTAGAACACAGAGAGAGAAATGACCCAGCATTCCAATTTGCTTGTCTAATGATGCGGCTCTCCCTTCTGTTCCTTGAGATTCATTCTGATCAAACCTCAACCATCACACTGACATATTAACAGTTTCCCCACATAGACCACTGAGATTCACATAGCAGTACAAGTATGGAAGCTTAACGCAGCAATCCCGATATAAAAGCAAGATGGATTCAAACAGGAAATCAAAGATGTCAATGTAGTAAGATGTTGTACTTGGTCATAACATTCGAATGTGATGAGGATGATGTGATGTGTTCATGCAGATGATGTAGACAAGCGATGTAATGAATGCTGATGGTGGTGATGAAGCTGAAGAAGAGGATGAAGAAAATGAAGACGATGAAGACTGCAATGAGGATGAACGTTGCAACGATGACGGTGGTGATGATGATGATGATGATAGTGGTGGTGGTGGTGATGAAGAAGATGGAGATGATGATAATGAAGGCTAACAGGTTGCCAGGATTCAATAAAAGATTAAAAAAAATGTGGAGTGAGATGAAGGTTTGAGGGCTTTAGTGAACCACAGACAGGAAGACAGTTGGGTACGGATTCCCCCCCCCCCCCCCCCCCCCCCCCTCTAGGCCTGCAGCCAACCACATGGACCCTGCATGCAAGCAGCATGCACTGGGACCTGCGCCATCTCGTGTGTGTGTGTGTGTGTGTATGTGTGTGGTAGTAAAACGAGTCTGTACATGTGTGTTTGTGGACGTGTGTGTTTGTGTGTGTTTGTGAGAGAGAGAGAGATTGTGTCAGTATGTGTGTGTGTGTATGTGTGTGTTTGTGTGTCTATGTCTATGAATGTATGTTTGTGTGTGTGTATGTATTTGTGTATGTATTTGATTCTATATGAGTGTGTGTGTGTGTGCATGTGTGTCTCTGTGTGTATGTCTTTGTGTTTTTGTGTGTGTGTATGTGTGTGTGCGTGCATTTTGTTCATTTAGTGCCCATCGGTGCCAGTGTGTCACACATGTGTGAACAATGTGCACGTAGGGATGTGCGTGTGTAACATGAACAGCGGCCCGCAGGGCCGGCTGTCATAGGAGGGAAGGGATCTTTAACGTGGGGGTCTTCCTTTGTATGGAGGACAATGTGGATGTATTGAGGCTGCAGCCACCTGTAGAGACAGAGATATCTCACACTGAGACCATTCACTACACACCTCAGGAGAGGACGGATGGAGGGGTGGAGGGATGGGGGGGGTGGATGGAGGGGTGGAGGGATGGGGGGGTGGATGGAGGGGTGGAGAGATGGAGGGGTGGATGGAGGGGTGGAGGGATGGTGGGGTGGATGGAGGGTCGAGGGGTGGAGGGATGGTGGGGTGGATGGAGGGTCGAGGGGTGGAGGGATGGTGGGGGTGGATGGAGGGGTGGAGGGATGGAGGGGTGGATGGAGGGTCGAGGGGTGGAGGGATGGTGGGGTGGATGGAGGGTGGAGGGGTGGAGGGATGGTGGGGTGGATGGAGGGGTGGAGGGATGGAGGGGTGGATGGAGGGTCGAGGGGTGGAGGGATGGTGGGGTGGATGGAGAGGTGGAGGGATGGTGGGGTGGATGGAGGGTCGAGGAGTGGAGGGGTGGAGGGATGGAGGGGTGGAGGGATGGAGGGGTGGAGGGATGGAGGGGTGGACGGGTGGACGGGCGGAGGGATGGTGGGGTGGATGGAGGGGTGGATGGAGGGTCGAGGGGTGGAGGGATGGTGGGGTGGATGGAGAGGTGGAGGGATGGTGGGGTGGATGGAGGGTCGAGGAGTGGAGGGGTGGAGGGATGGAGGGGTGGACGGGTGGACGGGCGGAGGGATGGTGGGGTGGATGGAGGGGTGGATGGAGGGTCGAGGGGTGGAGGGATGGTGCTTGTGTTTTAGGTGCCAGTCAGAGATGCACACTACAGTCCCTTACCCGGCTTGCTGCTTATCAACAGTGTTATTCGATATTTTGTTATGTGACGTTCTCCTGCTACACCACTAGATGTCAGTGGTTGTCAAGTTAAATGCAATTTAAGAGGTTCTACGGTTCAAACCCGAAAATGAAACATTTGCTATTTCGATTCATCCATCCACCTATCCATCATCCAACCCTCTGTTTGGTATAAGACTGCAAAAAAAGGTTAACATTCTGGCTTAAAAGATTACTGTGCTTTATTATTCACTTTTAATTCACATTTTATTGTATTCGAATGAACATGAGTTTAAATAAACCTAATCCTAATCCCAGATGTTGTCTCATAAAGTTTAAATTAGCCATTTAGTGACAGTAACATTCATAAGGATTTTATATAATAGCATATTAAAAGATTACTTTATATGTTTATACATTTTTGCATTAAACATCCATACCTCTTCCAGCCAAGACATCCCACACACAACACATACACAAACAGAAACACACAAAACAAACAAGAGGTAATAGACTACCACCCTTATAAACTAGCTTGGTGGAGCTCACAGTGTCAAAAAGGAACTGACCCCATGGGCCCCAACATGAACGGAACAGGAAGTGCAGTTGCTCAGTGCTCAATGTATTTTCTGTTGGGCAGGGTGCCACCAAGGAAACTCTCAGATCCAGGCATTCTCGCACTCCTGACAAAGTGACAAAGCCATTGTACTCGTTGCTTGATAAAAACATGCACACATACACAAAGTAGAATGAAACTATAAGAGCATTATTATACAGATAGAATAAATAATATCCACTTTTTTCCTTTTAAAAGGCAGTCACTTAAGGCCTTTAATGTATTGTATTTCATCACAAATTCCCATATATTAACTGTTCTATTGAAATTTAATTTAAAGAAAAAATACATAGGTGTCTATTACCTGGACATGTCCTCTCTGTTCAGTTATTTTACACTAGCACAATTCTTGTTGCATTCTCTGTCTTTGACCTAAATTGGTCCAGTAGATCACATATTTTACCTCCAAAATATCGCCATATTATGCACTTTATCATAGTCAATGATTGATGCATTTTCATCAAGCAATGAGCTTTTTTTTTTGGTCACATAGGAGCAGGGCCCGGTAAACTACATTTCCCATCATCTCTTGCGGAGAAAGGAAGTAAAAAGTCAAACAAAAAAAAACCTCTCCCCGCCCTCCCCGGTCGCTCCTCCGGCGTTGCTGTGTAATCGCGGTGGAAATGGGCTGGAACAAACCTGGGCTCATCCACACAAGATCCTCTCGACTGCCAACACATACAACTCCTAAAGAGCCGAACTATTGTGAGTATCACACACACACACACACACACACGTACACACACACACACACACACACACACACACACACACACACACACACACACACACACACACACACACACACACACACACACACACACACACACACAATCTTGTGTTTTTGCCTCGTTTTTAAATAACGATCGGAACGGGAATAAATGGCATACCGACATTTGCGCGTATGGTGAAAACGCAAAGGTTAATCAAATTGAACCCATAAATAAATGACGGATGGTCACTCTGTGGCTACAATGGCATACGAAGGTCGATATAATGGCCCTGTTACAATCACCGCGTTTATTTATTAGGTACGATTTATTGCCGAGCAAATCCGACACATTTACGCGTTGCTCAACACTACCCAGCCCACTCCCCACTGGTGTATTGTAGCTCGGGTTAGAACAATAAGTGAGGGTAGCTAAGGCCTGGACTGTAACATTATCTCATAATGATATGATTAGGGACATTTATAGCCCAGCTATGCATACACGAATGCAGCGGGATACTGCGTTAGGCCTTCCTCACAGCACGGCAGTACAGTGGCCGCAGGGATGGTCAGCTTGGGTAACCCTGGGTGACCCCTTTAGCTGTCAGGTAGGCTAGAATTGGATGCAAATATCAGCATTGCCTTATATCCCCCCCCCCCCCCATTATGCCTGATGTATAATGAGTGTAGTAAGCATAAAAAAGCCTGGACACATACATCGATTTTCAAGTTTCAAGTTTTCTGTGAGGTTTAAAGAATAAACATGTGCAATCGTAACTCAAAATGTAACTTGTCTGAGCATGATACTGCCCATATAGGCCTACACAGTGTGTGTGTGTGTGTGTGTGTGGGTGTGTGTGTGTATACACCCCCCCCCCCCCCCCCCCCCCCCCCCCCCCACACACACACACACAGAGCAAATATTGGCCCCTGTCTTGCTTTGAACTGGACAGGAGCCTACACACCAAGGCCATCACCTATATGTGTTATGTTTGTATGATTAGGGGATAGGGTTACGTTATGATTAGGGTTATGTTAGACCCACACCTTCTCCATCAGCCCTTCACCTCCAAGCAAAACGAACAATCGTACTGCACCGGAAGATCCAGAGATTCCTGCAGTCCAACGTTGGAAATAAGATCTTTATCAATGGAGCAATGAACGTGTTATAAACGCAAAGATTGAGATATTAAGGGGTTGAGTTCCATGAACTTTTCTAAGGCAAATTAAAAGGATGGAACTCCTAGATGACATCATTTGCTCTAGATATTTTGTGATCAAAGCAAGAACATAATATTTATATACAAATTATTATTATTTATTTATTTATTTACCTCATTCTGTTTCTTCTATGACTATATTCCTAGTATGTATGCATATATGTAGACATGTATGTAGATGAAAATGCTGTGTCTATATGTTTCTTTTTCCTCATTTGTTCCTCGTTATGTTGGTTGTATTTGACAGGATTTCTTTGTGACTCGGTCTCCACCCCGTCCCCTCGTGGCTGTCCCCTGGTGATGCCCCCCGGTGCGTGGGAGCTGGGCAGGTCGGGGCCGTCGCCATGCCGTACGTGGATCGGTCCAATCGCATCTGCGGCTTCCTGGACATCGAGGAGAACGAGAGCAGCGGGCGCTTCCTGCGCCGATACTTCATCCTGGACACGCAGCAGGGCAACCTGCTCTGGTACATGGACAACCCGCAGGTGGGGACGTACTGGGTTCGATACCCCACACACACACACGCGCACGCACGCACGTGCACACGCACGCATGCACACGCATACACACGCGCGCGCGCACGCACACGCATACACATACACACACACGCATACACACACACGCACGCACACACACGCACACACACACACACACACAAGCACACACACGCACGCACACATGCACACACACGCACACACACACACACGCATACACACACACACGCACACACACACACACACACACACACACACACACACATGCACACACACAGTGTCTGTTGCATCCTTGAGCATGATGACCTTCTCCCCTTCATGACCTCGTCATTAATCATGTATCTGGATTCTCTGGAAGTCGCTCAATTGCTAGATAGTAAGCTGTATGTTAGCGGCATCAATCATTAATGCCGGCATCAATCAAGTGTTGCACTTGTTACACTAGTGTAACAAGCTCATTATCACTAATGTTACAATGAGCTTGTTATTAGCTTCGTTTTTCCAGCTTTACTTTTGTAATCACTAAATCAGAATAAAACATTAACATATGCATAAAAAGTGACTTTTATTACTTTTTTGCTCTGAAACAAAGAAATGTGGCACACTCTCCAAATAGTCATTATGTGTGCTCATTATATGGGTGCATGCATGCATTTGTGTGTATGTGTGCGCGTACCTGCATGCACATGTGTGTGTGTAAGTTAGTAAGTAAGCAAATACTGTTAATTGACATAGCCCCTTCCCGGCCACACAGAGGGCTTGACAGTAGTATCACAAAAAGGCTGGGAAACACACACATTAAACACAAAGCAGAACCAACACAGGGCTCCTAAAAAGCCTCTTTGTTTGCATGTTCCAAGAATGAACTCATGAAAGGTTGTAAAAAGCACTTTGTAGCGACACCCCCGTCAGCAGTGCAGTCAGCATCACTGGACTGTTAGTCAAAGTTTAACAGCTCACCCCCCCCCCCCCCCCCCCCCGCCTCATCGATAACCACGTAGCGAGTCAGTTGGTTCTGGAGCAGGGAGGGACTGGGCAAGAGTGGCATTTGTGGTTGTGTGGCTTCTAACTGTCAAAATATATCAAAAATACTATCTAATACAAATGTAAATGTGTAAACCGCTCCCTCTCTGTCCCTCCCTTGAAATAGGAAATCGTCCCAGACAGGTACATTTTCCTGCCTGTATCAGGGTATGGAAGGATAGTGTATTGGGTTGGAGGGTGTTTGACTTCCAGCCTACTGGAGGTTACTGGGTTTGATCCCCAATGTCCGCAACCTAAACTGTAGGCATCTTTGAGCAAGATGCCCTAACCTCTACCTGCTCCTCAATGACCTGTATCTCAATTCACTGAAATTCCCTTGGGATAAAAGTGTCTGACTGAATAGTAGTACTAAACAGTAGTTTATGTGTGTGTTTGAGACTGGATGCGTGTCTTGCCTGTCTGGCGATGGTTACTGACTATATAGATAAATGTGTTGTGTCTTCTTCTAAGCTGTCATTATGTTGTCAAGACAACAAGCTGTCATGTACATGCGATTTTATGTGTCTAGAATCTCAGGGAAGTGTCTCGAAAATAAACAACTTGGCACGGAGGGTAAAGAAATGTTATAGCTGAAAAAGAGAGCAGTAAAAGGCAGAAGAGAGAAACTAAACAACCAAAACGTCCTCCTCCTCTCTGCTCCCTCCCTGCTCCCCCCCTCTCGACATTGCTTCACCAATGGGAAGTGTTGCATTGCACGCAATTGTGATTGGCAGGCAAGATGTATTCCCCAGCACCAATCATGGAAAAGATCACCTGACTGGTCAGATTTCAATAAGATAAGCTAAACTTCCCCCACCAGGGAAATTCATTTGTAACAGCAGCTCAAGAGTAAAAGTAGATACCAAATACATTTTTAATAAAGATAAAAACGATATACAACCTTTCCCCTTGCACAGAATGCAAGCAGGACTTGAACAGGGTAGTTGCACAGTATGACTATAATTACACAGGATAATTGAATAACATGACACCTCTGCCTTTTAACAGTTTCATATCAATGCAGCCAACAGTTAAATACAACTATCGACCAGATGTTTCCTTGACAACACAAAAACAATTTGCTCAAAGCACAGCGGAACAATATTTTTATTTAAGTTGATTAGGTAGATAAAAAAACAATGATGTTATTGATTAAAGTAACTTATATCTAATCACTGTTGCTAACTGTGGCTTAAGCGGAATATACCACTTTGAGATGGAATATACCACTCCGAGATGGAATATACCACTCCGAGGTTGAATATACCACTCCTAGGTTGAATATTCCTTTCCAAGGTGTCCCGTTACTGGAAAATAATGTACCACCGGAGTGGTGATGCTTACCATTGCTGAAGTAAATTATTTTTGAATAATGTTGTGCTTATGCCTTAAGTATTAGTACCAACAGAACCATTATAAATTTCCACCAACACTCCGATCTCATTAAATGGGGTAATTAGCAGGTAATCTACTGGCTAAACTTTTTACCACAGTACAGGCGCTCCAGAGGTCCAATTTGTGTGTGAGTGTGTGTGTGTGTGTGTGTGTGTGTGTGTGTGTGTGCGTGTGCGTGTGTGTGTGTGTGGATCCATTAGCGGTGCTGTGTGTATAATGTGAATCGTACTACAGGGACCTCTTGTGCAGATCGATTTTGAGATGATAGTTCCACTGCGGACCCCCTTAATGTACATGTCATTTATTTACACTCTGTTCTTATCTGCTGTTCTTTCAAATTCTTCTCTCTCTTTACTCTCCCCGCCTCTTCCTCTTGTCGTCTCTACTATTCTTGGTGTCTCTTCTTTTCTCTTCCCTTCTTCTCCCCTTGCCCCTCCTGTCCACTTCTCTGTTCTTCGCTTCTCTCCTTCTCTCATCTCCTCTCTTCTCCTCTCATTTCCTCCCTTCCTCCCCTCCTCTCCCCCTCTCATCTCCCTTCCTCTTCTCCTTTCAACTTCCCTCCTCCCACCCTCTGCTCTTCTAGCCTTCTCATCTCTCCTCCCCTCCTCCTCCTCTCCTCACCCTCTTTTGAGACCTGTATCAGTTCGTCTTCCAGTATTTGCGACAGCATCATCTTAAAATTAGAATTCAATTACAATGAGAACTAAATATCTAGTTCCCCAAAGTTTTCCCTAAAACCAGATGTGTTATCATCTGTACTTTTTGGATTTTGATTTATTAGTCTCTATTATTTACATTGTATGCATCCCAATAGCTTTTTAGAGGATATCTCATTCATCCATGATTCATT